>CM035095.1:26725223-26889574 GCA_020205505.1 Panax japonicus
CCATAATGTTACAAATGATGTGGTAAAAGTCCTCATTGGCCCGTAGTGCATTGATGGATAGTTGTTGGCATGATTATGACCATTGATGAATACACGAATATCCTTGGCCCGTAGTGCATGGATAATTTGTGGTTGTGATACTAATGAATATCACTGGCCATAGTGCATGGATGATGTGAATTATTTATTAAGTTGAGTTCCAGCGATAAAAATGATGAAAATCCTTTTAAATCATAAAAGATAGTAGGTTTTATTCTCTACTTGACTCTTTTAATGGATTGCTTGTTTCGCTGCAATTAAACTTGATGTTTGTTATATTTTATCAGTTTAACACTGTTGAAGGTTAACGATAATTTTTCTGCATTATCTTAGTCATAATATTTCTTACTGAGCTAGTTAAGCTCACCCTTTTGCTTTCATTGTTCTCTTCAGAAAATAAAAACGTAGCAGGGATTAGTCGGGGAACGGAGTGACAGTCCGAATGATAGTATTAGTAGTCCTTACTATTCTATGAAATAATGTGATAATAATTGTAATGAGAACTTATTCTGAGAGTGGATATTGTCTAGAAGATAATATTTGTATTAAAACTCACAACTCTTGTTGTATATTTAAGATTGTATTTGTATTCTGTACCATGTATTTGGCGACTTAGAATAGGTGATGTATACCTATTTTGGGGGCGTCACAGTTGGTATCAAAGCTTAGGGATATGATCCCTGGCTGAGATGTGAGACAAGAACTGGAGGGAAGAGACGGGAAATTTCTTCGCTGGTATGACCTACCTAAATTTATTTGGTATTTAATTGGTCGGTCAGAGTATAGGGATAATATGTAATATGTTAATTAACCCTTGTTTTCTAGCAGTGTTTAAAAATTGCATTCGAGAATGTTGAGATTAGCAATGGAGCACAGGAGCCCATTGAGTCTCCATAGATAAATAAACAGGACAATGTGCATCAGAGTTAACAAAAAAATCTGCGAATTATTATATTCAGTTTTGTTTTTGTTATTGTGATAAACATTACACTCTCAGTTGGATTCAAAGTTAACAAAAAATGATTTCAATATATATATTAACTGATCCGTACCTTTGTATTCACTTTCCAGATTCAGTTTACAATCTCTGTTTAAACTTTTTGATTCTGTTTCGGAAACCTTTGATCGGTTTATGCATGTCGATTTTCCGCTTCTCTGTTTTTGCCTCTTTGTGCTTTCGAATTCGACTTCTTTTGTATGAATGATTATGCTTCTTCTCGATTGATCCTTTGTTAAAGATGGTTATGATCTATAAAAGTTTTCGGTTTGTTCTTCTGTGGAGTATTCGTTTCTTGACGCGATTTTTGAATGTTTGATTTAGTTGGTAACTTCCGCATAAAGTGGAGTACTTTTCCTCTTGAATCAAGGTGTTTCTATTTTTGTTGGATTAGGCTATATGACGTGTATTGCACTATTCTTGATATTATTATATATTATTGCACTATTATTATAATTATTTAATTAATGCACTATTCTTGTAATTACTTTTTATTTGTTGTATATTTATGTAAAGGACCCTTAATATCACTAGCACAGCCCATGATCCACCAATCATCACCCAGTAATCTCTCGGAGTCGGGTAGAATCGGATCCAAATTCATCGTCTCTAAGAGAAACTCAGAATTCAGACGGATAAGAGATTAGAAATCCTTTTGTATTTCATCTTCACTGTAAAGCAAAATTCAATTCACTTCAATGGCGCAAGCAGTGGCCACACCAGTAATACCCTCACTCTCTCTCATCTGCAACACCTCAATCACCAAAACACACCACTCCAATTCTATCTCCTTCCCCATTTCAACCCCGACTAAGGTAATCTAACCATTACAAACTCCATTACTATTTCTCAATTTTTCTTCAATTTTTTCCTCATCAATCAAACAGAGGGATAAATTATGGGTTTTTGTCGATATTTCTTAATTTGATTTATCAATTGTTATTTGTTTGCAGTTTGGTGGTTTGAGCATCAAATGTGCTCGTGTTGGAGGCGTTGAGATTCCCAATGCCAAGCGGGTTCAGTATTCATTGCAGTATATCCATGGAATTGGGCGTACCCGAGCACTACAAATTCTGAATGACTTGAAAATGGAGAACAAAATCACCAAAGATTTGTCTGAAGAAGAGCTCATCACTCTCCGTGATGAAGTCTCCAAGTACATGATTGAAGGCGACCTAGTAATCCTCTCCCTCTTAGATAAATATTTCTATTTTTTTAATTATAAAATGACATCAAGTCCTTGCACATTAAATTTGTTCTTAGCTGATTTATTATTATTGTGCTACAGCTACTATATTTCTAGCTAATGTCAGCGATTAGCTTGTAGTTTTTTTTAAAAAAAAATTATTCCTAAAAATCGTTGGTTTACAAATGTATCTCTAAATTTTGGAACAGACTGAGTACATATGTACATTTTACCCTCATTTTCTTGGTGGTTAGTGCTTTGTGGTTGGGGGCTTTTATATTGATATATGTTTCTGTATATATACGCTTGTATAATATATTCTATAATCACAATATGGGGACCTATCCATGCCCTGTGGCATGCCTTAGCCAGGGGTGGATCCAGCCTGAAATATCAGTTGGATCAAATTCGGAAAAAAAAAATTAAGAATAAAAATTTAATAAATTGAATCACAAAACTAAATAATCTTCAAATATTGTTTACAATAACATTTTTCGAGGTTTTATTACTTAAAGTTGTTGTATGATGGCCTCATTTTTAATAGTTACAAAAATATCATATCAATAACATTAATATATTCACAAATTTTAAGACTTGGTGAAACAAAATAAGTAGAGTACTACGGTTATATTAGTACACTACTATTATTATGTTACTGAAAAAAAGAATATGCTACTATCATGTTAATATGATAGATGAAAATTTTAATATACTTTAAAATGTTTAAATTTGATTAAGTGACTGGTGGATTGTTCCACAACAGTTGGCGACATTATTGGGAGGAAATAAATATACTGATGTTGATCTCAAATTTTATACTACTACTACTACTAATAAAATGAGAGCACCTATCTGCATAATATAGGAATATTTACTAGGCACTGTTTTTTTTCTTGGAAAATTCAGGTAAATTATAGAAACTCTAACCAAAATCTTTCACAATTTTTAGTAACTGTAACTCCTCTGTTTTTAATTTTACCTTCTTGGTATTCAGGAGAAGTAAATTGATCAAGACAATAAAATACTTAAATTCTTATAGTAGTATTTTATTTTAACAATATAGTAGTATATTATTTTTTTCAATAGCATAATAGTAGTGTATTAATATAACTGTAGTACTCTACTTATTTTGTTTCACTATACCTTTAAAATTTGTGAATATATTAATAAGAGTAGTATATATATATATATATAAAGAGGTGAAAATTCAGTGGGGGCATGTGTTGGGTCCGCCCATGGCCTTAGCTATGCACCATGTATAGCCAACCCATCCTTCTCTGTTGTATTCTAAAGATAGGAGGATGGGATGTGGTACAAAATATTTAGGGATTGTCCATGAAACTGTTCTATGGACGGTATTAAACTGTGCTGGTCTTTTCAAGTGTTTAATACCTATGCTGAAATAGTTCTCCATGGACGGTTTTTAAGTGTTTAACACCTTCCGTGAAACATTTTAACAGCGTCAGCAATTTGAACTTTTTTACATCGCAGTCTTTGGTGGCTATATTCCAACAAGAGAAGATGTGTTGGGTATAAAAGGGTCCATAGACAACGTTAGCTATGGATTGGTATCCTCTAAATATATGCGTAAATAAACTTGTATCTAAATGTGGACGCTGTTTTGTTTTTCTCTAGGTCATGAGAATCTCGGTTGATTTTGGTTTTCAAGTATTTTTAGTGGTCATTCCAAGAATCAACTCAAAATGTACACAATATCCATTAAACAATTACTAATACTAACAACTTATAATTGTTGAAGCACCAGTTGAAACTTTTTATCCAATTGCCAACACTTAATTTCGTTCATCATATGAGCAGAGCCGACCTTGGCCCAGGGTGACCAGGGCGACAGCTCTGGGCCCAAAGTTGAAGGGGGCCCAATTTTTTTTAATTTATAAGCTTATACCCACAACCCACATAACAATTAATCTTCTCGGCTTCTTCTCCTCAAAATCGAACAGTCGGAACAAAAGGTTTGAGCTTCAATTAATCAATTGTCACCGCCTAGAAGCTGTCGATAGAGCCAATAATTGTCTTACAAGTTGCAACCCAGTTAATAGATTCTGCTTCTTGTTGCAACCCATCAAATAGATTTTGCTTCTTGTCTTGCAACCCATCAAACAGGTTCTAAGTGGCTTTCAAATAATCAAATCTGATTTTGCTTCTTGCTGTCTGAGGTATGTTTTGTAGTCTGTAGATTTTGTATTTGTGTGTTAATATTGTGGGTTTTGGGTTTTTTATTGTAGAATTGAGAATGAAATATGGTGTATATATTTATGATTGTCAAATTAGACTTTGGGGAATGTATCATTTATAATTTAGGGTGATTAATTTGAAACGAGGTCTTCTTTTAGTAAATTAATTGCATTATTTTTATGTTTCATGGTGTTAGTCTGAAGATAGTGACTTCTAGATTGTGTATTTGTGTGTTAATATTATGTGGGTTTTGGGTTTTTTATTGTAGAATTGAGAATGAAATATGGTGTATATATTTATGATTGTGAAATTAGAATTTGGGGACATATTAGAAATTTAGAATTCCCCAAATTCTAACATATTTGTGTAATCTTGCTTATCAGTAACAAGTTAAAACTTCAATTATAACATCTTTTCTTTTGTTTTGTATGGGTCCACTAACACCATTCTATAATTTAGCTTTGCTTATCATCTTTGTGTCAATTGGCTAATGAGAGTACCTGGGGTAGCTAGGCCGTTGCAGGAGTATATACTTATTTAAATTAAGTTGATTGAGTTTGATTAGAAATTTCTGGCCCTTCTGACCACCTATGTGTACTTAAGATTTCAATTTTAGTAGGTAACAAACTGGACAAGCTTCATTGGAAGAATTTTGGCTGGTTCCAAGTCTGTTGTATTAACTTACACCTCTGAGGCTCTTACAGTGGACCATATGTATGCAAGTGTACATGAGAAAATAGATGTATGGGAAATATGATTTTGTCTTCCATTGTTGTTTAATGTATTCTGCAAAACATTTGCAATGGCTGCTGTAGTTGGCTTTGGCCTACAAACTCCAGCCTGGTGTTATATTAATGAGAGTACTGGGGTAGCAAGGCTGGTGGAGGAGGATATACTTATATTAAGTTGATTGACTTGGTTAGAAATTTTAAGCCTGCTGATTGGTTATGTACTTATGTGTTCTTAAGATTTCAATTTTAATAGGTAAAAAACTAGACAAACTTCATAAAAATAATTATGTTTGGTTACTAATACCTCTGAGGGTCTTCACCAAATTTTAGTAGGTACTCTTTTTCCTTCAATTGGAGTTTTGTCCCATTGAGTTTTTCCCAAACAAGGTTTTAATGAGGCCTCAAAGTGTTTTTTCTTATCTTTTGTAAATTCTTATAATTTTAATAAAATTAATTAGTTAATAATTTATTTATTTTTTTGTTTAATTTGTATAAAGGGGCCTTAGAAAACCCAGGACCGGCTCTGCATATGAGGTATAGATTTTTGACTATGCTTTACTGTAGTTTCTGTCTCTAAAATTATGTTGGGTTTTTGGGTGTTTGTACTTTGTAGAGGCGATTCAATGCACTAAATATCAGGAGGTTGAAGGAGATTCAATGCTACAGAGGGGTACGACATATTCAAGGGTTGCCCTGCAGAGGGCAGCGGACAAAGAACAATTGTCGGACATTGAAGGGAAAGAAGGTTGCAATTGCTGGGAAGAAGAAGGCTCCTCGTTAAGTAAAATAGCGGGTTTGTTACTCTTTTCTTTTGATTGCATTATGTAGAAATTCTACTACATTGAATCAATGTTGTCAAATTTACAGTTCTTCAATATATTTCCTAGTCTGTAATTGAAAAAATAATTATGTATCCGTATTGCACTCATGTTTTGTTGATTAATAGTATTGGCTAATTCTGTATTTCTTCATTGACTCATGGCAACTAACTACACCAAATTGTGCCGTTTGCGTTTGGCAGCCATAAAACCACACCTACCTCTTTAAATGTAAGGTCTTATTCTTTCCCTCTAATTCTCAATGGATTCCATGCTCTGAAAAACTTCATTTCTGTCTTTTATCCACAATTTTCTGATAGTATAAGTTTTTTAGGGCGTATAAAGTTGCAAGAAGTGAATTTTTGCTTCAACATATCTTCATATGTTGATCTCTCTCTCTCTCCAGAAAAATAAGGGGAGGTAACATTTTGAAACCTTGTGGTATCCTCAAATGCTATGTATAGGCCTGCCTGGTGCTGCGCTCTAAGAGTACCGAAATCCACCTTGATTCCATAAAATAAAACTAGAAAGAATGAGGAAAAAGATTCTACTTAATGTTATTGACCTGCCTCTTCAAATGCAGTTACTGTTTTAGTTACTATTAGGGTGTGCTAAAACTTAGGGTATTTTTAATGAAAAATAAAATTTATGAGTGTATTTATTACTAGCATTTAGTATAATATATCTGCCATAAATAGATTAATTTAATTATGATTTTTTCATTCACAAAAAAGAAAGGGAGGGAGGGAGGGTGATTAATTATACTTCCAGAATAAAAATTCTAGTTGACTTTTTGCGCATATTAAGAAAGAGGATAAAAAGACAAAATTCTCCATATTTGAATTCTCATTTAATTGCATAATTTTTTACACATTACTAGTGATGCTCCATAAATATGCATAGAGAATAGAAATATAACAATTAATATTAAGGGTATTATATGTAAATTATTGTAAAAAATAGATCATTTAAGGTAAGTAGACATTTAACTCTTAAAATAATAATAAAGACTTTTATTCTGAGACGGAAGAAGTAATACTACTAATATATATTAAATCTGTTAAAACTTTCTTCATCTTTTCTTAAGTTGAAAAGATTGAGAAAAGATGAATACTACGAAAATTATGATATCGTATTGTAATTTCTTTTTAATTTTTATTTATTTATCTTATGAAATATTCGAGACTATCTCTCAATAAGAAATCAGAATTTAATATATTCGAGATTACCTCTCAGTAAGAAATCAGAATTCAATAGACATAACAAGAGAACCTTTCAGTAAGAATTTAAAATTCAATAGACATTACAGAAGATTAAAGGGGTAAAAATTGAATTGTAATATAGGTTCTAAAAATTCTACGTAAATATTATTGTTTTTCTATATATAAATTTTAAAATTGATTTTTTAAAAATTATTTTCATTACTTCCTCCGTCGAAGTTTACTTGTTCTAATTTTCTCTTTAATTTGTGTAAATCTATTTGTCTTCTTCTTCTTTTTTAATACTATTTGTGACCTTAGTTTTCCTATAATACTCTCATTTAATTTTAATTTTTTTTATTAAAAATAACATGACATACATAAAAAAAATAGTACTATTAACGGGTTCTTTACAGAAATATATAACAATTAGAAAATAATTACACAATTAGTGCATCAACAAAATAATTACACCATTAGTGCATCCTCAAAATAATTACAAAAAAGTGTAACAAATTCAAACCATTAAATTTCACATTAAATAAGGAAACCTAAAATCAAAGAGAAATAACCGCCATAATTAATAATTCAAATCAAATTTTTGCGATCAAACAACAAAAACAAATCCATAATTCAAATCAAAAGGAGGGAAAAACAAAAAAAATATCTTCTTCATCCTGATCTTCATCTCCCTCACCGTTCATTATTTTCATCACCGCCTCCTCTCTCTTCCCCTTCATCCTCCTCCTCCGCCGCGAATCTCCGGAAGTACCTGAGTTACTGTTCTGAATTTTTTTTTTGACGATTTGGTTACCCACAAAAACTAAAATGGTTACCTTTATATGAAGATTTGGCTACCAACTGCATCACATTCAAAATAAATTTGTAACTAAATAAAACTGAATTGATTACCTTTGTCTGAAGGTTTGGCAACCAACTGCATGAAGACATTCAAAATAAAATTGGTAACTTAATAAAACTGAAAGGTTACCTTGGTATGAAAGTTTGGCTACCAATTGCATCACATTCAAAATAAATTGGCAACCTAATAAAACTAAATAGGTTACCTCGGTATGGAGGTTTGGCTACCAACTGCACTATAGGGAAAAAAAAATCTAGGAGACGATTAATGGAGGCGGAGGAGGAGACAGTAAGGGATACTCTACTATCTTTCTTTTATTCCCCAAAACTAAAAGAAAGAAATTATCAGAGGAGTTCGTTCAAAGTTTTGATGCACTCCACGAAGTATATTATCAAAGCTCAAGCTTAAGAAGCATCTGAGTCATAAAAGTAATCTTCTTGAAAAGATTAGATAAAAATTCCACATGGACCATCAAAACTAAAAGAAACGCAATAAACTCAACTTACAGATGCAAGTTCTTCGATAACTGTGACACCCCCAAATCTAGGTCTCTTCGAACCTCGGATCCGGTTCGCCACGATAATACTATCGTCAAACTAATATATCTTTTATTCATAACTTAAATGAATATAACATTGCTTATTACAATTTAGAATATAAATTCTTTCCAATTTCAGAATCTATGTATAATGACCCCAAACTATTATAAGTTTCAAATATTGGTCATTTACTATTCCTGCCTTACATCATATTCGATGTTATATAAATATGCGGAATAATTTAAACTTTTTCAATCTCCTTTGAAAAATAATCTTTTATTGATTTCTTAACTTGAATCAATTACAAATCCCTGAATCAAATTATGTTATGATTCCTGCTATTCGAATTACGTATAAATCTTTACATCTCGATTCGAATTTCTCTATGTATCACATAGTACAACTTAACATGTATTACACCTTATAAACTATTTTCATGTACATATCCTAGAACCTAAATGTTAGTTTTTGATTATATGATGTTTTGATTGATGACTAATTTAAGTGTGCATGGTTCATGGTGTGTTATTATATTATTAAATAGGCATGGATTATGGGTTATAATATTATAATTGATATGCATGAGTTACGGTTATTTCATAGACATTTGTTGCTGACTTCCTTACGTTGATATGATTTAAAATCAGTTCACATTTGATTTGAAGTGTTCTTAAGGAAGATTTGATTTGGAGCTTATTAAGAAAGAATTGAATTGAAGTTCATTAAGGTATGTTGGTATTTATAAATAGTAACAGATATTATGGTCCTTAAATCCAGCTAGCCCAAATTGGCTCCTCTGTTTCATCAGTGTATCTCGTGGGTGATATTTTAATTAAGGATGTTATCTTGCTTAGTGGAGCCCACATTAGTTAGTAGTCTATTTTGAAAAGGAGTCCTACTGAAGCTTTTGAGTATTATCTTTATTTATCTCCTTTTGTTCTGGTTTAACACAGTTGATTGTGGGTAGAGTTTCTCTCCTTTATTTCAGCTCTTCAAAATCAAATAGCTGGCACATATCTGCTTAATATCTTTCTTGTGATTCAAAGCTGCTGAAATTATGGGTGGCTACTAACGGGACTGAGAAATCTTAGCTATCATATGTTATAGCCGTTGCATGTATTGTTATATATACTACTTCTCTTCGGCTGAACAAGACACAACTGAGAACAAGCAATCTAGTTGAGAGATTACATCAAAGCTTATCAACTGTTTTTATTCCAGTCATTTATTCTTATCGTTTTATCCTTGTGTGCTGAAAATATTATTCATTGTAAATCAAAGTATTCAAGTATAGGGCTTGAGGTTTCCGGGTTTAGTTAGTCTGTTCATAGAAGGCTCAAGGGTCTCAGAGGTGAGAAGAGGTGCAGTGGTGCATAAATTGTAGAGGTGCAAAAAGGGGGCATAGGTGTCCAACATCAGAATTGAGGCTTCTTTGTAACAGGGAGTAATTTTTGTATTGAGGTTTAAATAGTAATAAAAAGAGTCTCCAATCCTAGTTGGGATTGGACGTGGATTAGGCCACTAGATTAGAGGATAGGGGCTGAACCACGTAAAAATCTTGGTGTGATTTTTACTTCTGTTTATCTCTTTAACTGTCATTCATGTTCTACAATTTTTTTTGTTATTCACGCCACTATCCAGACACTAAAGTAGACAGGTCTAGCTGTCTGATAATAAGAAACGAAGAACATAAGCTAAAACAGACACTAAAGCAGACAGGTGTAGCTGTCTGAATTATACCTGTAGCAGAAAATTTCAAAAAAGTTTTCACTATTTATCACTTTGAGCTTAAACACCTATTCACCCCCCCCCTCTAGGTGTACAAATACATAGAATTACATTTGGTATCAGAGCAAGGCTCTACTTATATTGATCGTTGCAAGTCGTAGGGGAAGATCCTATGGCACACCTAAACTTTCAAGAAGGTCAGTCCACAAGTAGGTCACCGCTGTTGCTCGGAAGTGAAAACTTCAATTTTTGGAAGTTCAGAATAAAGATCTATCTGAACCGTGACCCATGGGAATGGTGGGTAGTCGAAAATGGATCAGTCATTCCGCGACATGATGATTGCAAGCTAAAGAATCTCATGAAAATGGACTCAAATGAATTGTATATGGTGTCTTATAATTCCAAGGCCATGAATACACTTTTAAGTGGCATGGTTCAGTCGAAGATAGATAAGGATAGATAAGGTCTCTTCTTGTACTACAGCTAAGGAAATTTGGGACACAGTCATCATGAACCACGAGGGTACTACTAAAGTGAAGGAGGTCAAGCTGAGCATGCTAATGCACGAATACGAGCTATTCAAATTGGAGAAAAATGAATCAATTAGAGATGCCCAAGCAATTTCTGACTCTAATGAATTCTCTAAACATGCTCGGACGAAAGATTGATCAAAAGGAAATCAACCGAAAGCTTCTTAGAGTCATGCCAAAGCGATTCGCACCAAAGGTTACCACACTTCAAGACTCGGCCACAATCAGCACAATGGAAACTCTTACCTTATTTGGAGAACTTGAAGAAATTGAAAACCAACTAAAATTGTATGATGAAGAAGATGAGGCACCTAAGAAGAAGACCTTGGCTCTACAAGCTAAAAGCTACATAGAAGGCAATGATGAAGATTCGGATGAAGAAATAGCTTTAATGACCAGAAAATTGAGGGAGCTGATCCGAAAGAAGAATAGATCAAAATTACCAACAAAAGCTTTCAACAACAAGAAAGATATCAAGTAAAAGCCTCAAGAAGAAACTTGTTTAGAATGTGGAAGGCCTGGACACTTCAAAAGAGATTGCTTCCAACTAAAAAGAAGGAACAAAGCAAATGGTTCAAAAGGGAAGGCTCTAATGACATGGAGTGATGATGAATCTGATCAAGAAGAAAAAAATGCTCAACTGTGCTTCACCGGAATACACAATGAGAAAACATCTGAGGTAAGTCCTAAACTTGGAGAAATTATCATTTCTGATTATCTTGTTTTAAAAAATAAAAACCTTCGTATGAAAAAAAAAATGCTCACTTAAAAAGTTGGATAAATGACTTAATGAAGGAAGTAGATACTTTAATTAAGGGAAAACAAGAAATAGTTAAAGATTGCTCATCATGTGAAGTATCTCAGTTGAATGCTAACATTGGATATTTAGATAATTATAATAAAATTTTATATAATCGCGCAAACAAATTAAATGAAGAAAATAATAACCTTAAAAGGAAAATGATGATCTAAAAGCAAGCTTGAAAATGAGAGATACTTGTATAGATGCTTTTAATGATGAAAAAATAATAAACATGCAAAATAACAATGAGGAAGAAATAATATCTTTGAAAAATGATCTTGCTAAATTTGTTCAAGGAGAAGAGAATTTAAATATAATGTTGGGTGCTCAAAGGTCAAGCTTAGATAAACAAGGAATTGGATATAATCCTGTTAAAAACATAAAAAGCACGACTAATAAAATTAGAGTAATAAATAATAAACCAAGGAACAAGCCTCTTTATTGCTCAGCTTATGTTACATACAGAAAATGTGGTTTAAAAGGACATTTTGATACAAACTGTAGTAAAATTAAAATGAAAAAAGTTTGGGTAAAGAAAGGAGATTTAATTGCTACTAACAATACCGGACCCAAACAGATTTGGGTACCAAAACGATGAGTTACTTCTTTGTTTTGTAGGTATGCTTAAAAGCTAAAGTACCATCACATAAATGGGTACTTGACAGTAGATGTTCTAGACACATGACGGGTGATAGAACTAAATTTACCTCACTTGTTGCAAAGAAAAAAGGCACGGTTACTTTTGGAGATGACACCACATGCCAAATCATCAGTAAAGGTAAAATTGGTAATTGTAAGGTTTACATTGATAAAGTCCATCATGTTGAAGGGTTAAAATATAATTTAATTAGTATAAGTCAACTAATGGATAATGGTCATAAAGTTATTTTTGAAAAAGATAAATGTGCTATTATTCATGCCTCTCATAATGTTCCTTTAGTAGCTAACAGAGAAGGTAATATATATACTATAAATTTTGAAAATCAAATTGAGAATATTTGTTTAGCTGCTGTTCAAGAACAAACTATTCTATGGCATAGAAGGTTCGGGCATGTGCATATGGAATTGATTAACAAGTTAGTTACAAAGAACCTTGTTAAAGGTTTACCAAAGCTAAAATATGAAAAGACTGGTATTTGTGATGAATGTCAGTTAGGTAAACAAGCAAGAAATTTCTTTACAAGCAAAAATCAGGTATCAACTTCTTTACCTCTTCAATTATTGCATCTTGATTTATTTGGACCCGAGAGATATGCTAGCCTAGGAAATAATCATTATGCCTTTGTTATTGTTGATGATTTTTCAAGATTTACATGGGTTTTATTTTTGAAAACTAAAGATCAAGCTTTTGCAGATTTTGAAAAGCTTATAAAGAATGTTGAAACAAAACACAACCTCAAGCTAATTGGTATACGGAGTGACCACGGTGGAGAATTTGGAAAAGATTTTATACCATATTGCAGTGAGAAAGGTGTTACACATGAGTTTTCTGCACCAAGAACGCCT
The DNA here is from genome assembly GCA_020205505.1 of Panax japonicus. NCBI lineage: Eukaryota > Viridiplantae > Streptophyta > Magnoliopsida > Apiales > Araliaceae > Panax > Panax japonicus. The sequence goes on from CM035095.1 coordinate 26,738,357, forward strand.
CAACAAAATGGTGTGGTGGAACGTAAAAATCGTACTCTTCAAGAAACTGCAAGAACTTTACTACATGAAAGTAAACTGCCTAAAAGTTTTTGTGCAGAGGCTGTAAGTACTGCATGTTACATTTTAAATAGAGTACTAATTAGACCCATCCTAATGAAAACACCATATGAGTTGCTAAACAACAGGATTCCAAATATTAATTTTTTAAAAGTGTTTGGTGCTAAATGTTTCATTCTAAATACTAATAGTAATCTTGGAAAATTTGATGCAAAATCAACCGAAACTATTTTTCTTGGTTATTCAATGCATAGTAAAGCTTACAGGGTTTATAATCTTGATAAATTTAAAGTTGAAGAATCCGTGCATGTTGTTTTTGATGAATTTAACCGTGACCTATCAAAAGAAGAAAATGAAGTTTTTGTAGGAAAAGACATTGTGATTAGTGGAAAACAGACAGCTCAATCCGGACAGTCTGAGCCATCTGCATCAGAAGGAAAATCAGATGAACGTGGAAAGCAAGCAAATGAAATTAGACAACCTGAGTCATCTGCCTTAGTTGAAAACTCAGACATGCAGACGCCTAAAGTCAGACAGCTCAACCCGTCTGCATTAGAAGAAAAATTTGATGATCAGTTTGATGTTGAGCATGACATTTCAAAACCTAAACCTGAAGAACAAAAGACTGTAGCAAGGCTTCCTAGACCATCTAGAACAGTGAGAAATCATCCACCAAATCTGATCATAGGTGATCCTGACACTTGGATGAACACAAGAAGGAAAACAAGGAATTATTGTGCATTCTCCACATTTCTTTCGCAAATAGAACCAAAGAATGCCAAGGAAGCAATTCAAGATAAAAGTTGGTCTATTGCCATGCAGGAAGAATTAAACCAATTCGAAAGGTGTCAGGTATGGGATCTTGTTAAACCTCCTAAAGATGCTTCTATAATTGGTACAAAATGGATTTTCAAAAATAAACTTGATGAAAATGGCATAATTACTATAAATAAGGCTAGATTAGTAGCTCAAGGCTATAATCAACAAGAAGGTATAGATTATGAAGAAACCTTTGCCCCTGTTGCAAGGTTGGAAGCCATATGAATTTTGTTAGCCTATGCATGTTTTAGCCAATTTAAATTATATCAAATGGATGTGAAAAGTGCATTTTTAAATGGCTACTTAAATGAGAAAGTGTATGTCAAGCAACCACCGGAATTTGAACATGAAAAATATCCACATTATGTGTTTAAATTGAAAAAGGCTTTGTATGGATTAAAGCAGGCTCCAAGAGCCTGGTATGAAAGATTAAGCAAGTTTTTATTGGACAATGGTTTTATTCGTGGAAAAATTGATTCTACTCTTTTTATTAAAACAAAAAATAAGGACTTATTAATTGTTCAAATTTATGTGGATGATATAATTTTTGGAGCTACTACTAACTCTTTGTGTGAGTGGTTTTTCCAATGTATGCATAATGAGTTTGATATGAGCCTTATGGGCGAATTAAATTATTTCTTGGGGATTCAAATCAAACAATCCAATGAAGGGATTCATATTCACCAATCTAAGTATGTGAAAGAGCTATTGAAGAGATTTGGATTCGAAAATACCAAACCAAAGTCAACACCAATGAGTACTACCATCAAGCTTACAGCGAATGCTACAGGTAAAGATGTTAAAGTAACAATGTATCGAGGTATGATTGGTTGTTTACTTTATTTAACTACATCAAGGCCAAATATTATGTATAGTGTAAGCTTATGTGCTAGATTTCAAGCTCAACCGAAAGAATATCATCTTAAAGCGGTAAAAAGAATATTTAAATATTTAGCTGGCACAATTAACTTAGGCTTATACTATCCTGTATCTCCAAGTTTTGAACTAATTGGATACTCAGATGCAGATTATGCAGGGTGCCAAGTTGATAGAAAAAACACAAGTGGTGCTTGTGAATTTTTAGGTCGAAGTCTTGTAGCTTGGCACAGCAAGAAACAAACATATGTTGTCTTGTCTACTACAGAAGGTGAATATTTGGCGGTAGGTAGTTGTTGTTCATAAATTTTGTGGAAAAGACAAACATTACATGATTTTAATTTTATTTGTGAAAATGTGCCTATTATGCGTGACAATACTAGTGCTATTGATATTTCTAAAAATCTTGTGCTTCATTCTCGTACTAAGTATATTGAAGTGAGACATCATTTTTTAAGAGATAATGTTGCTAAAGGATTGATTAAGTTAGTATTTGTCCCTACTGAACATCAATTGGCTGACATTTTTACAAAACCTTTAAGCAAGGAACGTTTTTGTACCTTGAGAAGAGAACTTGGAATGTTTGTCTGTGCTTAATTGTTATTCTTGCCTTTAGAAATTAAATTATATATATATATTCTATAAATTTATTTTAACATATGTGCAATCTTTTATTGAATATCGAATATCATTATATGTTTAACTGCCATATGTGAAAATATGTGTGACTATTTCTTATCTATTAAAGTAACAGAAAGGGGATTAGTGGGTTTTCCTGTCATTTAGTGATCGCGCGGGAATACAACTCTATGTAATCCTTTCATTGCTTATTCCTGAGATGAGGGTTTTTGTTCCATTTAAACTTTCCTCTACTGCTATTCTCTATACTCATCGTCTCTCTTTCCTCTCAACATCTAGGGCTTTCCAAGAGTTCTTCAATTGCTAAAACTCGTGGCGAACATGTGGTTAACACCGGCCGAGAAGCTCTTCTAAGCAAGAAGGGTATTCCAACTCACTCCTCACGACGGCGCTCGAATCGGCTTCGCACTCGACAATCAACTGATTTGGGGGTTCTGAAGAATCATTTGAAAGGGAAGTCCACCGACCCCATCCTCATTCCCGATTCCTCTCCCTCGGACCAACTGATTTCTCTTGTTCCTCAAACTCATGGTACTCCTCTAATCTTTACCTCTTCTAGTTATGTTATGCGTTTTCAGGATCTTATGATCAATAAAACTATTGTTTTTGGGAAATCAGTTGATCAAGCCCTATTTCAACAAATTGGGGTAACATCTTTATTTGAAAAAGTTCACCTCTCTGCTATGTTGAGCCCCCCCAAATCTGCATATCCAACGTTCATTAAACAATTTTTTGGGAATATGTTTGTTAAGGATGATGTCATAAAAACTTTTGTGAAAAACAAAACATTGGTCATTGACTCTACCGTATTGGGCTCTATTCTCAATATTCCATGTTCTGGATTCTGTCCTTTCACACTCAAGGTACCCTTAGAATTTGAAAATTTAACTGTCCTTGAACAGTTACTAATTGTGAAAGAGTGTTCCTCTGCTGAATTTATTGGATTACCAACAGTTATTGAAACAACCCCTTTGAATAATGTTATTCATAAACTCATTCGTGCTTAGTTCCTCGGAATGGGGGTCGGTTCAATATGACATATCAAGACTTAATTCTTTCTGCTTTAATCATCTCTAGAACAAAGTTTAATTTTGCCTTGCTTATGATTAAGCACATGGAGAGTTGTTTGACAAATAAAACAAAGTGTTTTCCTTATGGGGGTTTTATTACCAAAATTCTTGCACACTTTGAAATCTCTTTTGTCAATGAAGATGTCGTCCAAATTTCTGATGTGATTGATAATTATATCCTATCTCAATCTAAATTGACTGTGAATTCTGCTGGAACATTATGTTGGGATATAGAGAAGGTTCCTACTTCAACTCCACCATCTCCGCACTCTTCTCCTATTCCTAATTCTTCTGTGCCAGATTCCTCTGATCTTCCTCCTCCTTCAAATGTTCAAATTTCTACAGTCTCCAAACAAATTCAACGGTACACTCGGTTTACTTCAATGGTAGAAATTTACTATGTAATTTACTTCAACGGTACATATCATGTAATTTACTTCTACACTCGAGTTCCCATATCATGTAATTTACTTCAACGATACATATCATGTAATTTACTTCAACACTCGAGTGCCCATATCATGTAATTTACTTCAACGGTACACTCGGTTTGGCCACTCAGTTTGACTTTGCCCTTCAAACAGTCTCCAAACAAATTCAAGAGTTGAACGACAAGGTTGATTATGTCTCCGGACGGATGTAAGTGTTGGTCTCTCATCACAACGACTATATGATTAAAATCCAAGAATTTGACAAGAAGTTGGATGATGTTCTCTATGAACCTGCTACTGATGTAGCTGCATGACTCCCATCTTTTTGATAATGCCAAAGGGGGAGAAGTATAAAGGGATAAGGAGAAGATACTGTAGTTTTTAGATATATTGTGATTTTTGGATATATTGGTTATACTGTGGGTTCTGGATATATTAGACAATGCTACTGATGATGCTATTGGTTTATAACTAACTATTTTTAATTTGGGATATGATATATATGTGTTGCATGGGATTATTTATATATGTCTCCCTTATTTGTTATTTGTTTCCCTGTCTGTTATGGAAACCTTATATGCATAAATTTAGGGGGAGCTTAAATTTAGGGGGAGTATATATTGGCTAAAGTAGTGCATAAATTGTCATCATCAAAAAGGGGGAGAATGTTAGTGTTTGATTATATGATGTTTTGATTGATGACTAATTTAAGTGTGCATGGTTCATGGTGTGTTATTATATTATTAAATAGGCATGGATTATGGGTTATAATATTATAATTGATATGTATGAGTTATGGTTATTTCATGGACATTTGCTGCTGACTTCCTTACGTTGATATGATTTAAAATCAGTTCATATTTGATTTGAAGTGTTCTTAAGGAAGATTTGATTTGGAGCTTATTAAGGAAGAATTGAATTGGAGTTCATTAAGGTATGTTGGTATTTATAAATAGTAACAGATATTATGGTCCTTAAATCCAGCTATCCCAAATTGGCTCCTCTGTTTCATCAGTGTATCTCGTGGGTGATATTTTAATTAAAGATGTTATCTTGCTTAGTGGAGCCCACATTAGTTAGTAGTCTATTTTGAAAAGAAGTCCTACTGAAGCTTTTGAGTATTATCTTTATTTATCTCCTTTTGTTCTGGTTTAACACAGTTGATTGTGGGTAGAGTTTCTCTCCTTTATTTCAGCTCTTCAAAATCAAATAGCTGGCACATATCTGCTTAATATCTTTCTTGTGATTCAAAGCTGCTGAAATTATGGGTGGCTACTAACGGGACTGAGAAATCTTAGCTATCATATGTTATAGCCGTTGCATGTATTGTTATATATACTACTTCTCTTCGGCTGAACAAGACACAACTAAGAACAAGCAATCTAGTTGAGAGATTACATCAAAGCTTATCAACTGTTTTTATTCCAGTCATTTATTCTTATCGTTTTATCCTTGTGTGCTGAAAATATTATTCATTGTAAATCAAAGTATTCAAGTATAGGGCTTGAGGTTTCCGGGTTTAGTTAGTCTGTTCATAGAAGGCTCAAGGGTCTCAGAGGTGAGAAGAGGTGCAGTGGTGCATAAATTGTAGAGGTGCAAAAAGGGGGCATAGGTGTCCAACATCAGAATTGAGGCTTCTTTGTAACAGGGAGTAAATTTTATATTGAGGTTTAAATAGTAATAAAAAGAGTCTCCAATCCTAGTTGGGATTGGACGTGGTTTAGGCCACTAGATTAGAGGATAGGGGCTGAACCACGTAAAAATCTTGGTGTGATTTTTACTTCTGTTTATCTCTTTAACTGTCATTCACGTTCTACAATTTTTTTTGTTATTCACGCCATTATCTAGACACTAAAGTAGACTGGTCCAGCTGTCTAATAATAAGAAACGAAGAACATAAACTAAAGCAGACTCTAAAGCAGACGGGTGTAGCTGTCTGAATTATACATGTAGCATAAAATTTCAAAAAGTTTTCACTATTTATCACTTTGAGCTTAAACACCTATTTACCCCCCCCCCCCTCTAGGTGTGCACATACATAGAATTACACTAAACATGGTTCAAAAGCATATATTTAAATAAATAGATCAATCTCCTTCAATACTATTGAACTTTATCAATCAAGTAGCACGTAATCTTTACCGTGAATCCTTAACCTGCAAAAGTGGTTATTTGCAAGGGTGAGCTCGACAGCCCAGCAATTCTAATAGTTTTCATGCAGCACATAGCATATAATAACATACACAAGTCATGCATTCATAATCAATCAATATTTACTACGCATGTTACTTCTCATATATCAGGCATATAAGTTTATATCACAAGCATATCATCAAAGATCAACTTTCACATTTCATACATATCTCATATGCATTTCATATATATATATATATATATATATATATATATATATATATATATATATATATACATCAACATTCTCATGGCATAATATAGCTCAAGTAACAGTTATCAAATTCATATAACAAATAGGAACTGAAAGACTTGCCTGATTCGTAGTTTATCAACTACGTCTTAACTGCGTAAATCTTATCTGCACTGCATGTATTCCTACACAGTTATATAATCATGGATTCACGTCCATTAGTAACATATTTCATGCACTTTTAATATAAGAACAATGTTACATTGTTTCCTAACTAGGTTTGTAAAACCTACATTTTACTTTCTCATCATACTCTTAGAATAACTAGGTATGTCTAGGTATACCTTAACCACTCGTATATGACATCAACATTCATATATATCTACCACACACTTGACTCACTAGGTGTTCAACACCTTTAAAACTCATATATGTAAGTTCAAACGTACACATAAACGTTTAACTTAGTTGTAATTCTATACCACATCACCTATCCTATATTTTCATAGCACAAATCAGATCACTAATTCAAACAACGTATCATTGCTTTATATCTTGAAAACATTCCTTTGGACTTTAACAATTGAATGTCCTAATTATCATTCATCTCTACCACCTAGCATGTTTCTTACATATTACATAGCATGTTGGTCATATATTGCAAATTAAAGTAATCATTTAAGCATGCCTTGAACTTCAGATTAAAAATAGAACTTATTCATAACTGCAGGATGGCGCGGTCGCGCCTGATTTGTACTAAGGAGACGCGCGGCCGCGCGGCTCCAAGTTCAAACCAGGGCTGAGCAAACACTTGTTTGGCCTAGCTTGCCCATCTTTATATACATAACATATATTAACATGTTAAGGGTCCTTTTACATCTTTCAAGTTTAATCTAGGTCATGTCCTGCATAATATGGTTCTAAGTTGGACATCTCAACAAATTAAGGTCATTTAAGGTTATGAAAACACAAAGTCCAACATGCTTGATTCTTAAACATATAAGGTAGTCATATAACTCATATTAGACATGCTTGTGAGTATTCATATGACTAGCATGGTTTATCACTTGAAAACTTACTTTAACACATGCATAGTTCATATTACGTCTATCTAGTTTTGTGCACGTATTATTCATGTTCAAAGGCATACACGTCCTATCATGTTTGCACATATAGGCCATGTTTAAAGACCCAAAAATTACTAGTATGTCATCCTAAAAGTTCATAAGTTTAGACAACACAATGCTCATGAATATTGGTTTCAAAACGTTAAAGTTTTCTTTTCTTCAAATCCATGTCATGCCAACCTAATCATGCAAGACAACTTCAAATCATATGTCACATTCATTTGTGCATATTTCTACATATACTTACAAGGTCGAAATATAGACGACACCATGCTCATGATTATTAATTTTCAAAACTTAAATTTCTCTTTGAAAACACATATTATCCAAGTTATACAAGTTATCTTATACGAGGTAACTTAAGATCACATTTTATGCTCACATGACTCCACCATATGCTCACTACAAAGTCAGAACTCAAATGACTTAAAGTTCGTCAAGGTTTGTTTTCGAAATCTTCAAGTTTCTTTTTAAAATACATACTAAGTCATGCTAAAGCATTCATTATGAGTAAAGTAATCTTAGCTATATGACATGTCTATTATCATGCATATTCATTTTTTATTACTTAGAACAACATATTCCATCGTTCGGAGCACTATACTTGCGTATGTGCTCGTTCGACGCCCTTCGATCGCCTCCTATAACATAACAGTCACAAAGATGATTGTTTTTACCCTTCCTAATAACCTCAAATTATAAAACGTAAAGAACAAAAGTTGTAGGTCTATTCGTCCTCATTCCGAATCATCTTGAATAACCTTAATCGGAGTTTGTATGAAAACGTTATGACCGTTTTACCAAAACAGGTCAAAGTAGTCACAGTCAGCACACATGGGGCGCGGCCGCGCCCCTTTTCCTCACCATTACCGCGCGCCCGCGCCATAGCTCAGCCCCAGCTGTGCGCCCGCGCGCACGGGCAGCGCGCCCGCTCGAGGCTTTGCACAGGTAACAGTTTTGGTCATAACTTTCTCATTTTAAGTCCGAATTAATTGGTTTTCGATTCGTTGGACTCGTTAAACTCTTAGCTACCCATCTATAGAGTAATTATAACACTTCAAACACATTAACTAACTCAAAGATTAATCCAAAACTCATATTCATACTAAATTTTCATGTTTTGAAAAGTTTAGTGAATTGATTCACTACGAATTCGTTTCTGAACCAAATTGGTTCGTTTTACTTTCGTTCTTTTTGTTTCTCAGAGGGCTAACATAATCCATCATAAATTTTACCATTTACAGAGTGAATTTGCCATAAATTTTGACTCCAAATCAAACAAAAGCAATATATTACTACCAAACCCAAACACATTGCTTTAACATACTCTGAACAACTATCATGATTCCATATAACTCATATAATATCATGATATCAATTTACAAACCAATTCATAAGTAATTTCATGAAGATTTTAGAAGGCTATCATTCTTGAAAGTAAGAGCACATATGAGGACATTACCTCTTCAAAGCTTGAATTTGTTAATTTCCTTCCAATCAGTTTGTTCACTCAAATCTCTCACACTCACTCTCCATAGCTACTTATTAGACAATTTAGCGACTTGGATTTGTGAAGGGGAGCTTCCAATTTATAGGGAATTCATTGCCCAGATAATTGTTTTGCCTCCAAAGTAGAATCCAATGGAAAATTGAAGAAGATGATGGTTAAGGAGGAGTTGGTGGAAAGTGAATAACCACTCTCTCCCCGTCATTTCCATAGCCATCGTCACCATATTCTAGCCTTTTGATTTCACTGAGTTTGAGAGTTGAAGGGATAGGCTAGGCCAATGGCCTATTCACGTGATGAGGAGATGAGACTCACAAAATGGGACAACCCATTTGGTTTCTCAGCATTAGCAATATGAGTATTTAAGACATCTATGTTTACTTTCTTTTAGACTTACAAGCTTACATTTAATAACTTAATGTTATTACTATATGATAAATTAAGGGTACATATACCCATAATCATACAATCCATGTATACTAGTCCACGTAATATTTTAATTGGGCTAAATATAAATTAATTGGGTACTCTTAACCCATTATTTTCTATTACGCATAAATATCAATGATTAATATCAGTCATTTAATTTCTCCCCATTAATTCTCTGTTAATAATTGCAGCTAAACCTTCAGTCTGGTTTAACTTTAATACTCAGACCAAACAAGGCTCATTTATCTCATTTACTGGAGCTATATAACTCAAGCTCATTATTTCTATAATAAAATATTAGGATTCTAGGCCAAGTTTGGCTTTTTCCCAATTCCACATTATTTTAATATTTATTTAATATAAGATTTACGTCACACTTTATCATAATGCTAAATTATTTAGCTTACTTAAATAATTACATACTTATAATATGTACAACTTTTACACTTAGAATAATTAATATTTACTTTATTAATTATTTAAATTATACACTATACGTATAATTATTTGATTGTCCCAAGACAACTTCTTCTATCTTTATAATCAACCACACATTAAGTGTTAATCTAATCCCTCCATCTCTAACCAATATTCATTTATAACTATATTGGTATTTTATTTTATTAATCACTTATCTTTCAAATATTACAATACTATGTAATATATTTAAAATATCAAATTAATAATTAACATCTTTCTTTCATCCTCTTATCCTAAACACATATATTAATTCACCGTCTTTTGTAAGTGAATTAATCCTTTTTATTCAAAATAATACTATGACAAGTAATATTTACAAAGGCACCTACTATAATCACATATTCCACACGTGTATTAACTCACTATTTACTTGAGTGATTCTTCAAACCCTTACTATATCACCATAGTCAATTAATGCTTTAATATTCAACTTATATTATTCCATAATATAACTTTCAATTTAATATAAATTAACCAATATTTAAACTTGTTAGTTAATTCTTGTAATTAACTAATTTATGTTTTACTATCTCAATCTATCCATGGATAGCTTAAGCACTAACTAAAACTCATATAACATCATACCAGTTACTAGTACATATATACAAGTCTAAACCTAGCACACATCGAGTCTTCAATAGTATTCAATATAGTACACTGAGTGATTTTTCACAAACAAACAACAAATTAGTTTCCGTCTCGTCTACACTGTTTTCACAGTGAGTTAGATCGGTTACTAATTCGTATATATTTCCGCTCTCTGAAGGAATTGTTTAGCCCAGCTTCTATACATCCACCATTAAAGGGTATGATTGCACTGCCTTAGACTTGATACTTACTCGTATGCATACTCAAGAAATTGGTGATTATCAAAGATATTTTAATGTCACCAACTTACTATAATAAAATAATTTCACATAAATTATTTAACATCAATAGATAAATTTTATCCATCTTCTTACTAATTCCTCTATACAATATATAATAAATATATAATAACGGTATATATTTATTAAACACAACATCACTTATCACATAGCTCACAATACTACATACGTCGTAACACACTTAAATATTCGTGTTCGAACCTATCTCATGCTTTAAGAATTTTATTTACTAAATTCTTATTTTAGTATTTTCTAAAAATTCGGCTTCTTACAATAACAATTGCCCTATAAAACTCAACTTACAGATGCAAGTTCTTCGATAACAAGTCCTCGCCTTCGCCTTTTAGATGACAAAAGGACTGTAATATGTATAGATATTAATTACTTAATTTAATAAGTAAATCAATATTAATCCCCTAAATTAAAGAATTCTAATTGCATACTAATTCCCTAAAATAAGTAATCCTAATTGCATTAATATTGTAAATAAATATGAAAAGTGTATTAATTATATAAATATTTTATGAGTGAACTATTGTTATAAGTATTTTAAAAAATGTAATAAAATATGTAATTTCTCCTATTAACTTTAACATTGGAAGCATAAGCCCACTCCTTTTTCTTTCTCTCCCATCTATCTTATTGTTCTAAAAAAGAGTTAGGAGATTAAATAGAACAAAAAAATATAATAAAATAGTTAAAATGGATAATGTGGATTTAAAAAAATTTCTTAATAGGTGTGTACATTCAAACTAAGACGAGTAAATTTGGACGGAAGTATAAAATCATTATTTACAAAATTTAAATAAATTGTGTGAATTTCAAATTTAAAAACGTCTCAAATTGACTTTTAAAAAATTAATATTAATCATATAATTCAAAACGGTGAAATTATTATTCATAATATATACCTACAAATTGATAGTTATATTTAGCAAAATATATTTAGTACTCATTTTTATTTTCTTTCTAACTTTTCTATCAAATTTTCAAGTTCCCAATATTGCTCAAATAGAAGTTTTCAATCCCCCACCCCACCCCACCCCACCCCACCCCTCCCCTCCTAATTCAAATAATTTTATTTAAAAAAAAAAAACTGTTCCACGAGTAAATAAAAATATTCCTCTACCAAGTGGAGGCTCCATTTTCTTTTCATTTAAAATGAGCCCCTTTGTCAAAAAGTGATTTATCAAAATTTTCAGTCAATAATAACAATACAATTCAAAATGAGTTAATAATTAAAAGAGATTATAAATTATTTCTTAGCCTCTAGTTTTTTACTAAGATTAGTAATGCAAAATATATATAAGGGAGTGATCCATAGTAAACGTTTGCTATGAGTACTACTTCAGTAAGAACATTTTATACTGTTAATTCAAAGATCTAATAACTCAAAGAGGAACTGGCAGCAACTGTTAATAGTGGTTAGGAATTTTTTTTTATTTTTTGCAGGCCGAGGGCAACCGGTAAAAATCAGCCCGAACTGATACCAAAATTGATTAAATTTTGATATCGATACCGGTACCGGTTGGACCGGTATACCGAACCGATTTATCAGTTCGATACTGATTTTTACCAAAAATTAATATAATTATTTTTATTAATATTATTATTATAATTATTATTTTATTATTATTAATTATTTATTGATAAATAAAAATATTAGAAAATCAGTATATATCGGTCATGTTCGGTAATACCAAACCATAAAAAGGTCGTACCAAAATCGATACCAAAAATTGATATATACCGATTTTTTTTTTACCAAAACTGAACTGGGTTTTTTTTGTATTGAACAGACCGGTACTAAGAGTTGTGGCCACACTAATTTTTTTCGCTGGCCACTATTAGGGGGGAGCATGGTGCGGTTTAAAGTCCAAACCGCACCTGAAACTATAGGTACAATTTGACAAATCCAAAACCGCACACGAAACCGCTTGTGATTGACGCAGTGCGATTTTAAACTGTGCGGTGCAATTTCAATTGGTGCGGTTTCGGTTACAAAACCAAGTAAAACAACAAAAAAAATCTAAGCCTTTAATAAAATTTAACACAAAGCTCACATCGAGCAATTAACTTAATGACAGAATCGACAATGAGAATTATATCAAACATAAAAATAAAGTTCCTTCTGCCAAATATATCAAATTCACCATTTAATCATAGAATATTTTAATTTATAATAAAGGAATAATGCTTTAAAATTAAAACATACGCTATATAAAAAAACAGAGACCATATATTCGATAACAAGAAAATTTATCTACTTCTCCAAAAAATAAAAGTATATACTAAAGATAAAATGAAATTCTATCTTATATATTGCAAGGATAACTTATAGAATATAATCCTTACTATACTTAATTTGAAAAATAATCCTAACTATGCCTAAAGGAATATGTTTTTGAAATAGACTATATATATATATATATATATATATATATATATATATATATATATATGCAACAACAAAGCAGGGTTTATAAATAATACTTGTTAGGTGCAAAACAAGAATGTTTTTGCATAAATCAACACTACCTTTTTTTGGCATTTTGATAAAGGGTATTGCATTATTAATTATAATCATTTCCTCATAGAACTACATCTATTATACTGAAATGATTTAAGCACTTTTAAGAGTAATATTTGAAATTTAGATATGAAAAGCAGCAACATTCAGACAAGAACAAGAATCCCATCTCAATATAACAAAGAGAAACATAAAAACGAGTTCATTCCACCCATAAGAACAACAGAACATTTAAAACAACCACCTCCTCCTCCATTACAATCACAAACATATTCTTCCTTCTGGACCCATGTTTCCAATTCACCCCAGATTTCCAACACAGCCAAACATGCCACTAGTAGAAACTTCCTATACCTGGGGAGAGAATGAAAACACAGGTCACAAAGCAAAATGAGACTTTAATTAAACCTAACCTTGGTGTACCCATTGCTCATTTTAGAGCTTCCCTATTATAACCTACGCACACATCCCAACACGAGAAAGAAATAAAAAAAAAGCTTCACTCTATTGCTCACCAAACCCTAGATTTTCCTAATCATGATATACAACAACTCCCAAGTCTTAAACTTTCCAAACCACACAGCCCAAGAAACATAATAGAGATTGCAAAAGATTTAGGCAGATCCCCAATAGGTACCAACAGTGGTCAAGGTTGAGACCAATGCTGAACCTTTGCTGGGAGGGTTGAGTTCAACAGGGAGATATTCCTCCCTATAGCAAGGAAAGTTGGAGTTCTTGAAGTGCCGAACAAGCCCGCCCTTCCCCTGGATAGATAATATGTTCACATCACCAAACACAACAAATATGGAAATATGATAACAAGACCATATATGAAAACCCAAAAAAAATGATTTTTACCTGAATTTTGGCCCAAGTGATTTCACAAATTTTGTTGGATTTGAAACATCCCTTCTTCAGTACAAACCGACCCCATTTGTAGCCATTGAGAAGCTCTTGAAACTTGCTGGCATCATTTGGCATTGTGAAATTGACAAAGGCATAGCCCTTGTTGTTATGCCTCCTGACATATAATATATTTAGCTTTTAGTACAAGTAACTGGATTTTTTTTAATCCAAAAATGGAAATATGAGAAAATGATTATTATGTTGAAGTTTTTACTTGAAGTCCATAGGCAAGTAGGCAAAATCATACTCCATGTTGTGCTCCTTGCAGTACTTGTCTAGGAAATCCAGCAGCTCATTCCTACTGGAAAATCATTATCACCACGATAATGTTAAAAAGTATATTGCATTCAAGGCCCAATGCATCATAAATATAGACCAGATATCTCCTCGATCATAATGTATGTAGTATTTGGAAAGGGAAGAAATGTTCAAATCATGAACATTAAATGAGTAGTAGCATATAAATGATGCATCATAATCCATATGTATATCAGTAATAAATGGGTGCATGCATGAGATGGAGATAGATATTTAACAAAGTGACTCTTAATCTATTTGACAGATTTCTCTTTCGCACTTGTAAAATGGAAAAAAAGTGACAGAAAGTGAAATAACAAGAGCTACAGCCTAAAGTAGCCTGCCTACATGTACACCAAAAAAACCACACAACTTCCACTTTCATGCCTTTTTAGCAGCCAACACGAAACTCCTATTAGCTGGAAATGCTCAGAGGAGAGAAAAAGACTGTTCCACTCTCCCAAAAACATAAACCCCCAAAATCTATACCCTTCAAAAAAACAAACTCAAGAATCACTAAAAAATGGAAACCCATAAAACTCTAGAATCAACCTAATCAAGCCACTAACACAACAGAAGATTAGGCATGCAAAAGACCACAGACGAATCAATACGAAAAAGGGAAAAACAGGGTATTTCCCAAATGCATAACAAAACCCTAAACAAGAAAAATGTAAAACCATTTATAGAAAAAGCACCTGTACTGATTAGGGATATTCCTGATCATAACACTAGTTTTCTTGCATTTGATACCATCATCATCAGAATGGCAAGTAGGAGGAGGAGAAGTTGGTGGTGAAGATGAAGGGCCAAGCCCAACAACCCCTAAACCGTCATCAGAATTTGCCTTCTTGGGTCTCCATTGAAGCCCACAAACTTTTCCCCTGATTATTTGCTCCTCAGTACTGTTCTGCCATTTGTTTAAATTACCGAACCTTGACCTTGGTGGAACAAACCTGCGGCTCATTTTCCCATTATGATAACCCCCCTTTCCTCCTTCAAACCTCCCATTCTATTGGGTACAAGTTTATACCCATTTTGCCCCATTTTTCTTCCATAGATGAATTCGGGTACAAAGTCGGGTCCGTAATAAGTCTCCAAACTACTAGGCTGGGAGTACTGATATGGGTTATAAAAGCAGAGTGCCGGAGCGGGAAATGGGTATCCGATGCATTAAGTGTGCAGCCGGAGCCGGATATTTTGGGACACACGTTTGATGAGGAAACTTGATTCCACCATTGGGACTACAAGAGTTCGCTTTGGGGGGAAAAAACTTTTTGGCTTTTGGGTTTAGAGGTTTTGGGGCTTTAGTGGGAGCAGAAACAACTCTAGTTGGGTTGTGGCACATTTTGCTGCTAGATAGCTAGTAGAGTTGTAGAACATGCAAGAGGAAAGATAAAGAGTCGATAGGAGAAAAAGAGCTAGCTTTGATAGAGAGATAACGGCTTCAAATCAAGTTTGGCCCATATATGTGTTTGTATGTGTGTGTATGTACGTATATATGGTCGTGTGTATGTATATTTGTTGCTAAAGTGCTACTTACAGACTTGAAAAAACCTGCGAAGCTGAAAGTTTTATATGATATGGAGACACATAGAGAGTACGTACAGGAACTTTCAGAGAACAGGTAAGATTTTAGGTGAAGTAAAAATCAAGTGAGAGAGCTTAGAGCAACTCCAGCAGGCCGGAGTTGTGAAAATCCTAGACTAAATATAGTCTAGGAAGCAGATTTTGCTCCAGCAGATGGACTATATTTAGTCTAGCCATTTTTCCGGCAATCCAAAAAGACTAAATCAAGGAACCAAAATCTCATGGACTATAATTTTAATATTATTAAATGGGGGAGAGGATAGAAGAAAAAGAAGAAGGAGATGAAGATCTGTGAAGAAGGAGATGAAAATCTGTGAAGAATGAGATGAAGGAGAAGAAGGTATCTGAAGAAGGAGATGAAGAAGACGAAGAGGGAAGAATAAAAAATAATAATTAAATACATTAATCAACTACAAAAAAAATAAAACAATAATTTGAAGTAAAAAAAATATGTACAATACATTATTTTTTAGATGGAAAATTATGGTCCTCCCATGTATTATATTATTTTTTATTATATTTAAGTTTTTTTGAATTTATTGATTATTTTAATCTTTTTATATTATAGTCCATGAGATAGTCCACATGATAGTCTATCTGCTGGAAGAATAGAAGACTAAAAGACATCTGTAGACTAAATATAGTCCAGCAGATAGTCCATCTGCTGGAGATGCTCTTAGCAACAAAAAGGAAAGGTTAGAAAATTACGGTTATTGTTAAAGTTAACTTTGGTTAATTAATAGGTGTTGACAAATCGATCGAGAGGTGATATGTGTTTATACGTATTTGTATTAATTAATTGATCAATTTATAATAAAATTAACTTTATAATAACTGAATATGTGAGTTTACACTTTAGTACTCAGTTTTAAAGAGGCAAAAAAGAAAAATTAGAAAATTTTAAGATCTGTATAATTCTTTTGTTTTTGAACTTCTTAATGAACATATATATATATGGGAAAAATATATGTACACAGCTGTGTATTATATAATCGGCTATGACGACAATTTTTTGGGCTATAGCGATGGTTTCACCTGTCGTCACAGCTATTCTAGGCTATGGTAACAGTTTATCGTCGCCAAAGTCCAAAAAATTCGTCGTCATAATTCTACTGTGTAATACACAGCTGTGTATATACATATACCCTATATATAATATATATATACTAGCTGGGTCCCGTGCCTCCGGCACTGTATGGATAATATGATTTATCTCAAACTTTGAATGACCAAAATAATTTATTAAGTGAGCGGGAAATTTAAAGTCATTTGTATTTTATTAAATTATTATTAGATTATTAGATAGATGAATGTATGAACGGTGGGATTTATCCCAAACTTTGGATGACCCAGATGATTTATTGAGTGAGCGGAAATTTCAAAATCATATGTATTTTATTAGATAGATATAATATGTGACCATTTTTTTGGCAAACAATTTCCTTTATAATAGATAAATTTAGATGAAAAATTACTTATTTTCACAAGTTTTATTATATTAAATGACATATTTATCTTTTATCATCTTTTTAAGACAAAAAAAATTATACTTTAGACCATTTTTTAAAGAAGGAAAAAATATTAACTAAACACTGAATAAATTTAGAAAATAAAATATATTCTTCGTGAATGAAAAAGAAAACACAACATTTCACTCTCTTTTTATTATTTATTTATTGTAATTAAAGTTTTTCACTATTTTCCAAATACAGTGTTATAGATAAGGGTAACAAAGTTGTAGATAATATACATCTATGTAAGTGAATATGTACGTATACATGGGGCGGGTGAGAGGTGAGAGGTGAGAGGTGAGAGGTGAGAGGGTGGTGGGGGTTGGTAATACTGCATAAGGGGAAGGGGATGGGTTGGTAATACAAAGGAAGGAAGGAAGGAAGGAAGGGAGGCTCATAAGTCTATAAAAACTGCTACTACCAGAATAGAATAGAATAGAATAGGCGTAGGCGTGCTTTAGGTAGTAGGGGTATGGCTGTTCGGATCATACTAATATTTGTTACACATTCTCGGATATAAAATCTCTGGCGATGATGAAAATTGGAATCGGAGATATATACAGAATTGGATTAGTGTCACAGTCCCATTTAATGCTTGGTTCTACAACAATACAAAATGGAGCTTATGTGGCGGCGGATTTAGGAGACAAAACTCCTCTGTAAGCTCTGATCCGTTTTGCTGCTACTACTCTGCACCCTCTTCATTATCCTAACCTATACTTATGTTTTTGGTAATATTTATTTACTAGCTGGGTCCCGTACCTCCGGCACTGTATAGACAATATGATTTATCTCAAACTTTGAACGACCAAAATAATTTATTGAGTGAGCGGAAAATTTAAAGTCATTTGTATTTTATTAAATTATTATTAGATTATTAGATAGATAGATGTATTTTATTAGATAGATGTATGAACGGTGAGATTTATCCCAAACTTTGGACGGCCCAGATGATTTATTGAGTGAGCGGAAAATTCAAAATTATTTGTATTTTATTAGATAGATTATTAGATAGATGTATGAACGGTGAGATTTATCCCAAACTTTGGACGGCCCAGATGATTTATTGAGTGAGCGGGAAATTCAAAATCATTTGTATTTTATTAGATAGATTATTAGATAGATGTATGAACGGTGAGATTTATCCCAAACTTTGGACGGCCCAGATGATTTATTGAGTGAGCTGAAAATTCAAAATCATTTGTATTTTATTAGATAGATTTATTTGGTAATATTATTTTTCATAATTGATATTGCTAAAATAATGAAATATTATATATTACTTAAAATATTAAATATCGTTAAAACAGTTACTAAATATATATTTAATTTTATAATAATATCATTTTTTTGTCATAATTTTATTTTTACTCTCACAATATATATTAAAACAGTAAGCCTTTTCTCCCCGTTTTTATTGGGAACATGCATAAATGAGAAGATAGAGAAATTGAGGGGCTATTGGCAACTGGATATTAGGGGGTTGGTAACTGGTAAAAATCGTCTCGAACCGAATTAAATTGAATATTGAAATCGAACAAATTTTGATATTGATATTGGTTGAATCGGTATACCGAATTGTTGGATCGTGATATTTCTCCTATTGGGCCGAATGGATTGGGCCTATTTATTCAGTTAGTCCATTGGGTCATCACTATTGGGTGTTGACATTATTAGGCCTAGTTACTTTATTATCTTTGTTAAGTCCTTATAGTATCGAACCAAATCAGTGGGTCGACCAATCATATATTTAAATATCTTCACTTGGGTTCTGAGCCGGTGATGATGACAAAGATATGGCTGACTGATATCTTAATGGCATTAATAAAGATTGGACAGTTGGCCAGCGGTGAACAGAGGGGATATGATTAACAGGTGTCAGGAGGGTCAGTGGTACGGTAAACCAGGCAAGAGAGTATAACCTATCAACCAAGTCTTCACAATCAGGTACGTTCACGTTAACATTTCACATACACATACACACAACTGAGAATTATTATCTCCCTCAATACACTAAACATTACATCCTCCATTGTTAACCTTGTGAACACGTATACTGACTCTCACGCCTGATCTATCCCTCGGCGGTCCGGCCATCAAGCTTGTGGTGTTTATCGTGTTTACTGTGTAGGATCAGGGCGTCTTACGTGATTGGGATGTTGGAGAAGATCCTAGTGTTAACATTGGCGCTAGAAGGAGGGTTGTTTTTCTAGTGTTTTTGAGTTATCAATCACAATATTTCCAGTTGTTCTACATCGGAAGTTATGGCACAAGTCAGGGGGTTCTCGTTCGAGAGCCCACGGCGAAGCCCGAAGATGGTTGGTCTTTACTGTTGACAAAGAGCATGATCATGGCCGAAGGCAAGTAAAAGGCACCCCGCCTAAAACTCATCACCGAAGTGGTCAGGCTAATGAAGATGGTGGACGAAGCAGATAGAGCTTTGGAGGTTCTCTTGGAGCGGAGCGAGGATGTAGCTGTGCGGAGCGAGGATGTAGCTAAGCGGAGTGAGGAGGTAGCTGACCAGAGCAAGGATATAGTTATGCCGATTCTTCGAATTGCCAAGATAAGGGACAAAGCGTTCAATTATGTCCAGTCTGAAAGATGTGGTACGCCTAAAGATGGACAACCGTGAGTTGGAAAGCAGTATATACACTTTGGGACGTGTCTCAAGGTGATCCTCATGACCAAAGAAGACTAAATAGCCATTTTCCTGATTGACCGAAAAAATATTCCGCCCTATTGGTCTTCGGGATTATGGTCGAAGCAGAGTAGACGAAGACCCAACAGCCATTTTCCTAATTGACCGAAAAAGGTATTCTGCCCTATTGGTCTTCGGGATTATGGTCGAAGCAGAGTAGACGAAGACCCAACAACTATTTTTCTGATTGACCGAAGAGGGTATTCCGCCCTATTGTTCTTCGGGATTATGGTCGAAGCAGAGTAGATGAAGACCCAACAGCCATTTTCCTGATTGATAGAAGAAGGGTATTCCGTCCTATTGGTCTTCGGGATTATGGTCGAAGCAGACCCAGAAGCCACACTCCTGAGAATCCACTTAGGGCACACCGCCCTGTGGATACTTGTCTTCGGAGATGCCCGTCTAAAGTTGCAGCTTCAGATGGAAAACAGCTGAAGAATCCGACAAAGCTGTTGCAGTACTTCAGCAGAAGCAAAGCTCGTGGACATTACATGCAGATGGATATTCTATTTCAGACATCAGTACAGCAGGTTATCAAGGGTCGATCACAATAACAATTTCATTGCTGATGCATTATCGAAGTTGGCTACTACGGATGCTTATAACTTTGATGGCATATGGCGTCTTTCCTTCAGATCAGATGCCGGCTAAAGAAGATCAAGTATAAAGAGTGTTAGTTTTGTTCTCATTAATGAGAATCTTTTTCGAAGGTCCTTTTTCGTCACCATTGTTCAAATATTTGGTTCCGTCCGAAGCAGAGTATGTTCTTCGGGAAGTTCACAAAGATATCTGTGGCGATCATTTGGCTGCAAAGTTATTGGCCTACAAAATACTTCGGCAGAGATATCCTTAAAAGAACTGGAAATTCAGCACAGAAAGACTTCGGTAGCTCATCTACAATTTATATTGATCCTCTTCTTATTTGTCCTAAGTTCACAATGGTGTAAGGAGATTCGGGGGGACTCGTTGACCATTCGATGGCAGCCTCAATGACAGGTGGACCTTATGGGTTTGTCAGGCCCTTCGTGGTAGGCAAACGCCATCCTTAAGACGTTGTCAGACCCTGCGTGGTAGGCAATTGTCAACACTTAGATCTTGTCAGGCCCTGCGTGGTAGGCAATTGTCAACACTTAGACCTTGTCAGGCCCTTCGTGGTAGGCAAGTGTCATCCTTAAGACGTTGTCAGGCCCTGCGTGGTAGGCAATTATCGACACTTAGACCTTGTCAGGCCCTTCGTGGTAGGCAAGTGTCATCCTAAAGACGTTGTCAGGCCCTGCGTAGTAGACAATTATCGACACTTAGACCTTGTTATCCCCTTTGTGGTAGGCAAGTGTCATCCTTAAGACGTTGTCAGGACCTGCGTGGTAGGCAATTGTCGACACTTAGACCTTGGCAGGCCCTTCGGGGTAGGCAAGCGTTGTCCTTCAGAACTTGTCAGGCCCTTCGTGGTAGACAACTGTTGTTCTTTAGACTTCGTCAGGCCCTTCGTGGTAGACAACTGTTGTTCTTTAGACTTCGTCAGGCCCTTCGTGGTAGGCGAATGTCATCTTTTGGCTTTGTTAGGCCTTTTGGGGTAAACAAATTCCCAATGAAGCAGACATGTCTCACACTTCGGTAACGATAAGTATGCATTACTTTATTTTGTTCAAGTGTTGAGTTCGGATTATATTATCATTGTTCTTAACTATTATATAATTTGCTTGAATATTGACTAACGGTTTAAGATAAGAGGCACTTGCACAGTTTTCAAGTCGATTGATGATCAATTACTGACAAGAAATGTTCACTCATAAGTAATAAGGCATGAAGTTGATATTTTAATATTAACTGTTCATAACAAGTTAGAATTTTTACAAAAAGTTCTACAGCTAAAGATAAGGAGAGGTCATCTTCAGGCTTCTTCCTTGTCATCTTCAGGCTTCTTCCTTGTCATCGTCTCCATCTGAAGAGTCTATAAGAGATGGATCTACCTTGGCCCGAGCTTTTTTTTGCCTTTACTTCGCCAGATTCCATCTACTTCGGCATTACATATGGACGATCTCATCGTTCAGATCGGCAGATTTTCTGTATTCTGCCTGGATCTTCTTACGCAGATCTTCGGTCAAAGGCGGACCCAAGTTCCTAAGGGCCCGAAGTTCTCGGAGTTCCTCTTCAAGTTCTTGACGAAGTGCTATATATCTTGCCTCTTTAGCGTGGATATTGTTATTTTGCTTCGCCCGGCTCTGATTAGACTCGGTCAGATCTTCATTCTTCTTCGTCAAAATTTCATTCTTCGGTAGCAGGTCGACATTTATATCTGTGATGACTCGATGTGTGGCCCTGGTCGTCTCCAACTCTTTTTTGACCTTATCGAGGTCCTTCCGAAGGCACTCATTGTTGAGGAGAACAATGTCAAGATTGCTTCTTTCTTTTGTCAACACAGACTTCAGAATGGCTTTCTCCCTTCGGCTTCGGTATTCTCTTCGGCATCCTTTTCGGCTTCTTTGTATTTGAGACGGAGACACACGAATTAGCGTTTGCCTGCAGATGACCATTATTAGTCAATCATTTCAAATTGATGGGCAGCGAAGTGAATGAATAAATCAAAACTGTCGAATTCCTTTAGTTCGGTATTTCATTCCTTCATCCATCAGGTACGTGATGGAATTATTGCTGAACCGAATTTCATTTTATGGTTTGAGCTTCGGTAGTTGAAAGCTCTTCAATTGGTACTTCTATAGAGGTCGGTGAAGATGAACCCTTTATGTTGCTATTTGATGTTCATCAGATGGACTTCGGTAAACCGTATTTTGGGCCTTTATTGGTCTTATTATAATTCTTTTTGTCCTGAACCGATGCCATTTATAGTTTCCTATTAAACCTCCTATTTAATAAAAAACTAGGGGGCAATGTTGGGTCGTGATATTTCTCCTATTGGGGGCCGAATGGATTGGGCCTACTTATTCAGTTAGTCCATTGGGTCTTCACTATTGGGTGTTAACATTATTAGGCCTAGTCACTTTATTATCTTTGTTAAGTCTTTATAGTATCGGACAAAATCAGTGGGTCGACCCATCATATATTTAAATATCTTCACTTGGGTTCTGAGCCGGTGATGATGACTAAGATATGGCTGACTGATATCTTACATGGCATTAATAAGGATTGGACAGTTGGCCAACGGTGGACAGAGGGGATGGAATTAACAGGTGTCAGGAGGGTCAGTGGCACGATAAACCAGACAAGAGAGTATAACCTATCAACCAAGTCTTCACAACCAAGTACGTTTACGTTAACATTTCATAAACACATACACACAACTGAGAATTATTATCTCCCTCAATACACTAGAAATTACATCCTCCATTGTTAACCTTGTGAACACGCATACTGACTCTCACGCCTGAGCTATCCCCCGGCGGTCCGACCGTCAAGCTTGTGGTGTTTATCGTGTTTACTGTGCATGATCAGGGCGTCTTACGTGATTGGGACGTTGGAGAAGATTCCAGCGTTAATATATATGTAAAAACATTAAACGACATTTATTTAGGAATGAAAGGAGTATAAATTATTGTGATTTGTAGGTCATTTAAAAATTGAAAAAATAAATTATTGTGAAATAAAAGTTTTGAAGAACGAAACTTAAAGGGGACAAAAGTGGATCGGGTGTGCTACTTATTAGCATTGATCTCGTCACCTTGGTATCCTCCACCTCTAATAGGTACTGTAGCTAATATTCTTGTAATTGGTATAACAGATATTTTTTTTATGTTTCATATATAGAAAAAATTTGAAAAGGTGATAAATTAAAATCTGGGTCACCCCATATCCCCATTTTGACTTTTTTCAGTGAAAAAAGTATTTGGGTTAGGGTCCCTCACAATATATTATTTCCGTTCTTAAAAAATTGTCATTTAAAATTTTTTATATGAATTAAAAAAGTATTTCCTCCGTTTTTAATTATTCGACGTTTTAAAGTTTTTCATTTGTCTCTAATTATTTGACATTTGTTCAAATTTAGAAAAATTAATGATAATTTTTCTAAAATTATCCCTCCTTAAATTCTTTCTCTCATTATCCCAACAAAACTCTACTTATCTCAACAAAAGATTTAAGGGTATT
This sequence comes from Panax japonicus, assembly GCA_020205505.1. Lineage (NCBI taxonomy): Eukaryota > Viridiplantae > Streptophyta > Magnoliopsida > Apiales > Araliaceae > Panax > Panax japonicus. Next base: position 26,762,698 of record CM035095.1, read on the forward strand.
ATAGATAATTGAGTACTATATTTAATGTTTTTCAATCATTATCTTAATTCTTGTGTCCACCTCTAAAACGTCAAATAATTAGGGACGGATGGAGTATCATTTACCAAGTAAAATTTGTTTGAAATTCTATCACTACCCCTTTATGGGAAGTTAAAAACTATTAATACAAGGATGAAAATTTCTTGGGACAATAACAGAAAGTAGGGGTAATATAAGAAAATAAATAATTTATTCTCCTCGAAAGTTATAAACGATAAACTTTTTAGAATAAATTTTTTCTTCTAAAACGATAATCTTTTAGGAACGGAGGGAATAAATATTTTTTATTTTTTTTGGATTTGAGCAAAAAAATAATAATATTAGAATGAGGATCTCACACATATTAAAATCAGTTTTAATTATGTACAGAAGAATTTTTGGCCGTCTTGTTACTCTCTCCGTTCTTTAATATAAATCGTTTTATAGAAATATTTTTGTTCTTTAATATAAGTCATTTTGGAATTTCAAGTAAGCATTAATTATTTAGTTTATAATATTATCCTAAATATTAAATATAACTTTGGTTCTCTCACTATTTTCTGTCTAATAAATAATATATTTTTTTAATATAAGAAAATATAGATAATTAATATTATTATATAATTATTTTTTTAATATACGTGCACAATTCTAAACAATTTATATTAAAAACACGAAAACGAGATGCAACAAAAAGAGAAATGCAGAAGCATTAAATGAGTGATACAGCAATTGACTTGACATTTCGTATTTAAATTAATTGGGAGGAAGGAAATTTGACGCCATTTTTGTGCTTCAAAGTACCCCCCAGAAATTAAATATTGCAGCAAGGACAGATTACTTCCAAAATTTTCAAATTTGTTTAGTCCAAAATCAAACATGCTGCTGTTCATTCTTCATCTTCTCCACCATCCCGCTTTTGTCATATCATTTTTCCTAAAACTGTATTTGTAGCATGTTAAAATTACTTTTAAAATATATATATATATTATTCCATCAGTTTTGACTTTAAAAATACATTTTTCTAGTTTTTTTATAGAATCAAAATATGTTTTTAATTATTAATCATAAAGGAACATAAATTTTTAGGATATCTTTACTTATATAATTAATTGGATTGAAAATCATCATAAACGACTTATAATTAAGTTGGTTTAACTTAATTATAAGTTGTTTACGCTTGAAAAAAACAATAATATTATCATTAAAATTAAACACTTCAAAAATATATTTAAAATTTAAGAACAAATAAAATTTATTTTTACTAAGAATAAGGAAGTGCGGGACTGGGCATGGTGCACATTTGTTGATTCAAGTACGTACTCTTTTATGCGGACATGATAATTGGACTATTAAATTAAAATTAGATATGAGTGTTTTATAATTTCATCTATTTATATTTTTACCCCTAATTGGGGATGAAAATATAAATAGATAAAATTATAAAACACTCGTGTCTAATTTTTATGTTCAATTTTCATGTCCCAACAGAATTTTTCTAATTTGTACTAAAGACATATATTACCATTTAACATTATAATTAAACTAGGTTAAGGATTAATTTTCACACACTTCCCATAGTCTATATCTACTATATATAGTAATTCAATTACTCTACTAAAATAATTGAAATAATATGTAAATATATACGGAGATTGACAAAAAAATAGATATGAGTTGACCTAATTTTGGCTTTAATTATATATATAGGGGTTCCATCACAGCAACCAGTTGCCCTGGAGAAACCCCTTTTTAGCCTTGTGTTGTAGCAGCTGAAGCAAAAAAAAATTTGACTTCCATCACAGCAACCAGTTGCCATGGAGAAACCCCTTTTTAGCCTTGTGTTGTAGCAGCTGAAGCAAAAAAAAAATTGACACGGCTAAAAAAAAGGTTGCTCCACAGCAACCGGTTGTTGTGGATGGAACTCATATATATATATATATATATATATATATATATATATATATATATATATATATATATATAATATAACCAAAACGGATCTACTGTTTGTGGCTTGAGGTTCAAACGTTGTTGAGTCTATTTCTTGAGTTCAGCTGAATAAAGCAAACAAACAAAACTACAAATTAAACTTATGAAAACTGATCTTTCTCGTTCCTTCTTTTCTCTGAGATCCCCCATCCCTTTTGGCTTAATCCGTATAACAAAACACAGACATGCATGCTGCATATTCTGACCCTAACCTAAGTAAAAGTCTGGTCAGCTAGCTTCAATATATCTTTCTTTTAGGGTTGACCATTAATTTCTACTCCTTTTTAGTTTTGCTTAATTTAGACTTGGTAGTGATCCATATTCAATATATTCTTTTTGTAGCGGCTGGGCCAGAAGGGGTTACTTCCAACAACCGGTTGATGTGGATGAATAACCATATATATATATATATAGTTATTGCTCTTTGTTTTTGAGATAGGTTTTCCTATTATTACTCCATCTATTACTATTAGGCAGAAAGGTAACCCATGTCCTACGCGCAGGTACTGTTTGGTTGTTTATCTAATACTCCAAAATAAAACAAGTTTTTCATGATTTAAGAGTTGTTCACTTGCTCTTCTAGAGATGAATAAAGTTGGTTATACTTTAGGCTATTTAGTATTTAGTATCAAGGCAAACAGTGATTAAAGTTTCGAAGTTGATTCTTTTCTTTTTCTAAGTTGAACATATTCGCTTTAATTATTTTCTAATGATTTACTAAATTAGAGTGTTACAAAATTTTAGGAGGTGTTTGATAAAAATTAAATGAATCTGAATCTGAATGAAAAAAACTGTTTGATAATTGACATATCTGAAACATCTGAATGACAAACTTTATTATTTTATCCCTATGAAAAAATTCAAAATTGTTGTAAATTTATTTAATAGTACTTAATATAATATTTAATATTTTTTTTATAACTTTTTTAATTTTTTTTACTTCATTCAGCTAAAAAAATATGACTTAACCATTTAGCATGTCCATCTTACCGATTCAACCATTCAGACCAAAACAAACGCACTGACCAATTCAGTCATTCAAATTTAACTCCATTCAGCTCTAAACAAACACTCACTTAGTCATCTTAAAAAGAAAAATAATGTTAGTTAATTAGAAGTTTAATAATGCTAAATGCACTCCATAAATTTAATAATGTTATTACTAGGATTTGTTGCAGATAAGAAAAAATGATTGTTTGGAGATGGAGACATTTTTCCTTCGGATCTTGGATCTTCCTTAATTAAATGTTCAAATTTAAAATTATTGAATTTAAGTCTTAGAAGTTTGGACCTTAATAAGGTCACCTTATTTAAAAGGAACAATTACATATTATAGTACATTTATAAAAGTAATTACAAAAATCATACATTCATAAAATAATTACAAAAATATGACATTTCATCATATATATTTACAATACTAATATAATTAGGAGTCCTTAATTTAAGGGATTAATATTAATGGGCTGATATGACAAAAGGGTGTTTTTTTTTTGAAATGCGTGATAACCGTCATCTATACAACAATTAGTTTTCATATTCCTGAAAGACTCCCTTCTCGTTCAGTCTCTCTCCGCCCAAACTACTTCTCTCTCTCTCCATGCCTTTACTACTTCTCTCTCTCATCTCGAAGCCAATAGTCAGTCTTCCTTCTCCGCTGCCGCCGCAACACCACTGTCTCTCAACTCTAATAGAAAATTGACGTTAATCCTCTCAAATGAACTAGAGATTTCCTTCCAGACGAGATGCGCCTCCACAGTTGGCTTTTTCACAACTTCAGAGAATTTTCACGAAGATTTGTACCAGATTTTGATTAGTTCTGGTTGTTGTTGTACTGTCCTTTTGAATTGTGTTTCATACTTTGATTTTTGTTGATAATCCATAACCATTTGACATTGTTTGTTAGTTTGGGCGAGTCTGTAATGTTTATTGGAACTTTTGTAAATGAGATTACATATTTGATTATATTACCAGTGATTTGACATTATTTGTTGGTCCGTATTTGCTACTTCTAAGTTGTGTCTGATACATTATTTGAAAGGTGCAGTTGATAACCAAACATGCATAGAATGGTAACCATTGTATTTATTGGTAGTAACCAGATAGTTACAAGTTTATATCAGGATATAATTCAAGTGTTAAATGTACATGTAAAAGTATACATATGTTGCTTAAACTGGGTTGGATATACAGGGTGTTTCTGTTTTGGTTATCATTATTAAAACATGTTATGATAATTTCATAAAACTATTTGGTTACTTCTTTATTATGTTTTGGTTACTGTTATCTTATGGTTTGGCTACTATTATTGTGTCCTTAATGTGGGATTTTGGTTACTTTTATTTTTTATTCTGGTTAATATGTAATTGTTTAGTATACATGGATTGCCTAAACTGGATTTCATTACATGATGTTTCTGTTTTGGTTACCATTTAAAACTGTCCTGGTTACTATCATATAATTATGTGGTTACTGTTTTATTATGTTACATTATGGTTACTGTTATTAGTAACCAGATAGTTACAAGGTTGTATCAGGACAAACATCAAGTGTTAAATATACATGTGAGAGTGTCTTATTTATCTAGTTGATGTATACTTATAAATTACATACTCATAAAAATTATCAAAAAATTATACAGTTGGTATTTAAATCTGCATATAGAGGTAACCATTTTATTTTTTGTGAGTAACCAAATTTACATAAAATTGGTTCAGAACAATATCCATCAGTTATTTCAGTTGAAATGTTAAGTTGGTATCCAAACCTACATATATAGTAACCATTTTTTTTTTGTTAGTAACCAGATAATTATAAATTTGTATCAGGACTATTATAAAATATTAAATGTATATGTTTTATTTATACCCTTTCATCATGATAGAATAAGAAACTCCAATTAAGAGTTCTCATTTATATATATGATGGTCACTTATAGATTTTATATTAAAATAAAAATAGTTCGAGAGGTGTAGTTGGTATCCAAACTAGCATATAAGGGTAACCATTTTAGTGGTTGTTAGTAACCAAATAATTAAAAACTTATATTAGAACAGTTATCAAGTGTTTAATATACATGTGAGAGTTCCCATTTATCTAGCTCATGGATACTTTTAAATTATATAATTATAAAAGTTATTTAGAAATGGTCCAGTTGGTGGTTCAGTTAGTAACTAAATATGAATATAGAGGTAACCATTTTATTTTATATGGGTAACCAAAGTTATATAAAAATGTTTAAGACCAGTTACCAATTGTTTAATGTATATGTTTACTTTATATTGACAACTCATGATGGAATCAAAAATCAAAATATTAATCAATAACAATTTTGGTTACTGTACACCATCAAAAATGTTACCAACCATGTGGTTAATGGTTACTAACAGTAAACAATTATATATTTACACACTTTTTGTTTATGTTCCGTTGAAATAAAGCACAACTGGAATCATCTTCATTGTCTGACAACTGAATAAACATTGTAAAGTAACCAAATCAATATTACACAGTAACCAAACTACATAATCTTAGTAACCAGAACATAAATCAAATTTTTACATGCAATTTTGAAGGCCTAAATGATGGAATTTGACCAAAAAACCATGCAGTTCATGACCAAAGCTCATGACTTTTGATCATTGGCCCGTTTCCAATGAAATTAGGCTCCGAAAACGCCAAAATCCGACACTCCAAACTTGAATAAAATTACCAAATTGCCACTAGATCAAATCTTTCCATAACTGCAAAAAACATCAATACACGCGTACATTAATATTATTTAGCAACCAAATAAATATTATACAATAACCAATTAAACAGTATACAACAACCAATATATATAATCAGATTAAAAGAAACAATTATAAAATACAATAACATTATACAGTAACCAAATAAACACCTTACAGTATCTAAATACATATTAGACAGTAACCAACCTTTTAGTATGTTTTTGGTTACTGTTAGCTTATGGTCTGTAAAGTAACCAACTCAATGTTAGACAGTAACCAAACTACATAATGTTAGAAACCATAACATGAACTGGGGTAATATTATGCAGTAACCATTGTAATTTTACAAAGTAACCAAGTCAACATTATATACAAACCAATCCAGATTAGACAGTAACCAACAGTTGCAGGAAGCTAGGTAACCAATGTATTTAATAAGTAATCATTAATATAAAAAACACAAGTAGAATAAACTTTAAAATTATAAAACAAGCAAATAAACATTATGCATCAACCAAATCAATAAAAAACAGTAACCAATTTATATATATTTAGTAACGAGAATATAAAACATATTTTCAAATGCATTTTGCATTGTCAATCATTCAACTGTATAATACACAACAACATTGTCAATCAAATTTCAGATTATAAGCGATATTCCACCGACCGGTATATCAGATGAAGCAACCTTTTAGTATGTTTTTGGTTACTGTTAGCTTATGGTATGTAAAGTAACCAACTTAATGTTAGACGGTAACCAAACTACATAATATTAGTAACTAGAACATTAACTGGGGTAATATTATACAGTAACAATTGCAATTTTACACAGTAACCAAGTCAACATTATATACTAACCAAATCCAGATTAGACAGTAACCAACAGTGCAAAAAGGTAACCAATGTATTTAATAAGTAATCATTAATATAAAAAACATCAGTAAAATAAACTTTAAAATTATAAAGCTAGCAAATAAACATTATACAGTAACCAAATCAATAATAAACAGTAACCAATTTATATGTACTTAGTAACCAGAATATAAAACATATTTTCAAATGCAGTTTGCTTTCAAAACATTCATTATTCTGACTTTGTGACCATTTAAAGAGCGAAAAAATTTGAGAAAGGAAACGAATAGATGAATACGTAGTAAACATGAGGTAACACTATGCATATAAATTGGAAACTCAAATACCTCAGTCATGGTGATTTGTAACAAATCAACAATTAGTGCAGTATGATCAACAATCAGTGCAGTAAGTTTTTAGTTATAGAACTTGAAGTTGCTGTCGATCTTTTATGTTCTTCTCTGATCTCAGAGTTTCGTCGCGACAAGAGACTTCGTCTTCTCCGGTAGATACGTCGTTGATCTGATTTTCTGATATCAAAGTTGAATGTTTTGTTCAGTTGCTTGAATTTAGGTGCGGTTAGTTGGAATTATGAAAGTTGATAACTGATGTGTAGGGAGATAATGATAATGATCCTTAATTGTAGGGAGATAATGATCCCTAATTTTAGCAAAGTAATATTGTATATGTTTTATTTTTGTAATTATGTTGTGTATGTTTTATTTTTATAAATACTTTCTAATTGTTGTATATTATTGTAAAGGACCCTATTTAAAATTACTAAACTAATTTTACCCGCCTCGTTTAAAAGTCATCAACCTAACTCTAAGCCACCTCATTTATTATTATTATTATTATTATTATTATTATTAGCACTTTGTTATGTCTCTCTTTATTTTTTTAATAATTATTTTTTTATTATTATTCATATTATTTTGTATTTTTTTCTTTTTTTGTCGCAAAAGTTATAACATGTAATTTACTCAATTTTTTTTACTTGACTACATGTAATCCTAACTTACACATGACAAACTACAATTTTGAGTTAAACTATATATAAAATAATATTAATATTTTTTTGCTACGTTCATTAATTAAATGTTTGGTAAAAACTAATTTTCTTTTAAGTTATTTCATACATATTAAGATTTGTTAAAGAAATATTTTTAAAATCCATGTAATTTTTTAATAGAATAAACGACATTTAAAGAACATGTAAATTTATGTGGCATAATTTTTTTTGTCCTTCATAACCTTAACATGCTAAAGTGCTCATCACAAAGATCCACTCAATAAATATTTAGACAAAATAGGTACATAACTTTCACACAAAAAAAAACAAAAAACATAATACCAAATAAATAATAATAACAATTAAAAAAAACGAGGAACATAACAAAGTGCTCATAATAATAATAATAATAATAATAATATATTAGTGTTATATTACTCCGTTCCTAAAAGATCGTCGTTTAAGGTTTTTGCACATGTATGAAGAAAGTCATTTAATACTATCATTTAACAATTAAAATTTGTTTGGAATTTCATCACTTCCCCTTTATGTGAAGCTGAAAACTATTAATACTACAAGGGAGAGAATTTCTTTGAACAATGAGAGAAGATATGGGTGATATAGAAAAGTAAATAATTTATTTTTCTAGAAAGTTGTAAACGATAAATAAATTAGAATAAATTTTTTCTTCTAAAAAGACGATCTTTTAAGAACGTATGAAATATTAAATTAATGGCTAGAGTTACATAAGTGATTTTTAAATGATATGATTAGAGTTAGGATAATTATTTTTAAATTAGGTGAGCGATTCTAGACTTTAAATCTAATAATTTTAAATATAAATCTTTTAATAGAGATTCCATTTCAAATTGAAATGGAAAGAATATGGATCCTTCCCCTTGGGGGTCTACTTGTCTAGTATTTTTTATAGTTTGTGTCTAATTTTTTTTTAGTACATAAAAAGCTGTCACTTCATTTATTGTCTTCTAGGGCAACAAGTCTTGGCGGACCGGTTTGTGTGACAGAAATATCGGACATTTTTAATTTTTTAGTTTTTTAATTTTTTTGTTTTTTGATTTTTAAAAAATATATAGTATTTATTACAACTGAAATTTTAACAGAATATAATGATTTAGGTGTAATTTGAATACATATACAAAAATAAAATTGTATATAATATTTTTTGAAAGTAATAAAAAAAATAATTAAAAATATTCAATATTCCGGTCCAAAAAAATATCCCTATAAAAGGACTCCTTCTAGGGTGAGGCTTTTTTTTTGAAAGAAAATGTTTTCCCAAATCTGCAAACTGGAAATGGATACTAATTTGATGTCTACTATCATACCATTTTCCTGTTCCATCCTATTTCTCTGTTCGATGGGACTATACTGTTACGTTTGGATTGAAATAATAAAAATGTGAATAGAATGACTCATTCCTATTTAATGAAAAAAATTATATTTGGTTGCGATTAAAATGGATTAAACCATTAAATTTTTTTTTTTTGCTATTTTCAATTGAAATTTAACATTTATGCCCAAGATTTTATGCCCAAAACCTTATGAGTAGTTTTTAGGGTCCTTTATATAAGTATACAACAAATAGAAAGTAATTACAAGAAAAGTGTATCAACTAAATAATTACAAAAAGAGTGTAGTTAGGACTCATATTACAAAAATAGTACAATTCACATTAATAAAGAAACATAAAATCAAGGATAACTAATAATTTAAATTCAAATTCAAATCTTGTCTCTAACAACAATTTCAAATCCATATTTCAAAATTCAAATCAAAATGAGAAAATTAAAAATTAAAAATTAAAAATTATGAAGGAGCTAATGTTCATCATCCTCCTCTCTCGTCGCCACTGCTGCCGCCGCCGCCGCCGGAGTTGCTATTCTAAATTTCTTTTGACGATTCCGCAAAAATTGAAATGGTTACCTTTATACGAATTTTGAATAGTAACTGCATCACATTTAAAATAAAATTGGTAATCAAATAAAACTGAATTGGTTACATTATCAAATGGTTTGGTAACCAACTATAAGAAATTTGGTTACCAACTGCATCACATCCAAAATAAATTAGTAACCTAATAAAACTAAATTGGTTACCTTATCGGAAGGTTTAGTAACCAACTGCATAAATTTTGGTTACCAACTGCATCACATTCAAAATATATTAGTAAGCTAATAAAATTGAATTGGTTATCCTATCAAATGATTTGGTAATCAACTACATGAAGTTTGATTACAAACTGCATCACATCCAAAATAAATTAGTAACTTAATAAAATTAAATTGGTTACCTTATCGGAAGATTTCGTTACCGGTGAAAATAAAGAATGGACCGATGGCGGTGGGAGGCGGAGGGATCGAGGAGAAGGAGGGGCGGGAGGAGGATGGGGTGGGGCGTGGGGCGTGGGGTGTGGGGGGAGAGAAGGGTGGAGGAGAAAGGGGGCGGGAAGAGGGGGAGGAGAAAGGGAGGCGAGAGGAGGGGGATGCGGGAGGAAGGGGAGGCGGAAGGAGGGGAGGTGGTGAGGCGGAGGCGGGGGCGGGAGGAGGGGGAAGGCAAAGGGAATAAGAAGGGGGAGGGGGAGGGGGAGGGGGAGGGGGGCGGCAGGGGGAGGAGAAAGGGGCGGGAGGAGAGGGAGGGGGTGGGGAAGGAGTGGCGGGAGGAGTGGCGGGAGGAGGGAGGAGGGGAGGAGGGGAGGAGGGGAGGAGGGAGGAGGGAGGCGGGAGGCGGGAGGAGGGGGAGGCGTGAGGGTGGGGAGGGGTTGGACAGGAGGAGGAGGAGGAGGAGGAGGCGGAGGGAGGGAGGAGAAGAAGAAGGGAAACAGAAATGGAGTGGGAGAAAATCGTGGGAGAGATGGGGAGAAAATTGTGGGAGAGATGAGAGAGAAAATCGTGTGCATAATTAAAGGGATAAGATTACACTCTTTTTGTAATTAAGTATTGCACTAGTATTGTGAATAAATATGGAAGTGTATTAGTTGTGTAAAATTTTTATGAGGACACTATTGTTATAATTATTTTTAAAAATGTAATAGAATATGTAATTGTTCCTAATTTTTATTATCATTGATCCATAATGGGTTTGGGGGGGGGGGGCATGAATTAACTCATTCCAACTAAAATGGAATGAATCATTGCAATCTTCATTCCATTTCTTCAATCCAAACGCAGTATAAACGATTTAAATATATAAAAATTTTAAAATTCGATAAATTATTCAAAAGTCTTTAAATTATAATTTTCTATAAATATTCGAATTATATTTCTCAAAAAGTTCAAATTGTTTGTGCTCAATTTAAAATTGGACTTAACTTAATAACTAAGCGAGTCTCGATCAAATTTTATTTTATATCCAATAAATTTTATAAACTATATTTAAATAATTTAATATTCGACTTAGAGAAGAATGATAGAAGTAGCATATTTTGACTTTGAATTGTTTCTACAATGTCTTTGCGGGGCCTTTATTACCTTAACAATATGGTACGCCCTTTTTGAAAATCTTTTTCTTTTCCCTTTTTAAATACCCCTCCAATCTTATCACCCTGGTTATCGGGATTTTAATTTTATTTTTCTGGTTCAAAAGAAACCAAAAGAACAACTCACCCCATTTTAATTTAGTTAATATCTTGATTTAATTTTTATATGCTTTAAATAACTCATAACTCGGTATAAAAGATAATATTATGTGTTAAAATTTGAGCCTAATTTAAAGCGGGTTTTATTAATTATTTGAAATAAATTTATATATTAATGTATTCTACTCCATAAGTAGGGCTAAGAAAGTAACTAAATTGGAACTGAAATCGCACCAAAAATCGTACAAACCGCACCAATTAAAAATGCACCAACGGTTCCGGCGTATGTTGCGGTTTCAGGTTGGTTAAATAACCAAATTTATAGTTCCGATTTGGTTACTAGTCAAAACCGCACACATAAAACCGAAATCGCACCATGTGTGTATGTATGTATGAAGGGGCGGATGGAGTACAAGAGAAGCTTATGCTCAATTATTTTTTAGTAGGTAAACTCAATAGGGGCAGAATTTATAAGTTAGTAAAATCAAAGGGCCAGATTAATAAATAAGTTGAACTTGGTGGGACAAAAGAAAAAAACATCTATTCTAATCTAAATATCTAATTCTTCAAAGTTCAAAGCAACTAAAGGGCCAAAGGCTACTTCTAAGTGATTACTGCATACAAATTAAGAGCTCGGGGTACTTCAAACTTCAAAGCACTATAACTTCTTTGGCCAAGCACTGTAACGCTCCGACCACCGTCCACTGGGCCACCGCGAGTCCGCGACTTCTCCTTTTCTCGCGACCATGTCTTCTCTTCTCATTCTATTGTAGTCTTTCCTTGCGCATATGAGATTTATAAGGTAACAAAATTAGGGCTTTTTATTTTTATTTTTTTCTCTGTTGATTTATATATTATGTTATTATGATTTTCATACTTAAACCTCTGAAATTATTAGGATACTTTGTTATTGTGTTTGGTTGATTTCAATGTTGGTTCATAGTTCTAATCAAAATCTCCTCAAATTCCAATTATCAGGTGAAAAGCTGAACTAACCCCAAATTATGTCTTCTACCCCTCAAATTCCTTCTAATGAACATATTGATCAACAAAATCAACAAACTGCTAATGAGGTATAAAATCAACACTCTTTTTTTATTCTAATGCTATGTATTTCTAAGTAGTAGTTAATTATCATTTTATATACTTTTTATTTTTAGAATCAGCATATATCATCTAATGTTGCCAATCCTATCAACATAGACGATGATAAAAAGGAAGATAAGGATGAATGTAAGAGTAAAAAACGTTTGATTGTTTGGGAACATTTTGAGGTATTAGAGGGTTGTGAAGTGGGTAAAAAGAAGGCAAAATGTAAATATTGTAAGATTGTAGTGAGATGTAACATTAGAAAGAATGGCACGGGCTCAATGGTTAATCATTTGTATAAATTTTGTGTTAGATCCCCCCTCCGAATCCCCCTCCGAATCAATAAAGATAAAAAACAAAAGACTTTAGCATTTTTTACTTTGACAAAGGAAGAGAGAGAGAAAAGTGCGAGCGCAACTTATAACCTTAAAAGTCATACATTTAACCAAGAGAGGTTAAGGAAAAGAATTGCAATAATGTGTATTAAAGATAACCAACCTTTTAGTATTATGGAACATGAGGGGTTTAGAGAATTCACGAGTGATGCATAACCAAAATTTAAGATGCCATCTCGTTGGACAGTTGCTAAAGATTGTCTAAAAATTTATAAGGAAAAAGTGATGAAATTGAAGCAAATTGTCACCTCATAACGAGTCTCCCTCACAACGGATACTTGGACATCCGTTCACAACATTAATTATATATGTCTAATGGCTTATTGGGTTAACGATGATTGGAAGCTTTGTAAAAGAATTCTAAACTTTTGTCAAATTGAAAGTCATAAAGGGGTTGTAATTGGGAAATTAGTACATTGTTTTGTTGACAAAGTGGGGGATAGATCGTGTATTTACTATCACGATAGATAATACATCTTTGAATGACACCGCTATCTCATACTTGAAAAAATTTCTTCGTGGCCCGGAAGCAATATTAGAGAATAAATATATACATTTGAGATGTTGTGCTCATATTTTGAACTTAGTTGTGAAGGATGGCTTAAAAGATCATCATGCGTCTATTTCTAGGATATGAAATACGGTATGTTAGATCCTCTCCGGCAAGGCTTGCAAAATTCAGACTTGAGTGGAAAGAGAGAAAATAAAGTGTAAGAAAATAGTGTGTCTTGATGTTGAGACTAGGTGGAACTCCACACATACGATGTTGGAGATTGCCGTAAAGTATGAATGGGCTTTTGATAGTATGCTTATTGAGGATCTTAATTATGAGAGATTCTTTAAGCACGAGGAAGAGGAGGCTTGAGAGAATAATACTAGGAGAAGAAATAGTATGAAGAAAATGGTTGAAGGATATCCGGATTGGATTGATTTTAAAATTATTAAGTGTTTCATTCAATTTTTAAAAATCTTTTATGATGACACGATGAAAATATCTGGTTCCAAATATTGCACTTCAAATCTTTTTTTCATTAAACTTGTAAAAATGCAAGAGGCAATAGTGAAATTGTGTTCAAGTGGGGATCTTTCGATGAGAGATATGACTAAAAGGATGAAAGAAAAATATGACAAGTATTGGGACAATCTGGATAATTCTAATTTCTTATTTTATGTCTCTGTTGTTTTAGATCCAAGATATAAGATGCATTATTTGGAATTTTGCTTTGCTAGACTTTATGGGAAAGGATCTTCAAAAACTAAATTAATGTTTGAAAAAGTGGTGAAGACTACAAGAAATATTTGACTATTATAAAGATAATAAGGGAGGTGACGTTTCTTCTTCTTCTGCTGCTGTAAACATGGAGGGGGATTTAGATGATGACTTTGAAAAGTACATTCAAGAACAAGTTGAAGGGGTTAGGGAAAAAACATAGATTGATATATATTTGGTGGATGGTAGAGAGAAGAAAGATGAAAATTTTAATGTTTTGGGTTGGTGGAAAATGAATTCGGTGAAGTTTCCAATTCTTTCAAAAATTGCTAGGCATGTATTGGGTATACCTATTTCTACAGTTGCTTCAGAGTCCGCCTTTAGCATCGGAGGAAGGACAATTGATGCATATCGGAATTCACTCTCTCCTAGGACGACCGAAGCATTGATTTGTACTCAAGATTGGCTACGCAATTCATAAACTTTGTCGACATTCGAGAACAATCGGAAGAACTTCAACAATTTGAGAATATTGAAAAAGGTATATGTTTATTGTATTTTTTAATTCCTTATTAGATTTTATTGTACTTTTCAAATATTCTTACATATATTTTTTTTGGTATGCTTCATAGATGAATTCAATTTGTTTTAGCAATGCGTGGTCGATGAGTGACTAATGGAATGCAAATAGGTTATAGGTAAGCCTTATTTTTCGTCTTCAGTTTTTTATGTAGTAAACTTGTAAATGACTACCCCTTTAATTTTGGCATCTTGCAACCAAGGAGTTTAAACAGATGAAGCGGATGTCAAAAGTAGAAAAAGGAAAAAGAAAAGGTATACCAAAGGATTTTGTTATTTGAAACTTGTTTCTCCTTATTATAATGATTCAGATGTTTTTAAAGGTTTGTCATGTTTGGATAAATTGAAAGTACTTGTTTTGATTTTTGCAGGAACTGAAGGGTATCAAAGGGGCAAAGATAACACCGTAAGTCATGATAATAACTCAAGTAGAAGTAAACCTGATTCAATGATCAATATTCGCTATCCATTTAATTGACTAAAAACATTATTTGTAACAATGTATAATGCCTATATGCCTACATTATTGCATTGTTCAATGCTCTTATATGCTGACTGCCAATTTTAATTCTTCAGAATGTATCAGAAAACAATGTTGTAGCAGCTGATATCGCTGAGAAAAATGTTGATATTCCTGATATTGCTCTTATGTATTGTTGATATTGCCGATATATATGCCTATGTTGATATTGTTGATATTGCTCTTATGTGTTGATATTGCTGATATATGCCTATGTCATTTAACTAAAGTTCAACATGCTTCCCACCACAGCTTATTTGAAGATTATGGAAAAGAATGATGCCATACAATTAGGAGATTTAAACCTTTCAGAAATGTCCTCGAAATAAAATATATTTGTTATGAATGCTGAACAAAGTACCAATACAACCAAAATATATAAGGAAAACATATATTTGGAGTACAAGTGGTTTTTATATATTTCTGAATATATAGGTGCTATAGTCATTTCTAAACAGAACCATTAAAACGTTGCTCTTCAGTTTTTGCTTAGTCCTGCTACCATTTTGACCTTTTTCAGGATTCCCATATGGAGAATCAGGCCTTAAAATTTTCATCAATTGATACCTCATCAAATCCTATAGCATATGTAAAGTTGAAATTGAGGATAATAGTAAAGAATCCTATTAGCCTTAAAATATGTTGCAATTGTGCTGTTGTTGTATTTGATGAATGAAATTCCAAAATAAATTCATTCAACAACATTTACTTGCTAAAGGTTATTTCTTGCCCTCACCCAATTATTGGAGCTAATAATCAATTTCTAATTATCTTATTCAATTGACATCTATAAAAGGGTTCTTTTTGGTGAAGCTCCTACGAATTGTTATTGCTGCTGCTGTTCATAAATCTTGCTATCATTATTGCAACATTTTGGTTGTTCTCCGAATTGGTACAACAGCCTATAAGATCCTCACAAGCCTGTGTTCTGATCTCCTCAATTGCTATAGCTCATCAACCTGTTAATAAATTGCACACTTGCACCATTATTAGGTTAGACTGCTGCAAAAAAAAATTTACGTTTTAGATAGTTTATAGTTTTCATTGTTGTATTTGTATACATTAATGAATTTATATCAATTTCAAAAACAGAGATTCTATTTTATATCAATCGTTGTTTCAATTGGTTTTGGAACCGAAACCACACCAAATGAAACCACACCACACTATTTAAAACTGCACCGCACCGATCACAAGCGATTTCATGTGCGGTTTTAGATTTATCAAACCGTACCTAAGCGGTTTTGGGTGTGGTTTGGGCTTCAAACCGTACCAAACCGCACCATGCTCACCCCTATCCATAAGTAAATCAAAATTAAAAATTTGGAAGCTTAAATATATGGAATAATGAATGAAAAATTAACTTCCAAAGATCACCATTAGAAATGATAATAAATATTTATGGCAAAGCTAAAGTCCCACATCGGTTAAAAACTAAAATTTAAATGAGTTTATATATAATAAAGTTGATCTTGGGTTTGGGCCTCAAGGAGCACCCCACTTTTATGAAATGGAGAGGACCTAGCCAGTACTTGGTTTGAACCCATACAGGCCATCGGTTGGTTTGGCCGGGCTAGAGGGTCATTGTATTTATTTTTTGGAAAATAAATTTTATTTTATTTTTATTATCAAAACTATGTCATTTTGAGAAGTGTTATTTATTATAAAAACTGTGTCATTTTGAGAAGCGTCATCTATCCGAACGGACGCATCAATACTGCATCATTTTGGGAAGCGCTATCTGTCCGAACGGACGCCTCAAAACTACGTCGTTTTTGTCCGAACTGTAGCGCCCATTCTGCAGCGATCCAAAACTACAACATTTTTTACCCGAATGGATGCACCCATTTTTCAAAGGCCTACATCGTTTTGACCAAAGGATGCCATGTCATGCCTTTTAATAAATAGACTAGGGGGCAACCACTTTGATCATTTTCAAATCCAAGCATTTCTAGTTTTTTAGTATTCATTATTCATAGTTTGTTTTGAGAAAGAGTTCTGAACATTTTATTTGGTTCACTTAATGTGTTATTTGTAGTGCTTCTATAACACGCATTGTCATTGTATCTTGGGAGACAAGTGCTATTAACTATGAGCACCGGAAGGAGGGCATAATTGTCTTAAGGATATAATACCAAATACTAGCATTGACATATTGATTGTCTGTATATCAATTTTGGTGTACAAAAGATAAGTTTTATATATATAAAGCCCTTGTCCATTCAATTTTACTAACATTCTGTATAAGACACTACAAAGGGAAAAGACTAATTCTGATGTACTATTCCGTTGAAAATATCCTTATTTCGTCGGGAATGACCTTATTTCTGACGGATTATTTCGTCGACCATTTAGTCGCAATTAGAGCCTTCGACATTAAATGCGTCTGGAATATGGTCGAGAGCAAATAAGGTCAACAGACTATTATCAATCGAATATTCCGTCAGGAATAACATATGGTTGACATACCAAAATTATTTTCAATGAACTATTCCATCGACATTAAACACTTTTAGAATGGGAAATATATTGAAAATACAGCTAATTCTGACTGAAAGTTCGTCGAAAATACATCATTTTGTCGTGAATTACTTTTTTTCCCAAAAATTTATTTTAAAAAAATTAAATAAGGTCGACGAAAAATCCATCGGAAATACC
This sequence comes from Panax japonicus, assembly GCA_020205505.1. NCBI lineage: Eukaryota > Viridiplantae > Streptophyta > Magnoliopsida > Apiales > Araliaceae > Panax > Panax japonicus. The sequence goes on from CM035095.1 coordinate 26,780,355, forward strand.
TTATTCCTTAGAAATTAGGGGAATTTTTTTAAACAATTTTTTTTAAATTACAGTTTAAAGGGTTTTAAACCCCAATGGTGTACCTGTAACCTGCTTTATCCCAACAACACATACAGTACTATATTTCACATTCAACATAATTGTAAAACCTGTTTAATCTCATCACATAGCTAGTTACAATTACAAATATGTACGCTAATACCGCAACGATTACAAGTATACACTAATTTTAAATAAGCTAACAAGCACAAATATGAACTAACTCATCAACAATTACAAATATACGCTAACGACAAATAATCTATACAATATGATTTAGAAAACTAATACAAAGCAAACTAAACAACAATTTTTAACAAGATGTACAAATGTTCTATAATGTAATGAATAAAATATGTACAAATGAAATATAAACCAGATAACTAATAGGAGGAGGATCAACAGACGAGTGTGGACGATGATGCAACTCTGGTGTATGAAAATCAGCATCGTCGCCCCCTATTCGCCATTGCCACCATGCTCTGCATCACAAGCCCTCTCGTCATCGTCACTCTATAGAAAATATTAAAAATATAAATCATTAGTCTAAATATATGTGAGAATTAAAAAAAGACTGCTATATGAAAATAAAATAACATACAGAATACCTAAGTAGGCTCGGGCTGATCTCTAAAAGCCTCCAATAGTAGGGTAACCACCATCCAGAGCACCTCGCCGCTTAACATGATGAACTGCTTTGTTGTTAATGTCCTACTCTTTACGGTGGCACCTTCTGCAATATCCTGAGCTAGTTGGTGAAGGCAAACATGGCTAGGAAAGTGTTGACAATGAAAAACCAAATCTGTTTGAAACCTATCCGATATCGCCACTATATCCTTCTAGAATATTGCATCATCTAAGCCAGCGACCGTATGAGATGGTCCAACAGATGCTCTCCGACGTTGACACTGGCTAGACTCTGCGATAATAAATAAGTTATTACATAGTATAAATTAATTTTATTTTATTTTTCAAATTAAGGTAAGAAATATATATTATATATTACCTCTAGGTAAGGTATACGTTGGTATCCTAGGAAGGACCAATACACGATACTTGCTGGTACTGCTAGTAAGGTGATACTGAGGCGCAACCCATAATCTCAGGTCCTCATTCTGAGATAACTCAATCTCAGGAAGAGGATTGGTAATATCTAACAACTCAGAATCCCCCATAGCAGTCCGCAACTCAGCTACACGGGTGTCCCGAAGCGTCTGAAATTGGTCCTATAATTTATTTTGTATACGTGAGCTCATTATATCATTTTATTAACTACATAATATTAATAATAGCTTAAAATTTAGACTAAGTTTTACCCGTATAGCTACTTCCGCAGGAGACATGCGAGAGTCCTTAAGGGTATAGGCTCTATCCCAAAACTCGGTCATCGTAGGACATCGGCCCAAACTCTCGAATATGGCCTAATGATTAAGACGTTCAAACTTGTATTAAGTAAGCTATTGATAAATGGCTAACTAAACAACAAAATACACAATACTTACCGACTTTATATCCTCAAGGGACTGTGAACTAGTCGTGTGTACGACTCGAAGCTGGCTCCGATTTTTCTTTTCTTGCTCCGACTTCTTCTTGAACACCTCATCATCCCCGTGTCAACATATAGCCACCCAAGTCAGATTGGTGACTATGTAGGGCTGATGATTTTTGATTGTAGTCCCGAGCTGCTCGCCAACTGCCTGGGCGGCCCGTTGTCTCATTTTATAAAGCCAGCCGGCGTAGTTCTTTGCGACATGCATAGTAATAACTATGTCGCCTGCTGCTAGAGATATGCCCTCCTCATATCTAAAATAAATTTATAAGAAAGATGTATTGACATATCAGAATTTATTTAAAAAGTGTATAAAGCTAAATGATACTGTTTATTTTAAGTTATGCAATTTGACTTACATAAAACTTGCGCAGCACAGTGTCCATAAAAGAGGCATCATACTATGCGAACTGGATAAATCACATACAACCAGTAGGCATGTGTGTCAAGCAGATGGCGTGGAGCGTCGCCTTAGCGACGGTGTCCAAGATACTACAATACGAGATAAATAAAACAATGTGTTGTTTTAATAATGCAATCTTATATCTACAGGTTGATTAATTATAATTGACATATTAAATGTGATACTTACTACGCCGAGTCGACATCTACCCAGATAAAGTGTGGCTATGCCAACGGTCGACCAAATAAACCGAGGTTAGTCCCTCGCTGACGTCGATGAACACTATCTATATAAGTGACATTATGTAAATATACTATTTTCACATATACTATAAATAATTTAATAAAAAGAAGTATAATTATTGAGTTTGAAAACTTACTAGCTGATGACAATCCCTCGCCCTGGGTGACGTCTACATATCCTGAGCGACCACCACCATGATGTCATCCCCCGCTATGTCTAGCCATATATCAGTGTACTACTAAAATAACCAACATATTAAGTAATTAAGTTGTAGATAATTTATTTAAATTAAATAATTGTTCCTATTAGTAAATTATTAAAGTTCAGACTACATACGTCATCAAACCCGTCGTAATCAAACTCAAATTCGTCCTCTAATTCTGGCTCCTCTAACTTTGTATTTGTTTCGTCGTTGTCGTCTTCGTGTACGACGATATAGTCATTGACAACCACGTCTTCCTCATCTTCCTTAGTATCGGGTATGTCAATGAGGTCACCAACCACTACATTATCATCATTTAGCATGACATCTACCCTGGGATTGCTAATTTGTTCTTGGAACAGGTTATCCGTTCCAAACAGATTACTACCATCAAAAACATGAGTATTCTTTTTGACAAATGTATACTAGGGGCTTATATAGTTTAAGACATTTGAGGCGTAGTACACTTGAGTCACTCGACTGACTAAAATGAATACGTTATTAGACTATAGTTTTGACTTTATATCTACCGTGGCGATTCTATTACGATCAATTTTAACACACTTAACATAATCAAACTAGCGAGACCTAAATGTAACAACCTTTTTACCCCTGGGATAACTGAGTACAACCAATTCCTCTAATCGTCCATAGTAATTGGACTTGGAATCTTGGTAACAACTTCTCAACACGACAAAGCTAGAATTGACTGATGTCATTTCATTCAAGTCATCAACTTTGAATTTATACCCATTCATGATGCAGCCAGAAAATGAACTAATTAGTTTGTATGGGCCTGAAAAAACATCTCTAAAACTCTCAGAAGCACTATCTGCTTCAACCTTTCTCTTAAACCAATGGTGAAAATTTTTAGTAGTGAATGGTTCCAACTGTGCTGCAGTTAGTCCCAAGTTTGAAGCATTCGCTTCCTCTTTGAATGCACTAAAATAATATAATAACATAGTTTCTTTGTTGATTACGCAACAATAATTTTAGCGTATTGACATATATAATAATACATACTTGATGTATGTCGCAACAAATTATACTAATCGCTAATTATTTCTAATCCAACTACAAGGCAATATAGTTCAATCACGATATAAAATTATTTTAAATGAATTCGCCAAACTATATATACATACGAATAATATATTTAATAGTTTGCAAAATCGTTCTTCAATTATTTATTAAATCATCGTATTCAAGCCATAAATAGTACATAATCACACAATTATAAATTTACCTATTTCAAAATATAAGATTATTATAAAAAAATTGAAGTTAATTGGAGATATTTTAAAAATCAAATTGATATAAAAAGTTTATTTTAATCAATACAATGCAATGATGAATATTATAACCTACTAAATAACAAGTATTATTTATAATAAAATTTATTGTTTCATCATTTTTAATAAATCTTATCCATTTTAATTTTGAATATGTCTCAATTTAAATTTCAAAAAATATATTGAAATATGTTTAAATCCTTCTAAGCATCCAACCATGTCAAAATAATCAATCTCGTTAGTAGCCTTAGGCAAAGTAATTAAGAAATTAGATTATTTTTCTTAAAAAGTAATGTACGTAGGCAAATAATTTACTTTAAATTAATTTTATTCGGGTTGACCGTACGTGTTTATGTAAATATTAGTGTAACAATTTTATTTGCTCAAGTTTTTATTTGTTAAAACTAAAATAATTCAACAAACAACAGTTACAATTTCATTGGCTTTCTTTGGCTTACAATAATTCAACAAACAACAGTCACAACATTACGTACTACTTCATCAATAAAATATCCATTTCATTTCTCTCTCTCTCTCTCTCTCTCTCTCTCTCTCTCTCTATATATATATATATATATATATATATATATATATATATATATATATATATATATATATATATATATATATATAGTCCGGATCAGGTCCGGACTCCCGGATTTTAACAAAATTCGGACCTTTTCTTTCTTTTTTTTTTTGCTTTTTTTTTAAACAACTAAACAAAATAATAATTATGGAACTTGAATTTTTACATAATACAGTGTTTTGGGTGTGATTTGGATACATATAACAAAATATATCTGTACAGTCTGGACAGACTGTACATACATTGGTTGGTATAGGTATTAAAAACACACACAAAACACTGTATTATGGAAAAATTTTAGTTCCATAATTTTTTTTTAGTTGTTCTACAAAAAAAAAAAAATAAGGTCCGGATTTTGGATCAGGTCCGGACTCCCGGACCTGATCCGTGTTATATATATATATATATATATATATATATATATATATATATATATATATATATATATATATATACCAAGTTTCCTTCTTTTCTATTCATCACATGCATGCATGCTGATTTGTTAATTCCATGCAACTTATAATTTATCTCGTCATTTCTTGTTCCACATCTGGTGGTGTAAATTGATACACTGCCGCTGCTCGCATATGCATGTCCATATTTCCATTCCATCCTATAATAATTAATTAATTTTCAAACAGGAAAATAATCAATTAAAATAAAATAAAAATACATATTAATATTTACACAGAATACATTTAGACATTATTTTTAAAAATATAACATGGATGTGGTTTTGTGACAGCGTAAACATAACTTTAATGATAATTATAGGATCCGGTTAGCATGAAATTCATTTTTGGATAAGTTGGTCAATTGACTAATAGAATGCTGACACACATAGAGCTTCGCATGCGTGTCAGCACTCTATTGGCCAATTGACCAACTTACTCAAAAATAAACTTCATGCTAACCACCTCCATAATTATATCAGTTTATCAAAACTACTACTAATGTTTTGAATTATGCGTGACAGCCACAAGTATGTTTTTGATCATATTTTTTTCTAATCAATTGACTAGACATGAATAAAGTCTACAATTTATTTCTATTTTCTTATGGCCAGTTAATTAATATTTATAACTTGTAAATAAATAAAAAGATAAAGAAAATAAAATTAGTATACCAAGGGGAACTTCAAATCCATGATGCCCAAGCTCACGAAATTCTTGGGACATGGCGCAATACTGGCAAAAGGCATGAGCAGCACAATCTGATAACAAATTTCCCTCAATCTTGAATTTATTTCTCATTCTCAGCCGATGAAGGAAAGTGTAGGGGAATGCCGCATTGCAGATGAATCCAAATCCCAATATCCAACCCGGTAACGCTAACAACACATATGTTAACCCGGTTTCGTACCAAGCTGAAATTAACACAAATTATATAAATTCACCATATCATATTGTACATATATAATTAAATTGGGAATGAACTCTTGCATATATATATATATATGATCATACTCCCTCCTTCCCTTCCATTTTATGCCGCGTTGAAATCCGTGTCAAAAATACTGAAAAATTTAACTTTATAAATTGGGACGGAGGTTGTATATAATAAAATTAGGAAATTGTTAAAACCATAATAAAAGTGTCGCTGTAAATGTATAAAAACGGTGAAATACGTTGTTATAGGATCTATATCGACAACTTTGTTGTGAAAATAATATTTTCTATTACGAATTTAACAATTACCTGAAAGTATTGTTAGGCGTACATTTTTTTTACAAAAATTACTTTCAAAATTAATGTGTATCAATACATAATTAATTGTTAATACATCATATATATATATATATATATAGGCGAATGTATTTATATTTTAGTCACCAAAATATTATCGACATTTAACTTGCGTGTTCTTCCTTCATTTATGATCTCCGCAATATGGCCAAAAGTCAGGCATGGACAAACGCATGTCATGCAACCTATATAACAATACCAACCTTACATAAATCACACATATATATATAGAGAGAGAGAATTGATCCTTTTCGGTCTGCCGGACATGCTTAAATTACGGATCGATTTTTTTTTTGTAGAACAACTAAAAAAATAAAAATAAAATTATGGAATTTGAATTTTTACATAATACAGTGTTTTAGGCGTAATTTGTATACATATATCAAAACATGTCTGTACAGTCTGTCCGAATTTTGTTAAAATACGGGAGTCCGGATCTGATCCGGACTATATATATATGGGAAGCTTCAAGAGCATAATTCTTAAATAGCATAATGTCTTAAATAGCATAATTTTATCAAAACGACGTAGTTTTGTAAATACGCGGTGACATTTTTGTAAATACCATGCCACCGCGTTCCTCCAAAACTACGTCGTTTTGATAAAATTATGCTATTTAAAGCATTATGCTATTTAAGAATTATGCTCTTGAAGCTTTCCATATATATATATATATATATATATATATATATATATATATATATGTCTTGGGACAAAAAATCATACTAATTATAAATTAATTAGGCTTTGAGCAAGGAATATTTACAGTTGTCGAGGTCCGATAAACAGCCCAAAAGGGGAGTTGACCAAGGACTTTTATGATCAGGATAAGTATAAGTAAGCGCATTGGCATTGGGGGGCAGCATGTATGGTCCAGGGAGCTGGTAGGAAGGTGGTGGTGGTGATGGGAACATTGCCATTGGATAAGGCAACGCCGGCGGTGCTAAAAGCATGCCATGGTGGTATTGTGGTGGTACTCGTGGTGGTGACGAAGATGGCGAAGGTGGTGGTGTTGGTAGCAATTCTGGTTCCGGAGTTGACATGCCTAAGCTAAATGGTTTGTGTTTAAAGGCTTGACGACTAGAATTAAGTTTATTAGGTATAGGTTTTCGAAACCAGAAGAAGCCCTAGCTTAATTGATTCTGGCTGATATTACATATATGTAGGTGAATAAATATAGTATGCCGAGGCAACATTGCATGATTGAGTTCCATCAACATTTTCCTATTGTTAGTTTAATTAATTTCCAAGTTTAAGAAATGCTTTAAATAGGATTTTATTATTTCTGTGTTTGTCTAAAATGCCCAAAAGAAAATTGTAATTTAGGAGGGTATATAGAAATACCTACAAACAAACAATCTAATTTAAGGAATACTAAATAAAAAGGTCAATATATATATATGCTTGTGGTTAGTGGCGAAGTCAGGAAATTTATTTATTGGGGTCAAAATATTATGATGTTATAAATAATTTGGCGGACGTTAGGGGCAGCGCCTCCGAACTAATTTTTTTAGATAATTTTGTGTTTTTTAGCCGATTGCATATGTAAAACATATATTTGGTTACAATATTATTAATATAACAAGTAATAACATTATATACACACACCTCCTTATTTATTTTAAAAATATTAGAGGAAGATACATAAATCAAGGAGTAGAAGCAATATAAAAAATTCAATTTGACTCCGTATATTTAAAAACTTATAAAATTTTAGTGGGATCTATTTATTCATTTCATTTAAATTTATCATATATTATAAAATAATTTTTTTCCCAGTGAGATCAATTGACCCCACACTCTCTAATGTGGCTACGCAACTGCTTGTGGTGTGTGATTTTGTTTAGATCAAGATAACGCCTAAGCGAGTAAATTTTTTTTTATTCTTTTGGATCATCTTTGAAATAGTATTGTTATATGAAACAATTTTTTCATAATTTTTTTTGGGGGGTTTGTATTTGGAACATACCATACATCTAGGGAACTAATATTTTAATTTTTGATATTTATACATAGTTATCTCACATAAATACATAATGAATTTCACCTCAAATGTAAAAAATAATCACATGTACAAATCGAAATAGTGTTCCCAGTATATAGTAAAGAGTTGCTAGGGAGATATATATATATATATATATATATATATATATATATATATATATATATATATAGGGTCTCCATCCACAACAACCGGTTGTTGGGGAGTAACCCCTTTTATCCAGCCGGTACAAGCTGTATCGGCCTTAGAATTTTTTTTTTATAAGCCGGTACAAGCTGTTACGACTGGCCAAAAATGGGTTGTTCCCAACAACCAGTTGCTGTGGATGGAATCCCATATATATATATATATATATATATATATATATATATATATATATATATATATATATATTAACCAATGGGTTAAAACCTGAAAAGGAAGGGGTCAATTTGGAAAACCAAAGTCTGGGCAGCTTTAAGGTAGACGTAAATGTGGATGTGGGGTTGACATGTCAGTACTAATTATGAGATATCTGTATTATATGAATTTAGCCAAAATGACAAAAGGAATGGTAGAGTTCAGTGAAAGAGGGAGTGAGAGCTTGAGTTTTTAGTTCATCCTGACTTATTCGTTTGTCTGGTTTGGCGCCTCAGGATAAAATTTTACTTTGTTCGTTGAGTTTTATGTATTTAACCACTTTACTTTAAAAAAATATAATTGGCTCATTGTATTTTTAAAAAAAAATTAATTTGGTCATTCCGTCCAATTTTGTTCACGGACGTTAAAAAATCAGGCCAATTTTCCTACGTGACTTAAAAAAAATGTGTATTTACTTATGTGTGCATTAAGGCCAATCAGTTTAGGATGCGTGGAATGGGCGGGAGGAAGATTATAAGCAACAACGAAGTAGTTGAAGTTCTGAGAAGAAAGCGATGAAGTTAGAATTTATGTCAGGCAAGATCGAGTGGGAAATCGTCGATTGATGGAGAGCATCCATGTAAAGATCCTTATTGTATGTTATACCAGTTATTGAAGTGAAGAACTGAAGAGCTAGGGTTTAAATTTTTCAGCAAAATTGTAGACAACAAGTGCAAAAAAATTAGGGCTTTTGCTTGATAACTAGTATCAAGGTAAGTGCAAAGTCTTTGTGCATCTGATATGGTTTCATCACGATCTAGATCATTGTCAACCACTGTTGTAGACATGCACATGTGCTTTTGTGATGTACCAGCACGAATATTTGTTTTGAAGAAAGATAGGTCAAAAGAAAAAATGTTTTATGGTTGTCGCAACTATGGGGTTAGTTTCCTCCGTCCAATTTGTAAACTGTATTTCATCACTCTCTCTGTTAAATCATGTTTGCTATGTGGCTCTGTTTCACTTTGTGATACCAAAGTTGATAGGAATCTGGGAGATATTGTAGATATTTTGAATTGGTTGAAGTACCTTCCAATGTAGATGAAGCAACGAGTGCGATGAGCAAGCAAGTTGAAAAGGTGAGCTTAGTGATGGATAAAAATGCAAAACTGAAGCAGAAGTTGAAAATTTTGAATAAGGAAACACTGATAAAGGAAATGAAAGTTGATAGACTTAAAAAGGGAAACTTAAAACTTAGAATGTGTTGTGTATTGTAAGACCCCGAATTTTATGAAATAAAATTATTCAATTTTTCTTATAATTATTATTTAGTAAATGGCTAAATTGATAAAAAAAAGTTACAGTTAAGGATGATATATATAAAATTTTCAAAATATGCAAGTGATTATAAAATACTCATTTCTATTAGGAAATATTCATTTGGTTGTGGAATATTCTTGTTGTCGGGGAATATTCATACGACAGCGCAGCCATTTGTGGGCCCCATACCAGAATAACTGTCGGATGAAGAAAATGACAAGTTTGATTTTTTATAAATAACAGCGTAGTTGTTACCGTTAACACTGTTAGAATACCTGGTGGTTAAAATACAGTAATACGCGTGGTTGCACACTGGTATTGCACAGAATTTTGAATTATTGATTCTTACGTAAGAAGGCACTACTCAATAATTGAACAGTAATTACTGTTCAATATTTTATTTTATTGGTTGAATAATTGCTGCGTTGATATTTTATATTATTGTTGTTTCAATAATTGTCATTTCACACTATTCCCATTATCAGATCAATAATTTATATTATTTGGATAATATTATTAGATAGCATTATTGGCAATGTCTAGAAAGTTCTGTCAAGGAGAGGCTTGGTCACCTAATTGCCCGTCAGTAAGGAGAAATCCTTATTGGAAAGCTCTCTCTTTCTGGGAACTGCTTGGTTATCATAATTGTGATTCTATAATATTATTTGTGAATAATTAACTATTAATTTATATGATAAGGAAATATTTATTTGATGTGGATATAAATGATGGATTTATTTATGTGGTTATAAATGAAGGAATTAATGTTGAGGTGTTTTATCAGTATTTTGTCGGATTGGAGGTATTAAAAGATCAAATCGGTGTTCTTAAAGCTCTATTGCGTGAGTTATAATTTTAATACGACTGTTTGATCCTTGTGATTTTTGGATATGTTATACATATATAAGTTGAGCATATATCCACAAAATTTGAACCATTAAAAATTAATGCATGATTTGTTATGAATTTTAAAAGGTGTTGAAACGGTGTTTAAAATCATCCGTTTGTGAATTTCGGATATTTTCGGTCTAGAATTTGGAAAAAACTTTTTTCTGTAAAGTTGTAGAGAATTCGATTTCGTGTGGAATGGACATAAAATTTTTATTTTTATGATAAACAAGCTATTTTCTATGAATTGTTGAAGTTTCGAAAAATAAAATAATTTTTATTAAAATTATAGGTGGGACCCACTTTTACTTTTCAAAACATGTGGGCTGAATTCTTTCAAGGATGGTTGGCTTGTTTGATCAAAGGAAGTGGCGTAGGAAATGAGGAATAAAAATAATATTATTTTATTATTTAGTCTCCTTTGACGTTCTAGCATTTTCCTATAAATAGGTGCTTATGTTAAAATTGAAAATCACACCAGAAACAAGTCTTCTTTCTCTATATATTGTCGAGCGTATTTTTATGACTATTTAAATACTTGGAGAGTTGCTATTCAGTGCAAATTTCTTTCGACTTTACATCCGATATTCCAGTCAGAAGTAGTGCTCTTTGAGGTAAGGGATTGTAAGGGTTATTGTGTTTTTCAGTTTCGTAATTTTTCTGACCTTCAAAAATTCTAGAAAAATTTAAAATGATATTTTGATGAGTTTTCTCTATTGTGTCCAAAAATAGCTATTTTTGGATGTATAGATTATAAGTTATAAATTTTATGGGAAAAGACTATTTTAAAAGTAAACCCTTATAACTCCTTGTGGTTAACTTCAAAATTGATGAAATTTTTATTGTGAGTACATCTATATAACATCAGTATATCCTATAAATTTCAAAATTTTTAGACAAAAGTACAATTTATGATAAATGTCTAAATATTCGGCAGTTTTGACCATGTGAAAAATAGTAAATGAATTTTAAAAATTCTGAGAAAAATATATGTTCAATATGGGACTATATTATGCTAAATCCCAGAAAAGAAATATTTTTAGAACTAATTTAGTATTTTTCATGAAAATAGACTAGTTATAAATAAATAAATTAAATATGTTATGTGAAGTAACAAAATTAAAAAATAGGATTTTATGGCTTGGGAATCCTATATATGGTATATGCAGATTTTTGATGAGGTTGTTGGTTATTGGTGATGAAATCTTATGAGTTTGGCATTTTAGTATGATTAAATGCATTAATGAGTAAAGTGTAAACAATTAAAATAAATTGTTTATAAGTTTAAGAAAAGATTAAAATATTGTGGTAATATTAATAATATTAGATTGTGAGATTATTAAGTGATTTATAACATTTGGATTAAGGTGTTATGAAATCATTGATTTATGAATCTTATTCTTGAAATTAAATGCAGTTGTTGATCGTATTGCTTTTATTATCATATACAACATTTTTATTATCCCGGTGATGAAATTTCTCTTTGACTTAAGTGTAAAGATAGGTAGATTATTGGTATGATCGTGACTATGGGTTTTCTTTGGCCAGTAGTGCAAAGATGAATTGTTGACTGGTATGATCATGACCATTGAATTTATAATTGAATATTTTTAGCTTAAGTGTAAAGGTGAATTGATCAACATAGTTATAATTATTGTTTATATAAATTCTGAAATGATTATATATTTCTTTGATATATGAATATCTTTGGCCTGTAGTGCAAAGATGAATTGTTGTTGAATATCTTTGGCGTGTAGTACAAAGATGACCTGTTGTTGAATATCTTTGGCCTGTAGTGCAAAGATGACCTATTGTTGAATATATTTGGCATGTAGTGCAAAGATGAACTGTTAATAAATATCTTTGGCCCGTAGTACAAAGATGAACTTATTAGTATGATTATAAACAGGAACTGTGATTTGGTATAACCATGATCTTTGATGTTTCAGGTAAAGACATGTGATGAAAAAATATCTTCGTCTTGGATGAGAAGAGGAAATTAGAACTACAATTATGATTATGAGTTATTCACATGACTGTGAACAAGATCTGTTGATTAATGTTACAGGGTTAAAGCATTGTTGGTGGACTTTTAACATGGAGAAGATAATAGACTTTATGGTCTATTTGACTCTTCTAATGGATTGCTCGTTTCGCTGCAACTATGGATGAAAAGTTTTATCATCTACCATATGTTCTAAATCTCTGATTTATTACTGATGAAGGCTATTGATAATTTAATTATCTTTAGTCATGATATTCTTTACTGGGCTAGTTATGCTCACCCCTTTTGCTTCACAATTCCTTTCAGGTAATAAAAGTATAGCTGGGTCAAGCGGGGATAATAAGGGAATAATGTGGTGGTCCGAGACTATCAAAGTTTCTCAACACATTATAAAACGGCATGACATACAATATATAATTGTATTGAGGACCTAAGATGTGTGTGTCGTATATTATACGTCACTTAATAATTGATTTTGGTGAACAACAATAGGGTGAGGTGAACCCAACTTTGGAAGGGTGTTTTGCCACTATCATACAAGATATCTAATGACATACAATCTCGTGTTATCATAAGACAGAGTTGTGCACATCCACTTGCTGAGTATATCTACGAGCACTACCTATATGATCTTGGATTTGGGTTGAAACATAATGTTCAATCGCAAACGGTGGAGATAGTTATATGTCAAGAGAAGACTCACCATTGGAAGGAACATGATAGTAATCTTCTCGTTTTTCTTTGGTGTCTATTAGATCAACCAAGGATAATTCTCTGGACATATGATATCTATCATAACTTAGATTCATGGCCTCCTATGTACGAAGGTTTCCTTAAGCACTTCCCAAAGATTTTAATTTCTAAAACTGTTCTAGATTGTACTTTTATGTAAGGTATCACTGTGAGGTGCTGTCCATAGTTGGGACATGAGTCACAGTTGGTATTAAAACTCACAGTATATGTGTTGTTGTATTTTTTATGACAATTATAGTAATAAAGTTGTAGTTATTTTCTGTACCATGTATTTGGCGATTCAAAATAGGTTGGATGGATTGGACCTATTTTGGGGGTGTCACATGTATTTTCATGGATTGTTATTGCAATTGTAATTTTGACATGAATTTCCATGAGGTAATGTATTGATTGTAATGGATGTGTTGTATTGTAATGCATTATTTATTTTCATTGTTATGGATTGTAATAGGGTGAGGGTGATAGAAAAGACATAATGGTATTGAATTGAAATGTAGAAGATGTTAATGCCTGTCATGGTTAAATTGTGTGTTTTTGTACTACATTGGATTCATAGAAAAACTTAAGAACAATTGTAGCCAAAACATAATAGTAGCCTTCCTCAAAACAGAACAAGTCCTGTGCCAAAAATAGAACAAAGAAAAATTGCTCCATGGCAGAACCACTGATTTAATTACCAACTGATCCATTCAATCAATTACCAACTGCTATAAGCATAACCATAAAAATAACCATTCATTCAAGTACCAACTACTTAATAGAACCATATATGCCATAAACAAAACCATTAATTTAATTACCAACTGCATAATAGAACCATACATTTCATAAACACAACCATTCATTTAATTACAAACTGCATAACATAACAAAAGCATAAATACAAATCAAAATAGAAATTGGTTACCAAAATATACCATTAATAAATTGTCATCAAGTCAGAACAACATAGTACTGATTAATACATTCATACATCCACCATCAATGAAGACTACCTAAAAATACATGTATAATAGCCAATTACATCCAACTAATAAACCATTGTTTAATTCCATAAGTTTTATCAAGTCATTATCTATATTCACCAACTTCATTAAAACTAACTATTGTAATGACCCCAAAATTCATACAATTCAATTACCGACTTCGATCGTTAATAACACGTCTAACTTATTATTTTACATCATTATTCGTTGCTAATCTTAATAAAATACGAAATAATTTAAACTTTTCTACCTTATTACTTTAATTCCCTGAATCAAAACATTTATCATATACATGTTTTTTATTCAAATTTATTTTATGAATCACTTCATCAGAGTTATTATAAACTAAAACTTACAACCAGGTTCAATACCCTTTATACATCAAATAAAATTAAACTTTACAACTCAACATCTGTTAAACATCATACATTATCAAATACATCATCTGGAACTTTATTCATGGTTCGAAAACATTAACAACTTAGCAAAAGTATATACATTCGAGTATCACATCTGATTCATGTCTTTCAAGTAACACATAACTTTACCTTGAATCTTTAACCTGTAAAAGTGGTTATTTGCAAGGTTGAGCTCGACAACCCAGCAAAATCTAACAGTTTTCATGCATCACGTAGCACATAATAACATGCTCAACATATATCTCATAAAAATTGGACTAACATAACATATATGCTATAGTTCATATAACAAGTATAAAGATTGAGTTCATTACTCAATCAGCATGCTTTACTCAATCAACGTAGTCATAAATTGACTTTAACATTTTATACTTTCAACATATATATAACACATCATGCTCTTTGCAATAAAGATTTAAAACAGTTAATCATCAAGTTCTCATAGTAAATAGGAACTGAAAGACTTGCCTTGATCGTTGTTTACTAATAACAGTTTAACAACTTACAGTTATGTGCACTTCACGTGCCCTACACAATTATATAATCATTCAAATTAACTATTAGTCACGTAGGTAATGTAAAATTTACTCTACATCACATAACCCTTTCTATTATCAATACACAATGTTCAATTTGATTGTGTTAACTTTTGACTTACATCTCACTGTATTACTTCTTAGGTCGTACTCGAAGTTCATTCAAGTGTTTAAGTCTTGCTAGGAATCATTATTGGTTTTATATTAAACTCATTTCATATCTTATAATATTCATTTCATTTGACTTAAAACACTTTTTACGTTCATTAACATTTGTTACGGCGTTTCGACGTTCATTCGTCACACGCGCGATTTGTCTCTCTTGTGTATACTTAGTATGCTTATACAACTTATCTAATACATCATTTATTAATGTTAATCATCATTATATTTACTAACATTCATGTTTTATAACTTAGAACAACATCTTTTATCGTCAGAAGCACTACACTTGCATATGTGCATGCCCGACGCCCTCCGATTGTCCCTGAAAACACAATAGTCCTAAAGATGACCATTTTAACCCCTGTCCCCAACCTCAAATCAAAAAACTTAAAGAACAAAAGTTGTAGGTCTATTTGTCCTCGTTCCGGATCATCTTGAATCGCATCAATTGGAGTTTTTATGAAAATGTTATGCTCATTTTAGTAAAATAAGCCCTGTCAGATTTTCTTAACTTAGGCAAATCAGACTACCCCCAGCCGGGGCTGGGGTTTTTGTACTACAGAGGCCAGTCGGAGCAGGGGTACATTCTGCCATTTTCGCGAATGAACATCATGAACACTACAGAAAGCCAAATTAGGCCTAAAAACTCCTTTCTAACAACTATACCAACCTACCCAAGGTGTAATATATTTACAGAAACATACACTAATGTCTCTAACACGTTTCTAACCACATAAACAACATAAACATCCAAATTACAAACCTTCAATTTCACTATTTCTATTATTTCTTCTTCTTTTGACATTCATAGCGAAATTCTTCACTGTGATTTCGTTTTACAACCAAAACAGTTAGTTTCAACTATGTTGTTTTCGTTTCTTCATATATTTTCACAATCAAAAAATAATTTACACTTATACTATGAATTGAGTACTAATTTCAATTCTAATTTATGACATATTCAACATATGTCAATGTAAACTTACTCTAATATGATTTCCTCCATAATAAAATATATTACATGAATCAATTTACTCTAAATCATCTATAAACCACATGAAAATAATTTATATCAACAATTATCATATAAAATCACATAATAACCAATTAATCCTTCACACCAATTTTACAGAGAACTTTTCATGTATATAAAAACTTGAACTTTTAGAAAGTATGATTATACCTTTGATTGCCCGTTCAAACTTTGATAGATGATAAGAATGATCTTTTAATTCTCTTCTTCCTTTTCCTCACTCTCTCAAAACACAGATAATTTCTTCTCTTTTTTTCTCCCTCAAACTCTCTAGTGCTCTCTGTTTTCTTACTTTTTCTAACTTAACGTAGAAATAAAAGACTAACTAATATGCGTATATAACTGACAAAAATATAATTCCCCCCTTTTATTATATTTCAGTTATGTTTTATTTTTATTTATTATCATTATTATATATATATATACATATATATATTTAAAATTCAAATTTCATAAGGCCTTGTTTGGCAAAATCAATTAAAATAATCATTCCTTAAGCCTTGTTTGGCAAAACAAGAATTTCAAAAGCTCTAATACTTTGTTTGGTAAAACCAAATTTAAAACTCTTTTAATTTATGTTAATAACTCATTTATCATATAGTTTATAGTCCCACATTATTCTTTGGATTTTCATATCCAATCTTAGTTAAACAAACTAATTACCACATACTAAATAAATTTCCCACTTAACCAAATATCACAAAATTATAATCTCATTATAATTTTATTTAATAATTAACATATCACTGTAATTATTAAATTAAAACAGCAATATAGCAACTCATATTTATCTTTAACAACTCTCTAACTATTAAATTAAATTAGAGTATTATCTAATAAATTTAATTCACAAATATATACTAACAACAACCAAATAAATAAAATATTTATTTAATTTAATAAATATTTTAAATTATAAATAAAATCCTGCATTGTTACATCCTTCCCTCCTTACAAGGATTATGTCCCCAGAATCACAACTCAAACAATTCATTCGTCACATTCTTCCCTCCTTATAAGGATTCTGTCCTCGGAATTACCGAAACTCTACCTTACTCAAGTTTTCATGAAATTTCTTCGTTGAATAACTTCAACACATAACCTTAATATAGATTTTATATTTCCTACTTCCACCATTGTTCATAATAAATTCTTGTAAGTTTTATTTTATAATCTTTACTTAGACTCAATTATATTTGAGTATTACATATTCTTTGACCCGTTCGTTATCTTTCTTTAAGGATCATTATCATAAACACTCGGGATATTATAACTATCAAACTAGTGTACATAATAGGTTCACTCTATTCACTCCACTCCCACTGGACAAGAGTTCTTTTACCCTTTACTTTCCACACACTTGTCTCACTGGTCCACCTTCACTTGCTGCACTTCTAGGAGTTTCACTTGCAACATGAGATGGTCCACCTACACTTGTTGTCATTCTTGAAATTTTCCTTACCTACATGCACAATTGCATTTAATCTTAGGCATTGAACAAGCATTGAAATACTTATAACTTTCTGGAATATAAATACATGCTTACTTCTTTTTGACATATTGATTTCCACTACCAGACTTTTTTCCTTGACCCCTTTCTTTCCTTTTCACCTGCATAATAGAACCACATTTAAAATAATATACAATCACATCATTGAAACTATTAGAAGGATTAGTTTTAAAATAACTTACCATTAGCTTAGCAGGCCTTGATTCAGTCCCAGATTGTTGTAGGGTAGGTTGCCTTGGTTCTCCATTAGGTTGTGGGGGTAGGTTCAATGCTTGTTTGTTCTGCTAGTTTCATCTTACATCCTAAATTGTTAGGCCCATTCTCTTTGCAACTAGAGCACCAAACAAATTTCCATTTCCTAGATAACATGGTCTTACTCTTCGGCTCTTCATTAGGATCCTTCCTCCTATTTTTCTTAGGTTTGCCTGCTATTCTCTTCGTTAGTGGAGGCAACAATATTATCATATTGGCAGGAGGCCATTCATTTGAACCCCCTCCCCCAATCGGATTTAACAAGTGATTATATGATTTTAGATAAGTTTCTACATAATAGCAGCAATCAACATAGTTCTCAATTGGTTGTTCCATACGAAGGATTCCAATTGCTCCATGGTGGCAAGGAATATCAGATAATTGACATACCCCACATGAACAAGTTATAACCTCTATGTCTACCTTGTATTTTCCAATCCTATCAGACACTTCAAACATGTGCCCCCATACCAGTCATACTCACAATATTTGGTAACTCAATGGCCTTAGTAACCTTTGTCATAATCCTAGGACATAATGTTGCCTATATTTTTCGCATCTCATCTCTCTTTGTATGAATTCTACCCATGCCTTGTGTTTTTATATCTTTAAACATAGTTAGTAGAGGTTTATACCTAGCCTATAAGATCAAACTATTAAAACATTCAGACATATTTTTTGTGACGCCCCCAAAATAGGTATACATCACTCATCTTGAGTCACCAAATACAACTGTCGTGTAAAATACGACAAAACATAAACTGAGAGTTTTAATAAGAATATTGTCATCTAGACAATATCTACACTCAATGGAGTTCTTATTACATTTGTTGTCGCACTATTTAACAGAATAGTGATGACTACTAATGCTATCATCTGGACCGTCACTCCGTTCCCCGACTCGTACCAGCTATATTCTCATTTCCTGAAGAGAACAGTGAAATAAAGGGTGAGCTCAACTAGCCCAGTAAGAAATATTATGACTAAGATAGAGTAGAATAAATTATCCTTAGCCTTCAACAGTATAACAACTGATAGAATACAATAGACAACAAGTTTTAGATCAATAACTGCAGCGGAATAAGCAATCCATTAGAAGAGTCAAGTAGAGCATAAAATCTACTATCTTCTATGATTTAAAAAGTTTTTCATCAACTTTATCGTTGAGACTCAGCTTATTAAATAAACCACATCATCCCTGCACTACGGCCAATGATATTCATTAGTATCACGACCACAAATTATCTATGCACTACGGGTCAAGGATATTTGAATTTTCATCAATGGTCATGATCATGACAACAACTGTCCATCAATGCACTACAGGCCAATGAGGACTTTTGCCACATCATTTTTAACATTACGGTCATGACTATACCGAATAATCTCTGGTCATAATTATACCAAGTCCATCTATGCACTACAGGCCACAGATGACTTTCAACATAATATAAACATGAGGATGATGACAATGACATAATAATTCAATAAAACAAGTTCAAGAATTAAATTTTAAAGATTTATAAGTAATTTATCCTGAACTCAAAAACTATCCAAATTGTCAACATGATACTGCTTTGTGGAGTAAATTTCAAGAATGCTCAGAAGAATATTTTCGTGAAAAGATACTGGATGAAGCGCAAATATCCAGGATATTCTACTAATTTTATGGAGTATAGAAGTCAAAACTTAAACCAACTGAGTATAATAGAATATATGAAACTGCAAATGGATTTTTGCCTGCCATGCGGTAATCCACGTAGACACATCATTTCCACAATTTAATAAGGAATGAATACAAAGGATCATTCACCATGCTTGTGGTAATCCACATAGACAGGTTATTCCAACAGAATAATAAAGAATGGAATAACAGAAGAATTCACCATGCATGCGATAGACCGTACAGACATGTTATTCCCAATAGAATAATAAAGAATGGAATCATGTCATGCGAAATCCGTACAGACAGGATATTCCAACAGAATAATAAATACACCAGGCATGCGATAGACCGCACAGACATGTTATTCCAACAGAATAATAAATAATAGAACCAGATCATGAGTAATACGCACAGACAGGATATTCCAACAGAATAATAAATAATGGAATAACAGAAGAATTTCACCATGTATGCGGTACTTCGCATAGACAGGTTATTACAACATAATAATAAGGAATGTAATAACAATAGCTCTCTTCATGAAAATGAAAGAAATAATACCCCTTACTATAATAATAATATCCCTTATCTTAGAATAAAGTTGGATACTAGAATAGAGAGGTAGCAGACTTCTCTTTTTCTTTCTCACTATAATTTTCTCTCTATAATAATTACTCTATAACGTTAGTGAATTGGTGAGAAATGAAGGAAGAATGAGCTTCTATTTATAGAAAAATATAGTTTCGATAATTGCACGCTTTGGGGCTTGAAAAATTACAGTACAATACCTCTAACTTTTCTTTCATTTTTAATTTAGTCTTGCAAGTATTATCAAACTTGCACCACCTCCCCTAATAGTAAATAATATGAATCAATAGTTTAATCATGTGATTCAATAGTTATAATCATGTGAAAATATGAATAACAGTATAATACCTCCATTTATACCTCCATCTTTAACTTAGTCATGTAAGTATTATCAATCTTGCACCAACTCCCCTAATAGTACATGATTGTGAATCAATAGTACACACATATAAACAAATAGTTATAATCATGTGAATTAGTATCAATTAATTCCTCATTTATCCGATTAATTACCCGACTGGTCAGTAAAACTTCCAGACATCAATTAATATTAGAATAAATGTCGATATCCACTAACACTAATAATTCCAACACAATGGAACTATCAATTTCATCTTTAATTAACACGAACTTATTCATCATTAATATTATAACTCACAATATTTAACAACAGTTCGTTCCCAGGAAAGAGGGGGCTTTCCAATAAGGATTTCTCCTTATTGGCGCGCAATTAGATGACCAAACCTCTCCTTCACAGAACTTTAGACATTGTAAATATTGCAATTTAATAATATGAATAACTTTGTCGACTCAATTATTGATTTAATAATATATCATATTATAAAGATGATACTGTGACAATAATCGAATCAATAATATGAGAGATATGATGTAACAATTACTGTAGCAATAATTGAGTATAACTGAGTGACTTCTCATGTAAGCATCAATAACCAATACCATGTGCTACTATGTAACCACGCGTATTACTGTACTTTTACTACCGGGTAGTTCAACAGTTTTAACGGTAACACTTCCACCGTTATTTTTATAAAAAGATAATTCTTTTGTTTTCTTACTATGACAATACTTCCGTTGTGGGGTACACCAATGGTTGTGCCGTCGTACGAATATTCCCTGTTAAAACAAATATTCCCCGACCAATCGAATATTATATAACCACTTGCTTACTTTAAAAAATTTATAAATATTACTCACAACTATAACATTATATCAAATCTTCACCATAATATTCAAAAAAAATATTTCGAGAAATTTAAATCTTTATTCATAAAATCTAGGGTCTCACAATCTCCCCTCTTTATGAAATTTCGCCCTCGAAATTTTCGTACGTACCTGGTACGCCGAAGAGGTGAGGATACCTTGAATACCTTTATCGTATAAAACATTACATGTTGCCTACGTGCATACCCGATGTCCTCCGATTGTCTCTGAATGTAAATCAGTCCCTAAAATAGCCATTTTAGGCCTTGATACCGACCTCAAATCTCAAAACAAAAAGAATGAAAGTTTTAGGTCTACTCGTTATCTTTCCGAATCATCTTGAATCACCTCAATCGGAATTTGTATGAAAAAGTTATGCCCAATTTACTAAAGGACGTCCGGACAGATTTTGGCCTTGGGCAAGCGTCTAGGCACCCAAGAACAGATTCTAAGCGCCAAGCCTAGTGCCTAGGCGCTCGACCTTTGGCACTTAACTCCAATTTTTCAGATTTTGCAACTTTTGACATACATACTTCAAATCTTCATAACTTCTTCATCTGTTATCTGAATTAGTCCGTTTTTGAGGCTATGGAAAGCTTGTAACATGCTCTATAAAACCCCCATGATTTCATAATTTTTAATATTCATTAATTATTCCAAAATTTGGCTCCAAAGTCCCCCAAGACTAAGTTTTTACTAACAAGGATACGTGAAAAACGTTATGAACACGCGACATACTTGGCGGTAAAACGAGTCTATAGGTCACAGTTCCTACTCGATCAAGGATTTTAAATGGGCCAATAAAATCGAGGGTTGAGATTTCCTCTCTTCATCTATTCTTGCTTCTAGAATAACGCCCTCTTGAACCTTCTTCTTCACATTCATCAGCTCCAGGTGTGTAGTTTGAGCAGCTTTAACTTTATCGATTAAAGTCGATTCTAATCGTATATTCACTATCTTTACGTGGGTCCCTAGAGTCTTTAACCCTATATTCATCATTTGTAAGTTATACAAAATGGGTTTTTGTGTTAACAACATCGCACTCGTAAACGCATATGATCTTTTACTCAACGCATCAGCTACCACGTTCTCTCTTCCACAATGATATTGAATGGTATAATCGTAGTCTTCAACAGCTCGAGCCAACGTCTTTGGCTGATTATACTATCGTTTTAGGTAAAGAAATATTTGAGGGTTTTAGAAATGGGTTTTGTACTGGGGTCAATAAAAAATTCGATTTCACGCTCTAGGGGTAAGCTAAGAAGTCTTCAAGAATACGTTAGGAAATTTATTAATAATAGAAATATCATTCAAAACTGTGACCCTCATCCAAGACTTGGATAACGTGTCACATTGATATCTATCAACTTGCCACTGTTATTCACTACGTCCCCTGTAAAATCCCAAATTTTACGAATAAAGATTTAATTTTCTCGAAATATTTTTTTGAAAATTATGGTGTGAATTTGAGATAATATTATAGTTGTGCGTAGTATTTATAAATTTTGCAAAGTATGCAAGTTGTTATATAATATTCGATTGGTCGGGGAATATTCGTTTTTACAGGGAATATTTGTACGACGGCACAATCATTGGTGGACCCCGTAACGGAATTATTATTGGATTGAGAAAACGACAAAAATATTTTATAAAAATAACGGCGGAGGTGTTACTGTTAATACTGTTGAACTACTCGGTAGTAAAAGTACAGTAAAACGCGTGGTTGCATAGTAGCATACCGTATTGATTATTGATGCTTACGTAAGAAGTCACTCAGTTATACTCAATTATTGCTACATCATATCTTTCATATTATTGATTCGATTATTGTCACAGTATCATCTGCATTATATGTTATATTATTAAATCAATAATTGAGATGACAAAGTTGTTCATATTATTAAATTGCAATATTTACAATGTCTAGAAGTTCTGTCAATGAGAGGTTTCGTCACCTAATTGCGCGCCAATAGGGAGAAATCCTTATTGGAAAGCCCCCTCTTTCTTGGGAACAACATGATTGTTAAATATTGTGATTTATAATATTAAAGATGAATAAGTTCGTGTTGATTAAAGATGAATTTGATAGTTTCATTTTGTTGAGATTATTTATGTTAGTAGAAATCGACATCTATTCTGATGATAATTGATGTCTGGAGGTTATATTGTTTAATCGAGTATTCGGGACACTTTTCGTGTCGGAGTACTATTCATGAGTTACTATTCACAAGTTACTATTCATGAATTACTATTCACGAGTTACTATTTATAGGGTACTATTCACCCGAACAATATATTTCTTTTCGGTCCAAATTATTTTTGGGTACAATATTATTCCATAAGAAGTTGTGCTAATTTCCAGACCGTTGGTTGAATTTATTATAGTAAATCAATATGGATCATTGGTTAAAGTTTTAATAGTGAATCAGTATGGATCGCTGAATCAGTATGGATCGCTGGTTTAAAGTTTTAATAGTGAATCAGTATGGTCCGTTGCTTTAAGTTTTAATAGTAAATCAATATGGACCGTCCGTTTAAAAGTAAATCAATCTGGACCGTTCATGAATTAGTTACTATTCAATCCATTCTTCTATAAATAGAAGCTCATTCCTTCATTATTTCTTACGAATTCACTGAAACTTTAGAGAGAGAAATTATAGAGAGAAAGAAGAAAAGTATTCTACTACTTCACTACTTCTATATCCAGTTTCTTCTTTATAAGGTAAGGGGTATTATTTCTTTTGTATTCATGAAGAGAACTCCTGTTATTCCATTATTTATTATTCTGTTAAAATAACATGTATACGCGGTCTACCCTATACTTGATAAAATTCTTCTGTTATTCCATTATTTATTATTTTGTTGGAATAACCTGTATACGTGGGCTACCCTATACTTGGTGAAATTCTTCAATTATTCCATTATATATTATTCTGTTGGAATAACCTGTATACGCGGTCTACCCTATACTTGGTGAAATTCTTCTGTTATTCCATTATTTATTATTCTGTTGGAATAACCTGTATACGCGGGCAACCCTATACTTGGTGAAATTCTTCTGTTATTCCATTATTTATTATTCTGTTGGAATAACCTGTATACGCAGTCTACCCTATACTTGGTGAAATTCTTCTGTTATTCCATTATTTATTATTCTGTTGGAATAACCTGTATACGCGGGCTACCCTATACTTGGTGAAATTCTTCTGTTATTCCATTATTTATTATTCTGTTGGAATAACCTGTATACGCGGGCTACCCTATACTTGGTGAAATTCTTCTGTTATTCCATTATTTATTATTCTGTTGGAATAACCTGTATACACAGTCTACCCTATACTTGGTGAAATTCTTCTGTTATTCTATTAGTTATTATTCTGTTGGAATAACCTGTATAGGCGGGCTACCCTATACTTGGTGAAATTCTTCTGTTATTCCATTATTTATTATTCTGTTGGAATAACCTGTATACGCGGGCTACCCTATACTTGGTGAAATTCTTCTGTTATTCCATTCATTATTATTCTGTGGGAATATTCTGTCTGTGCATTTTACGCCGGACCTGGTTCTGTCTTTATTATTCTGTTGGAATATCATGTCTGTGCGTTTTACGCCGGACCTGGTTTCGTCTTTATTATCCTGTTGGAATATCTTGTCTGTGCGTTTTACGCCGGACCTGGTTCCGTCTTTATTATTCTGTTGGAATATTCTGTCTGTGCATTTTACGCCGGACCTGGTTTCGTCTTTATTATTTTGTTGGAATATCCTGTCTGTGCGTTTTACATCGGACCTGGTTCCGTTATGTATTATTCTGTTGGAATAACATGTCTGTGCGGTCTATCACATGCCTGGTGATTTTTTTTTGTTATTCCATTCTTTATTATACTAAGTTGGTTAAAGTTTCGACTTCTATACTCCATGAAATTAGTGGAATATCCTTGATATTTACGCTTCATCCAATATCTTTTCATGGAAATATTCTTCTGGGCATTCTTGAATTGTACTCTACAAAGAAGTATCATGTTGACAATTTGGACGTTATTAGTTCATGGATAAATTAATTCTTAAACTTGTTTTATTGAATTCTTATATCATTGTCATCATCCTCATGTTTATATTTTATTGAAAGTCATCTGTGGCCTGTAGTGCATAGATGGACTTGGTATGATTATGACCAGGAATTATTCGGTATAATCATGACCGTAATGTTACAAATGATGTGGTAAAAGTCCTCATTGGCCCGTAGTGCATTGATGGACGGTTGTTGGCATAATCATGACCATTGATGAATACACGAATATTCCTGGCCCGTAGTGCATGGATAATTTGTGGTCGTGATACTAATGAATATCCTTGGCCGTAGTGCAGGGATGATGTGGATTATTTATTAAGATGAGTCTCAGCGATAAAAGTGATGAAAAACTTTTTAAATCATAAAAGATAGTAGACTTTATTCTCTACTTGACTCTTTTAATGGATTGCTTATTCCGCTGCAGTTAAACTTGATGTCTATTGTATTTTATCAGTTTAACATTGTTGAAGGCTAATGATAACTTATCCTGCATTATCTTAGTCATAATATTTCTTACTGGGCTAGTTGAGCTCACCCTTTCTTTCACTGTTCTCTTCAGGAAATGAGAACATAGCCGGGACTAGTCAGGAAACGGAGTGATGGTCCGAGAGGGTGTATTAGTAGTCCTCACTATTCTGTAAAATAGTGTGATAATAAATGTAATGAGGACTCAATTGAGTGTGAATATTGTATAGATGACAATATTTGTATTAAAACTCACAGCATATGTTTTGTCGTATTTTACACGACTCTTGTATAATTAAGTTGTATTTGTATTCTGTACCATATATTTGGTGACTCAAGATGGGTGATGTATACCTATTTTGGGGGCGTCACATCCCCTATGGAAAGTTCGGCTTCAATGCATTCCACACAAGGAAGTCAACAAAGAGAGGATCGGGGCTCTTTATTTATGGCTTGATATAACATTGATTGACTTTAGGGTTTTAGTTGCTTGAATTCGCATAATAGGTTGGTTAAGAATATGAAAGGTAACAACCTTACGAAAAGCATGATGAGTAGTTAACCAATCTATTCCTAAAATCACATCAAATGCAAGTATTTTCAAAGAGATAAGATCGACAGAGAACGTGAAAGTGTCGATTTGAATCAACGAGATTTATAAACAGTGGAGGTAACGAAGGTTTCTCCTAACGAAGTTTCAACCAATAAGTCAAAGTCTAACTTATCCGTAGTCAAATTTAAACGTTGAGCGCAAGCAAGAGAGATAAAAGAATAATTAGAAACGATATCTAATAAGGTATAGACTTCGCAAGAATTTATAATTAACTAACCCGTGCTAACTTCGTTTGGGTTACTCGCTTTTTGAGAAGTCACAAAAAACACTCTTCCTGAAACCACCGACTTTGTTTTGTCTGCATCCGCCTTTAGTGCCACCGTCCCAGCTGGACTTGACTTTGGTGCACGACAAAATCAGGCAAGGTGACCTTCTCTTCCCCAATTGTAACAGGTTTTGGACGGCTGCGTACAGTTTGGACTGATATGTCCCTCTCCTCCGCATTTGAATCATATGATAGGTGGTCGTTCTCCTTCCTTAACAACGGGTGCTGATGCTAACATCTTTCCATCATTGTTGAATCTCCTCTTCTTGAAATGTTCATTCTTATTGTTTTGGCCATGATTAACACCGAAGTGGTTACCATTTCTGGCATGTTGATTCCCTCAACGCTTATTGTCATCGCTTCGATGACTGCTATCATTGGTATTATCATTTTGTCGGCTGCTCTCTTTTGGTTGGGTTGAGTCATTATCGCACTCCAATAACTGAGCACTATTAACAACATCTGAATACAAACACAGTTTATGAGAGATAAGATATTGTCGTATCTCAGGTTTCAAACCTCTTAGAAATATTCGTGTCATTCTCTCCTCATTATCAACCAAATGGGACGCAAACCGGGATAACTCGGTAAACTTAGCTTCGTACTGCGACACGGTCATGTTGTTTTGCTCCAGTTTAATGAACTATACCTCTTTCATGTGACGAATACTTTCGAAAAAGTACTTGTCGTTGAACAGTTCTTGGAACTTCTCCCAAGACATCTTCAGTGCGGCAGGTTGAGTACGTTTTACAGATTCCCACCAGTAATATGCCTCTGCCCGCAACATGAAGGTGGCAAAGGGAACTTTTTACTCCTCGGAGCATCCCTAGACATCAAATATCTTGTTGATCTGCTTTATCCACGTCTCCGCCTTAAGTGGTTTTTGCTCTCCAAAAAACTCCGGTGGTCCTAGCTCCTTGAACTGTTTAGCAGTGACCGTTCGAGAGTTGCCAGTGTTTCCACCTGCTTTTTTGACAGGAGCCGCTCTCGCCTGATGTTGCATAAATTTCATAAACCTCTGAACATTCCATCGTTCATCATTTGGTCAGTGTTGTTGTTTGCATGAGGATTGTCGTCTTCCTGATACACATTATCCTGATTATTGATCTGTGGAGACTCAACGGTCTCCTGTGCTCCATTGCTATTTTTAATATTTTTGGATGCCATTTTCAAATACTGCCACAAAACAAGGGTTAATTAACATATCACATATTATCCCTATACTCTGACCGACCAATTAAATGCCAAATAAACTTAGGTAGGTCATACTAGTGAAGGAATTCCCCGTCTCTCCCCTCCTAGTTCTTGTCTCACATCTCAGCCAGAGATCATATCCCTAAGCTTTGATACCAACTGTGACGCTCCCCAAATAGGTATACATCACCCATCTTGAGTCGCCAAATACATGGTACAAAATTCAAATACAACTTAATAATACAACTGTCGTGTAAAATACGACAAAACATAAACTGAGAGTTTTAATAAGAATATTGTCATCTAGACAATATCCACACTCAATAGAGTCCTCATTACATTTATTGTCACATTATTTAACAGAATAGTGAGAACTAGTAATGCTATCATCTGGACCGTCACTCCGTTCCCTGACTCATCCCAGCTATATTTTCATTTCCTAAAGAGAACAATGAAAGAAAGGGTGAGCTCAACTAGCCCAGTAGAAAATATTATGACTAAGATAATGCAGAATAAATTATCTTTAGCCTTCAACAGTATAACAACTGATAGAATACAATAGACAACAAGTTTTAGATCAACAAATTCAGCGGAATAAGCAATCCATTAGAAGAGTCAAGTAGAGCATAAAATCTACTATCTTCTATGATTTAAAAAGTTTTTCATCAACTTTATCGCTGAGACTCAGCTTATTAAATAAACCACGTCATCCCTGCACTACGGCCAAGGATATTCATTAGTATCACGACCACAAATTATCCATGCACTACAGGCCAAGGATATTCTTGTTTTCATCAATGGTCATGATCATTCCAACAACTGTCCATCAATGCACTACGGGCCAATGAGGACTTTTAACACATCATTTTTAACATTACGGTCATGACTATACCGAATAATCTCTGGTCATAATCATACCAAGTCCATCTATGCACTACAGGCCACAGATGACTTTCAATAAAATATAAACATGAGGATGATGACAATGACATAATAATTCAATAAAACAAGTTCAAAAATTAAATTTTAAAGATTTATAAGTTAATTTATCCTGAACTCAAAAACGTCCAAATTGTCAACATGATACTGCTTTGTGGAGTAAATTTCAAGAATGCTTAGAAGAATATTTTCGTGAAAAGATACTGGATGAAGCGCAAATATCCAGGATATTCTACTAATTTCATGGAGTATAGAAGCCAAAACTTTAACCAGCTGAGTATAATAAAATATATGAAACTGCAAATGGATTTTCGCCCGCCATGCGGTAATCCACGTAGACACATCATTTCCATAATTTAATAAGGAATGAATACAAAAGATCATTCACCATGCATATGGTAATCCACATAGACAGTTATTCCAACAGAATAATAAAGAATGGAATAACAGAAGAATTCACCATGCATGCGATAGACCGTACAGACAGTTTATTCCCAATAGAATAATAAAGAATGGAATAACAACAGAATACACCAGGCATGCGATAGACCACACAGGCAGGTTATTCCAACAAATTAATAAATAATGGAACCAGGTCATGCGTAATACGAACAGACAGGATATTCCAACAGAATAATAAATAATGGGATAACAGAAGAATTTCACCATGTATGCGGTACTTCGCATAGACAGGTTATTCCAACATAATAATAAAGAATTGAATAACAATAGCTCTCTTCATGAAAATGAAAGAAATAATACCCCTTACTATAATAATAATATCCCTTACCTTAGAATAAAGCTGGATACTGGAATAGAGAGATAGCAGACTTCTCTTCTTCTTTCTCTCTATAATTTTTCTCTATAATAATTGAACTATAGCTTTAGTGAATTGGTGAGAAATGAAGGAAGAATGAGCTTCTATTTATAGAAAAATATAGTTTCGATAATTGCACGTTTTGGGGCTCAAAAAATTACAGTACAATACCTCCAACTTTTTTTTCATTTTTAATTTAGTCCTGCAAGTATTATCAAACTTGCACCACCTCCCCTAATAGTAAATAATGTGAATCAATAGTTCAATCATGTGATTCACTAGTTATAATCATGTGAAAATACGAATAACAGTATAGTACCTCCATCTTTAACTTAGTCATGTAAGTATTATCAATCTTGCACCAACTCCCCTAATAGTACATGAATGTGAATCAATAGTACACACATGTGAACAAATAGTTATAATCATGTGAATTAATAGTAATTAATTCCTTATTTATCCGATTAATTACCCGAATGGTCAGTAAAACTTCCAGACATCAATTAATATCGGAATAAATGTCGATATCCACTAACACTAATAATTTCAACACAATGGAACTATCAATTTCATCTTTAATCAACACGAACTTATTCATCATTAATATTATAACTCACAATATTTAACAACCAGGTCGTTGTTGGGTTTTCGGCACAAAAACGCAGCGGAAATAGAAAATAAATCAAAGCAATTCTAAAACCCAAAACAGGATCCAAGCGAAACTAAAATTAATTCAGTGGTTTAGATATTATACCGATTATAGAAAAATTATGAAATAGCTTCGAATCCTTTACGCAATCCAATTAGAACCGTGCCTCTACGGTATCCACACGAACGCCGCACGAACCGTCGAATGATTCTGCAATAAGAGGGACTTGCGGTACTAGCCACCAAAGAAACGATTATGAAACTGTTTTCTCTCTAGTCTCTCTCTAAGAGCGGCTAGGGTTTTTCAATTATGATGTTACCCTAAGTAGCTGCTATATATCATATATATAGTAGTTAAAAAGAATTCATTAAATCAAAATCTAATTTCATAAAATTCGAATTATATATATATATACAAATTATCCTTTTAATTTAAATTCATGATTTAAATAATATTAATCATATTAATATATTTAAATCCTTATAATTTAAATTAATTCTCTTTTAATAACATTCTATGTGTGTGGCCCTATAGGTTATTATTACGTTGGCAATAATTTTAAAATCATATTATAAAATTATAAACAGTGAGCGGCATCTAATAATGCATCACTGCTACCCAAGTAATAATAAGATCGATGATTCGATGCAACCTTTTTGTGACCAATGTTTCAATGTAATTTAATCCTTTTAACCTTAATATCCTAGATTAAACTCGAGTCATGGAATGTGTCATACTCTTCATAATTTAATCTGAGTTTTCTTGATCAATGAGTAGACTATATGAAACAAATCACTATTTGAGCATGGTCATGCATTTCATAGTCCTACTCAATCAAGAGGCCTATGGATATCACCCCTAATAAATAGGAGGGTTAAATTCCATCTAGATCACTCATATTCCTCACACCATTCATGATGTACCCAATAATCACCTTTATAGTCCACCCTATTAAAGGTGACATTTAATGATATCAAAGTACATAAATTCCCATGTAGTAATATAGTGATTTCAGGTCGGAGGACCATTACATCATTGTCACTATGAGAATTTCTAATGACACTTCGCATAATGCTCCACATAGAATTCTCATGGTGGGTCTGTCCAGTACATCGTTATCTAACATGTACCTATGCATTGACTTAATATCTCATATATTTATGACCAATAAAATTTAGTCATCAGTAAATCCACATACTAGTCTCAATGCATCATTGTTGTCCCATCAACAATGATACTCGACTAGGGACATTTAAGAACAATGATACTAATTGTAATTATATAATCTCATGTTCAAGTCACATACTTGAAACTATATAATTTGTATCACTATTCTAAGGATTTTTATTATGTTAACATTTATATAACGCAGTAAATAAAACGATAATAAAATTATTCATTTATTCAATTAAATATAATATCAAAACTTTAAGCAATTATATCAAATAATTGGCCTCTAGGGCATAAACTCTAACAGTCGTTTCCAGGAAAGAGGGGACTTTCCGATAAGGATTTCTCCTTATTGGCGCGCAATTAGATGACCAAACCTCTCATTGACAGAACTTATAGACATTGTAAATATTGTAATTTAATAATATGAATAACTTTGTCGTCTCAATTATTGATGTAATATTATATCATATTATACAGATGATACTGTGACAATAATCGAATCAATAATATGAGAGATATGATGCAGCAATAATTGAGTATAACTGAGTGACTTCTCACGTAAGCATCAATAACCAATATCGTGTGCTACTATGCAACCACGCGTATTACTGTACTTTTACTACCGGGTAGTTCAACAGTTTTAACGGTAACAATTCCATTGTTATTTTTATAAAAAGATAATTATGTCGTTTTCTTACTACGACAATACTTCCGTTGTGGCTTCCACCAATGATTGTGCCGTCGTACGAATATTCTCTGTTAAAACAAATATTTCCCGACCAATCGAATATTATATAACCACTTGCTTACTTTGCAAAATTTGTAAATATTACCCACAACTATAACATTATATCAAATCCACACCATAATATTCAAAAGAAATATTTCAAGAAATTTAAAATCTTTATTCATAAAATCTGGGGTCTCACATTTTTAGTCACAACATCACATTTGGTTTCACAAGAGAAAAATGCATTGCTCCACTGCTTGGAAGGAATATTTAAAAGATGAGTGTGAACATCCTTATTCTCCTTCCTGATGTCAACCATTGCCCCTTCTGAAATCATTAGGATTGTTGGCATTGGTTGCTCTCCAAAACATCACATTCAAGGTCACTCTTGGGAATTTTTTCCTCCAGTTAGCATAGATGTGTCTTGCACAACATCTATGCTCTTCCTCTAGCAAAAGCTATTATATGGTATACACCAAACCCTTGCATTAAAACTATAAAAAACAAGTTTAGTACTAATATAACATAATATTATAACCAGTAATATAACAAAAAATTCAATGTTAAAATAATTTAGTAAATTATACCTTTTGTTGGTCAGTTATTTAGGTCCATCCTCTACCTAATTCTAGGCCAACATCCTCAAGTAATATACTCAGAAACCAACTCCAAGAATCCTTGTTTTCACTTTCAACCACTGCCCAAGCAATTGGGAACATTTGGTTGTTTGCATCCCTACCAATAGCAGTCAACAATTCACCCTTGCAGTATATCCTTAAGAAACAACCATTAAGCCCTGTTATGTGTATGCATCACTCCAACCAATTTTGTTTCACAGCTTTAAAACAAATGTACATTCTTTGGAATCTAGGTGGAGTACCTCCATCATCTCTAATTTGGATTGTGCTACCAGGATTTGTAGTTAGAATCTCATTCCCATAATCCCAGACTTTAGCTTAATGCTCCTTCAAGGTTTTCTCAATTTCACTTAAAGTAACTCTCTTTACTTGTCGACACTGAGGTAATGATTATTGTAGTCTAAACCTTTGTTTAATTGCAGCCTGCGATTCCCTTAACCTCATTAATTCTTAGTTTTGCTCTTATGGTACCCCCAAACTTTTCAACAAACCATCTAGACCTAACAATCCTAATCCTTGTTTTCCTCACACAATAATGTTTCTCATTGTATGATATAATTTCAAACACCTTCTCCCTAGCCACCTAACTAGCCTATAACACCCCATGGACAGTTTTTGGCACACTTTGCTTGTATTCTTATTTTCTCATTTACAAAATAATATATTCCCTATGAAAACCCGAATTTTTATAGGTTATTAAAATAAGAATTTAATAAATAAAATTCTTATTATGAGATGTATCTATTTTAGGTTATGTGGTTTGGTGAGTAAAAATTTATTATGCATGAGGTTTAATAAGTTAATTTAACTATTAAAGAAATTAAATGGAATTGTTATGAAAAGGAAATTAACTATATTATATTACTTAATTTAATTAAGTTGAAATTATATTATGAAAAAATATAATTTGATGGTTATGCCTTGTTGGCAATGGAAATGTTTTGAATTAAATTCATGAATAATGTGAGTAATTCACTTAATTTAAATAGTGAATTAATATAATTGTTTTAATAAAATGAGAAGGTAATATATTGCATAAAAATGTACTATGTTAATGTATTACGATAGTGAATTTCGTAAATAGTAAAATATTTATTAAATAGAATAAATATTTTAGTTAAAATATTTATGGAATAAAATGGATATTCGATGAAATTTTTTGGAGAATAATTTATTTAGGTGCGATAATATTGATTAAATTATTTTATATTCAGTGCGTACTTTATTACGCTAATGGAATGAAAATATTCTAATTTAATTAAATAATTGAATTAGAGGATTAATGATTTGTTAAACAAATTATAACTATATTAGCTAATTAAATATTGTGTTGGCTAAATAAAGATTATAATTTAATTGGGTAATGTGTGACATGAGTACTATAGGATAAGAGAATTATAAAAATAAAATAGAAAGGGTTTTAAAATGTGTCAACCAAACAAGGTCTTATGACTTTTGGAATATTATAACTACTGAGACCTTAATTTATTTGAACGTAAACCATTTGTCAGTTTTTATGTTACGTATTATTTTGCTAAGTCTAAATAACAGAGAGAAAAGGGAGCCTTATAGAGGGTTTGAGAGATAAAGAACGAAAAGAACGCAAGTTGAATGAATCAATTTGGTTAAGAAACGAATTCGTAGTGAATGAATTCGCTAAACATGTTAAAACATGAAAGTTTAGTATGAACATGAGTTTTGGGTTAAGATTTAGGCTAGCTAGTGTTTCTATAAATTGTTATAATTCTAGTATGTTGTAGTTCTATGAATTACAAATCCATAGAATCAAAAACGGACTAATTTGGATGTGTATAACTCAAGTTATGAAGATTAGTAGGAGAAAAATGGTCAAAAATCGTGAAGACCAGTAGCTTCAGGTCCCGTTTCTGCTAACGGCCACAGTTGCGCTATGCCCTAAGTCATTTGGGGCACAGCTGCGCTTTGCCCAAGGCTTAATTGGGCGCAGCTGCGCCCAAAGTATGTCAGGTGTGACTACTTTGACCTGTTTTAGTAAAATGGGCATAACGTTTTCATACGAATTCCGATTGAAGCGATTCAAGATGATCCGAAAAGAGGACGAATAGACCTATAACTTTTATTCTTTAAGTTTTTCAATTTAAGGTCGGAAACAGTAGTCAAAATGGTCATCTTTGTGACTGATGCGTATTCGGAGGCAATCAGAGGGCGTCGGACATGCACATACACAAGTATAGTGATGTCGACGATAATAGATGTTTTTATAAGTTATAGAACATGAATATTATGAAGTATAATGATACTTAATATGAATAAATGATATATTACATAAGTTGAATACGCATACTAAGCACGCACAAGAGAGACAAATTGGGCGTGTGACGAATAAACGTCGAAACGTCGTGATAAGTGATAATGAACATAAAAAGTATTTTAAATCAAATGAAATGAATATAATAAGATATTGAATAGTGTTAAAATAAAACCAATAAGTAGTCCTAACAAGACTTAAACACTTGAATGAACTTCGAATATGAAATACAGTGAGATATAAGTTGAAAGTTAACACAATAAAATTGAACATTGTGTATATATAATAGGAAGGGTTATGAGATGTAGAGTAAAGTTTACATTACAACTACTATGCGTTGCTATGTGACTTATAGTTGATGTGTATGATTATATAATTGTGTAGGGCACGTGAAGTGCAGATAATTGTAAGCTGTTAAACTGTTATTGGTAAACAACGATCAAGGCAAGTCTTCCGGTTCCTATTTGCTATGTGAACTTGGTGATTAACTGTTTTAAATATTTATTAAAAGAGAATGATGTGTTATATATATGTTGAATGTATGAAATGTTAAAGTCAACTTATGACTACGTTGATTGAGTAAAGCATGCTGATTGAGTAAGGAACTCAATCTTTATACTTGTTATATGAACTGTAAGATGTATGTTATGTTAGTCCAATGTTTATGAGATATATGTTGAGCATGTTATTATGTGCTACGTGATGCATGAAAACTATTAGATTTTGCTGGGCTGTCGAGCTCAACCTTGCAAATAACCATTTTTGCATGTTAAGGATTGAAGGTAACACTATGTGCTACTTGAATGACGTGGATCAGAAATAATACACGAAGATTAATATTTTAGCTAAAGTTGTTATTTCTTAATACCATGATTAAGATTCATGAGATGTACTAAATATTTTATGATGTATAGTTTTATGTTGAGTTGTAAAGCTAAAGTTAGAGTTATCTGATATGTAGAGGTTATCAGATTGAAATGTAAAATTTTATATAATAACAGTGATAAAGTGAATCATAAAATAAGATTGATTTAAAGACATGTAGATGATAAAGGTTTTGATTCAGGGAATTAAAGTAATAAAACATAAAAGTTTAAATTATTCCGCATTATATAAAGTTTAACATCGAATGATGATGTAAAAATCAGAAGGTAGATGTGTTTTTAACAACGAAGTTAATAATTAAATTGCATGAAATTTGGGGTCGTTACATTCCCTTTCCATAACTAACTGCATAATTCACTATAGCTTCCATACATTGTTGAAGTCCAGTGAATGTCTTATCAACTTCAAATTTTATCTTACTAATTAGAGTGTTGGGATTATATGCTGGAAGAACTCTTTTCTCTTTCCTCTGTGGCTCCTCTTCTTTCCATTAACTGTTACTATTAGAATCATCACTTAGAGGAATCTTTTCATTAGAATCTTCTTCATTTTCTACCCAAGGCCTCAACTTCATTGTCAACCTCTACATTCTTGGTTTTTCTAGGTTTCTTAGCCTTTTCCCCTGCTACTGCTCTCTTCTGTACCAACATCCACATTTGGTTCATCCACTGTTGGTTTTTTAGCCTTACATGTAGTTGATTTGGAGAAGGCATTACGTTTTGCAGTAATTAAGGCCTCAGGCCGCTCTCTTAGGATAAGTGGAGCCCCAACCTCCTCAACTTGTGAGTCACAAATATCAACTGGTTCTTCATCAATGTTTACTTCAAACTACACAACCAACTCTTATTTTTTTGCTTTTTTATCTCTTCTTTTTTTTTCTTTATATTTTATAAACTCCTCATTCCCATCATCATCAGCATCATCACTTAACTCTTAATCACGTTCCTCATCACTTGAATTATAAACTGTATGCTTTAGTGCTTCTTCATCTCTGACATTAACTACATCCCCCATTGCAAGTGCTTCTTCATTATCCTCATGGACACAATATATATCCATCTTCCCAATTTTTAGAGCTTCTTCAATTAACAGTCTTACAATATTTTCATCATGAAGAAGTTCTATACCATCCTTCAAACTAAACCCTGCTAATTTAAAGTACATAACAAAGTATCTTTTATCCCCTAGGTGTTTTACCAACTTCACCAACCTGTCAACATTCAAGTAATCTCCATCAGCCCCCTCATAAGTTTATTTCCTTCCACCCTCATAAACATATGTTCTATCCTCCTTGGTAACAAACTGCCTCCATGGTACAATTTAACATTAAAGTAGTTCACGTTGCATGAAACATAATGCACACTATCAGTACCATGACCAATAACTGAATAAACAAAGTAATCACCAACATTAACCAATAAGCCCTAATCTCAAATTAAACATAATTGTAAGCATTAAACAAATTACAACTTACAGAGCTTACAAATTAGACAATGAACATAACTTTAAACTTTAAACAATGAACAATGAACACAACTGTAAACATTAAACAAATTACAGGGTCACCCATTAAAGAAATCTGAAAACATTAAAGAACACTACAAGAAAACCAACTATTTTCAACGGACTAATCCATTAGAATTAATGTTTTTCCGTCGACAATAACATTACTTCCGATGGAATAGTCCGTCGGAAATTCGGACGAATATAATGTCGTCGAGCTTATTTTCGTCGATTATTCGGTCGAAAATAAATAGTTCCTACCAATTTAGTTCTAACAGAATCGTCGTCAGAATTACCTTATAATCGACGGAATTTATCTCAACGAAATAATTACGTCGAATACATCTTGCCACGTGGGCATGCGCGAAGATCAGGTATTTTTTAATTCCGAGGGAATATCCGTCAGACATAATGTAATATCCGTCGGAAATAACTGCGATAAAATAAATTATTTATATTAATAGCATTTTCCAAAATTAAATGAATATATTATTTCCGAGCACTTTGAAGAATTTTAATTCTAACAACTAATATTAATTCAACAAGATCTTACAGTTTCCAAGATCAATATATGCATTAGAAAATAACAAATAACATCATTAAGGGTGTGTGATGCATAGAAAACGGGAAAAAAACACTTTTACCCCACCGTGGTTGTAGTGTTTTAAGCAATTAGCCACTGTGCTTTTAAAATATTCAATTAACCCACTGTACTTTTTAAAAATATTCAATCAAGCAATTCCGTCCAATTTTGCTCACGGACGTTAAAAAATTAAGCCAATTTTCCTACGTGGTTTTAAAAAATAAAATACAAATGACGTGTATTTACTGATCTGGTCAGCAAGACCAATCAGTTAAACCTTCGTGGAATGGGCAGGAGGAAAACGCAGCAAACAAAAGAAAAACAAATACACAAATAAACAATTCATCTAGGGCTCAAAAACACACTTTTGTATGCGAAGAAATCGAGGAAGGAGGTGGGGGTCTCTGGCAATACAGACAGACGAACAAGGTGTTGTATCATTCCAAGAAAGTTAGGGTTCCAATCATCTACCATATTAAGCAATACAGACAGACGAACAAGGTGGGTATCATTCCAAGAAAGTTAGGGTTCCAATCGTCTACCGAATGTAAGTGTGGTCTGGGTTCCATTAATTTTTGTCTGAAACATAAAATATTGCACTCGTTTTCATCTTTATTTTTTCTTAAAAGCGAAGGTATATGGTGGGGTTTTGGTGCAAAAGTTTAGTTTTTAGTAGTTGAAAGTGTAATATTATTGTGGTTTATAGTGGGTTTTGTCAATTAACAGGAACTCTGTATTGTCCTTTGTGTTGACTGATTTTGAGTTGTTAATCTTTTTAATTACTGCAAAGTATAAAAAGAGGGTATTTGTTTAAAGTAGATAAGTTGTGTAAAGTGGGAATTTGTTTAATGTTTATAGTTGTGTTTCTTTAATGTTTACAGATTTCTTTAATTAGTAACCATGTAATAAGTTTAATGTTTATTGTTGTGTAGTTTGTTTATTCAGTTAATGGTTAATGTTGGTGATTAGTTTGTTTATTCAGTAAATGGTCATGGTACTAACAAATTGAACATGTTGTTTAATGCAGCATGAACTACTTTGATATTGAATTGTACCATGGAGGTCAGTTTGTTACTAAGGAGGATGGATATGTTTATGAGGGTGGAAGGAAAGAAACTTATAAGGGGGCTGATAGAGATTACTTGAATGTTGAGAGGATGGTGAAGTTGGTATAAAACACATAGGGTATAAAAGAGACTTTGATATGTACTTCAAATTGGTGGGGAGGACTTTGAAGGAGGGTCTAGAACTTCTTCATGATGACAATAGCGTAAGACTGCTAATTGTTGAAGCTCTGAAAACTGGGGGAAGATTGATATATACTGTGACTATGAGGATAATGAAGAAATACTTGTTGAGGTTGATGTCAGAGATGAGGAAGCACCAAAGCAGACGGATGATGATTCAAGTGATGCTAGTTATGAGAAAAGTGATGAGGAGTTCAGTGATGCTACTGATGATGATGGAAATGAGGAGTTGAAATATAAGGAAAAGAAAGGGACTGATAAAAAAAAATCAAGAGGACACGAGTTGGTTTTGGATTGTGAAGTAAACCTTGATGAAGATCCAGTTGATATTGGCCACTTACATGTTGATGAGGTTAGGGCTTCATCTATCCCAAGAAAGCAGCCTGAGTCCTCAAGTACTGCTAGATGTAAGGCTAAAAAACCAACATTTGTTGAACCAAATGTGGAAGCTGGTACACAAGAGAGCAGTAGCAGGGCCAGAAAAACTAAGGCTGTAGAGTTGGAAGTTGAACCAACATTTTGAGGATGAGTTGGGGTTTGGGACAAAAGGAATGAGGCCTTGGGTAGAAACTGAAGAAAATTCTGATGATGAGATTCCTCCAAGTGATGATTCTAGTAGTAACAGTGAATGGGAAGGAGAGGAACCACAAAGGAAAAAGAAAAGAGTGGTTCCAACATATAATCCCAACACTCCAATTAGCAAGATAAAATTTGAAGTTGATATGATATTTACTGGACCTGAACAGTGTAGGGAAGCTATAGTGAATTATGCAGTTGGTAATGGAAAGGAAATCTATTTTTCTGTAAATGAGAAAATAAGAATACAAGCAAAGTGTGCCACTAACTATCCATGGGGGTTGTGGGCTAGTTATGTGCCACTTGAGAAGGTGTTTCAAATTAAATCATACAATGAGCAACATTATTGTGTGAGGAAAATAAGGATTAGGATTGTTAGGTCTAGATGGTTGGTTGACAAGTTTGAGGGTACAATAAGAGCAAAATCAAGAATGAAGTTGTGGGAAATACAGGCTACAATTAAATAAAAGTTTGGACTGCAATCATCATTACCTCAGTGTCGACGAGTAAAGAAAATTGCTTTAAGTAAAATTAAGAGCACCTTGAAGGAGCATTATGCTAAAGTCTGGGAGTATGGGAATGAGATTCTAGCTACAAATCCTGGGAGCACAATCCAAATTAGAGGTGATGGGGCACTCCACCTAGATTCTAAAGAATTTACATTTATTTTAAAGTTGTTAAACAAAATTGGTTGGAAGGATGTAGACACATAATAGGGCTTGATGGTTGTTTCTTGAAGACATACTGCAGGGGTGAGTTGTTGTCTGCTATTGGTAGGGATGCAAACAACCAAATGTTCCCAATTGCTTGGGCAGTGGTTGAAAGTGAGAACAAGGATTCCTGAAGTTGGTTTCTTAGTCTATTGCTTGAGGATGTTGGCCTGAAATTAGGTAAAAGATGGACCTTGATAACTGACCAACAAAAGGTATAATTTACTTAATTATATTAACATTGAACTTTCTGTTTTTATTACTTGTTTTATAGTTTTGATTGCTTTTTATTGGATTATATATATATATATATATATATATATATATATATATATATATATATATATATATATATATATATAACACTAAAGAAAAGAAATGGCTTTAACAGTTTGTAGTTTCAGTTTTAGTTACTAAAAGGTGGTAATGCAGTTTCAGTTTCAGTTTTCTTCTTCCTTTTGTGTTAAATTTGTATGCCCTTTTTTTCAAAAGTTGATTTAGCTGGTGTATGGGTCCCTTTTCAATTACCGAGTAATTTGTTCATTCCATTGTTTTATAGATAAGGTAAAGTTTCATTTTAAGATGTTGAGGATGAGTTGGGGTTATTATATTTTGTAATATTAGTATTAAACCTGTGTTTACTGATAAATTGCAAGGGTTTGGTTCCTGCCATACAAGAGATTTTGCCAGAGGCAGAGCATAGATGTTGTGCTAGACACATCTATGCTAACTTGAGGAAGAAGTGGCCAGGAACAGTCTTGAAGCACATGTTTTGGAGAGCAGCCAAGGCCAATAATCCTCATGATTTCAGAAGGGCAATGGTTGACATTAGGCAAGAGAGTAAGGATGTTCACACTAATCCTTTAACTATTCCTCTTAAGCACTGGAGCAAGGCCTTTTTTCTTGTGAAACAAAATGTGATGTTGTGACTAATAACATGTCTGAATGTTTTAATAGTTAGACCTTAGAGGCTAGATATAAACCAATACTAACTATGTTTGAAGATATAAAAACACAAGTCATGGGTAGAATTCATACAAAGAGGGATGAGATGCAAAAAATAGAGGCAAAATTATGTCCTAGGATTATGACAAAGGTCAATAAGGCCATTGAGTTAACCAAGTACTGTGAGTATGATTGGGATGGGGGGCACAAGTTTGAAGTCTCTGATAGGAGTGGAAAATACATGGTAGACATAGAGGTTATGAGTTGTTCTTGTGGAGTATGGCAGTTATCTGGTATTCCTTGCCACCATGGAGTAATTGGAATCCTTCACATGGAACAACCAATTGAGAACTATGTTGATTCCTGCTATTATGTGAAGACTTACCTGAAATCATATAACCACTTGTTAAATCCAATGAGGGGTTCAAATGAATGGCCTCTTGCCAACATGACAACATTGTTGCCTCCACAAACCAAGAGAATAGCAGGCAAACCTAAGAAAAATAGGAGGAAGGATCCTAATGAAGAGCCCAGCAGCAAGACCAAGTCATCTAGGAAAGGGACTCCTGTTAAGTGTTCTAGGTGCAAGGAGTATGGGCATAACAAGTTAGATTGTAAGATGACACAATCAAGGACTAAAATTGGGACACAACCTACTGAAGAACCAAGTCAAGCTACCCCACAATCTGTAGGTGCCCCAAGGCCTAATAAGCTGGGGGTAAGTTATTTTAAAACCAATTTTTATTAATAGTTTTTAATAGTTGATTGTATATTATTTCACATGTGGTTCTATTCTACAGGTGAAAAGGAAAGAAAGGGGTCAAGGAAAGAAGTCTGGAATTGGAAATCAAACTGGGCAAAAAGAAGTAAGCATCCTTACTTTAGAAGGTATTTCAATGCTTGTTGGCAGCCAAGCACTAATTACAGTTGTCCATGTAAGTAAGAAAAAGTCCAAGACTGACAGCAAGTGAACAATCTGCAGGTGCAGGGAGAGGGCAGCAAAGGGACCATCTGCAACCTAGAAGGGCAACAAGTGGACCAGGACCATCTAATGTTGCTATTGGACCATCTGCAAACCAAAGGGAAGAGCCTAAAAGGGGAGCAAGTGTAGGTGGACCATCAACCAATTGGAAAGTAAAGGCTAAAAAAAGACTAGACTGAACAAGTTATGGTTCATTATTTTGTTGCAGTTGGACATTAGGTTGTACTTTGTTGTTCTGAATTTGATCAAATGGACCATATTCATGTAATATTTTGGTAACCAAAATCTGTATTGAATTGGTTTCAACATGTGGTTATGTTTTGCAGTTGAATGATTATGCTTATAGCAATTGGCTTAATATACTTTATCAGTTGATAGTTGGTAACATTTTACTAGTACTTTTGCGACTCTTTTGGTGGAACAGTGGGAGTATTATATATTTTTACTAGCACTTTTGTTCCAATTCTGTATTGAATTGGTCTCAACATGTGGTTATGTTTTGCAGTTGAATGATTATGCTTATAGCAGTTGGCTTAATATACTTTATCAATTGGCTATGCTTATAGTTATGCTTATGGTTATGCTTATAGCAGTTTGTTGCAGTTGGTAACATTTGTTGTTGGTTGTGTTCAACTTAGGTTAGGATGTTGGCTCTATTTTTGACAATTGGTGTTAGCTATGTTTTTGTCTAACTGTTTTTGACAATTGTTGTTGGCA
The DNA here is from genome assembly GCA_020205505.1 of Panax japonicus. NCBI lineage: Eukaryota > Viridiplantae > Streptophyta > Magnoliopsida > Apiales > Araliaceae > Panax > Panax japonicus. The sequence goes on from CM035095.1 coordinate 26,824,090, forward strand.
ATAATTTTTGGCAACTGTTTATGGAATGTAAACGAATGTAAACATTAACAAGTACATTGTCTCATTTTCAATAGGGGTACCATTACATCCTATTACAATCCATAAAAATAACCATCTTGACAACTGATAACCAAGTTCATTACAATCAACACATTACCATTACAAGACACCACATCCATTACAATCAATACAATACCTTTATCACACTCGTTGCTTCATCAACATTTGAAGACACTTCAACCCATTGAAAATATCCGCAATATCTCCCAGATTCCTATCAAATACCAAACATTATTTAACAGAGATGAGAAAAACAGAGCCACATACCATATTAAACAAAGATAGGAATGAAATGCATATTACAAATCGAACAGAGTAAACCAACCCCATAGTTGCAGCAGCCATAAAACCTTTTTCTTTTTGACCTATCTTTCTTCAAAATACAGATTCGAGCTGGTACATCACAATAACACTTGTGCAGTTCTGAAGCAGTGGTTGACATTGAGCTAGTTCGGGATGAAGCCATATCAGATGCACAATACATTCACACTTACCTCGAAACCAATTTTCAAGCAAAAGCCCTAATTTTCGTGCACTTTTACTGAGAAATGGGAAACCCTAGTTCTTCAATTCTTCAGTTCTTCACTCGACCCAATCGATTTCACTTGATCTTCAATTCTTCAATCGACCCACTCAATTTCTCCTAACATACAATCAAGATCGTCTCATGTATTCTCTATCTCAATCAACACAATCCAGTTCACCTGACATTAAGACCAACAATTGTTTGCTTGATATATGTTTGCAATGGTATCTGCTTATATCTTCGTCCCGATCAGTAAATACACGTCATTTGTATTTTATTTTTTAAAGACACGTGAAAAAATTGGCCCAATTTTAACGTCCATAAGTAAAATTGGACAGAATTATTTGATTGAACATTTTTAAAAAGTACAGTGAGTTAATTGAATATTTTAAAAGTACAGTGGCTAATTGCTTAAAACACTACAACCACAGCGTGGTGTAAGTGCTTATTCCCCATAGAAAACTAAAAAAGATTGTTCATGTGCATGCGCAGGGAGTTGCTATTAGCGCATGGGACAACTGAATCCCTTGATTTTTTTGAATGCTAAAAGACAATCCTTTATATGAGCTCCCATATATGAAAGAAAAGCATAGAAAAAAAAACAGTACAATCCAAACACAAACTATAGTACAGATCATGGCTGAAAAAAATCATAACTCAATAAATTATGTAGAAACTAAAACTGAAACTGAACTGAACCATAGCAGTACAACAGCTTTGTGACAATGAAAACCATACACAAGAAAAAAAAATGAATTAGCCATGATAAGAAACCAGAAAAAAAATTATAGAAAAATATTATGCCAAGTTGCAAGAACCTGACCTGCTGGCGTTTTGCTTGAAGGAACAGATGCTGCAGGTTTTTCAGGCTCCTTATAATCAAGGGGAGGAGCAAAGTCCACCTCACAGTCAGTCTGAATGATACTTATGGCATTAGAAGGCTTTGATTCAATGATATCTATGTAATACTATTTACTGTTGTAGGCTACCATAGTAATATTATCCCCTATGGTTAAGCATGAAAAGTTCCTCAATGTTGTCTCCAAGCTGCACGAGAAAATAAATATAATATCAAATTGATCATTCTCTGAACAGTGGATGGTGTAGGCACGTGCTCATTTTTTCAATCTTTCATCATCAGGTACTGGCACTTTACAAAAGAAAAAATGAAAAAATTACATAGCAAAACATATTTGGATATTTGACATCAGATGACTTACATAATTGCTTTTGGATTGGAAATGTCCAGAAAGTTGTTAGTGTGGGGTTGAAGTTTTATGTATATACCCTTTGGAATGTCTCCTTGTAGTAGAAAATTCTCCATCATCTACAGGAAAGAAATTCAAAACAAGATTGGATAATCAATGTGCAGAGACGCTGCAGGATTAAATTTTGATTCAACAAATTATATTACAAGATGAACAGAGAAATTTTGTCCTTTTCTATTTTGGGACGAGTTTGCTAAATATATATAAAATATTTACAAAAAAAATCCAATAAATCAACAAACCAAGACGGTCAAGGGCAGAAAGAGGCATTATAACTGGAACAAATTCAAAAGAAAAATTAGATATTCACACTGCATTTTATAAAGGATGCAGGGTAGCATCTATAAGTTTGCTCAAATGACGATCCATGATATCCATGACCATCAAAAAAATGTAGTGTAAAGAACCAACAGTGTGGATTATAACAATGACAACAGATGAACATAATTACTAACATTTTGAGCATATGAGGATAAAATTTGAAACTATTCAAACAAAAAGCAATACAAAGTTTTTAATAGAACTCAATACACTAGCATTAGACATAAAAATAATTACATGAACTACAAGTAAAAATTTTAATGGACAAATTCATCCAAAATTCTACAATTAAAGTTTGATGATCTATTAGCAAGCAACTAAAGTTGAGCAACAATTATAGGACACTATATGGTCCTCAATTAACAAATTCATTGTGCAATTCATAATTAAAGACATATGAACTTAAAGTTTCAATTGCATGTCCAATTCTCAATAAAGTTATCCTGACATTACTTATCAGTACAACTTCTATTTATCACCCTTCTGTTCACAACCTTAACAAAGTACTGAACAGTCAGAACAGTAGTTATATTAAATAAAGTACTTGATCCATAAAGTGTTCACCAAATATTTATAATCGATAACACTAGTCAAAAAAAAATATGTTAAAAGGAAAAAAAGAAGACAAAATCGCTAACAAATTGGAAACAAATTCATACGTAAACAATTATTTAACTGAAATTTACAGGGAGAACAGACGTGCTACACAGAGCAATATAGAGAACAAGAATTGACAAAACAGAACAAAGACACCTGTTCCAAACACCATCTACTTAGTACATTGAGCGAAGCACAAGACTGTTCTAGAATTTTGTTTTTCATTTAACTTAATTTTTATCACAATTTGACATATATTTTAATTTAGGGATAAATGACTTTTTGATCACTGTACTAGAGTCCGATTTTCATTGTGGTTACCGAAACTTTTTTGTTTCAATCGAATAACTGTACTCTCAAAAACTTACTAAATAGTCATTCCTTATGATTTCCGTCCAAAAAACGGACGGAAGTGCTGAGTTGGCGAACGAAAGTGCTGAGTTGGCGCTTTGACTCCGTTTTTTTTGCTGATATGTATATGGTTTTGTCATGTGTATCATTATGTGTCAAACACATGCTCATAGATATTAAGAATAATTGTATCTTAATAATAATTTTAAAATAATAATAATAAAAATAATATTATTAAGAATAATAATAATAATAATAATAATAATAATATTAAGAATAATAATAATAATTTCAAAATAATAATTATAACAACAATAATAATAATTTTTAATTAATAAAAATAATAATAATACTTTCAGAATAATAATTTCCTATCTGTCTATTTCACAATAGATTGATTCGCTAATTCATGTCTTAGGAGATACTTCCCCAAAACAAATCATCCCCCAAATTTTATCAAGTTATCATACTAACGACTCAATTTCAATTCATTAAGGTTTTCTGGTTTAGGAGAATGACAGTATCAAATCAACAATTAATAATAATAATAATAATATTTTCAAAATAATAATAGTTATAATTTAAATACATGTGAAATACAAGGGAAGATTACTCCACAAATAATTTACTGAAATAATTTTCAATTTTCAAATATATTACATATATATTATTAAAATACAAAACCAAAATTAAATTTTAATAAACTAATTTCAAAAAAAATGACTAACAATTCTGAAAATACCATCCGAGTTAGAAATTCAAACTTTAAATATATAACTAATAATTCTGAAAATTAATTATTATCCTAAACTTTAAAACTAAAATTATTACTATATAACAAAATCATTAAATCATTAAATCGATTAGCCATAAACAAATCATTCCCAAACAAACAACCAATTAAAGATGGAAGCTCCATCACCAAATTCTTTCCAAACAAAGTGAAATCTAGTAAAATCAATGGAAGCTTCATCGTCAAAGACCAGATCTAAGCCGCCATATTCTTCTTTCATAAATTGCAATAGAAATAGTGATTTCAAATATCCGATATATAACAAGAAATTCTGCAATTAATTAGAAGAAATTAAAAAAAATCCAATGGTTCATTCCCAAACATTTAATGGGGATTTGAAATTCATTCAAATCAAAACCCAAAATCCAAAATTTCATTCTAACGCTCCGCCTCGCTTACACGCACGTCGTTCCCTTTTACCCTCGAGCCCACATCTCCGCCATTTCCGTCAACTCCGACGTCGTTCCCTTTGGCTGCTCCAGTTGGGACGGGTCAGCAATCAGCAATTGGTTTCTTCTTTAATTTTCAATCGGTGGTGGTATTCTTTGAATAATAGTGATGTTTGTGTATAGAAGTGAGAAGAAAGGAGATTAGGATTGTCCTGAGTATGAAGATGGACTTTTTAAAGAAGATGAACACTTCAATTTTTTTATTTAAAAAAAATTGTAGTAAATAAAATTTAGTCTATTTACTTTAAATTCATATTTTTTGTACTTTATTGTTTCACATTTGGGCATAAGGTTTTACTAATTATCATGCAGTCTTAGGTAATTTTTTATTTTAATACCCTTTTTTTACATTTCATGTATTTATTTTGTATTTTCAACAAATTAATATTTGGTTTTAAATTCTTTTATTGTAATTTCCAAGTTTATTTAATTTTCTTTTTCTTTTTATATTTATTTTATTTTTATTTTGTATTTTTAAAATAATGTGCAATTGATTATAATTACCTTTGTGAATCACTTTTGTGCATAATACATTATGTGTGATAGTAATTGATTATAATGTATTTAATCACATTACATATCAGCCGTTGGATGCACGCAAGAAGACTAATGAAGTAGGAAGGAGTAGAGAAACCAGTCCACATGGCAAAACCCGTCCACATCAGAAAAAAAAATTGAGTTTTATGCACAGTCAGCTTTTCCGTCCGTTTTTTCGGACGGAAATTGAAATTAATGACCATTTTGTAATATTTAAGAGTACAGTTATTCGATTGTAATAAAAAAAGTTTCGGTAACCACAATGAAAACCGGACCCTAATACAGTGACCAAAAAGTTATTTATCCCTTTTAATTTATCAACAACTTGAGGGAAAAAAAGGGGAGCAACTTCAAAGATTAACAGTCTGTCAAAAGTGATACTGAGTTCAGCAAAAATTAGATTTTGCAAACAAGATAAAACAAAGTCTGGTTTAAATAATCTAAATGCAAAAATTGTTATATGCATATACTTAATTGTCTCTACAATAACATGAAGAAAAATTATTACATTCCAATATCAGGAACATACTAATAAGCAGAAACAACAAGCAGTACTAAGCCAATCTTTTACCCTAAACTTGAGCTACATTCAACAATAAATAGTTCCTAAAAATGTAATGTTGCTACTATAATTAAAAATCAAACACAAATGAAACAAACATGTCAGTACTTCAACAATACTTGAAACACCAAGAAAACTAAAACCCAAAATAAAAACAAGGTATATATATAAGACAATGGATTAATTTTGTCATATACCAATCAGAATAGTAATACCCATATATGATAAAACTAATCTAATGGGAATGGTAAATTCTAAAAACATATCGAGTAAAGAACTTATCGAATAAATGTTGATTAGGTTGATGTAAGATACAAATTTTGGTCAAACGATATCAAATTTGCACAAGTTCACTACAAGGAAAAAGGATATTTCCGACAGAAGTATTTCCGACGAACTTGATTCCGTCGAGTTTACGTTATTTCCGAGACAATAATCTTTCGACCTTACTTCCCTCGACAATAGTATATTTCCAACCGAATTCCATCGGAAGTAGAACTCCATCAGTGGCGCCAATATTCCCGCCAGCGCGAAATATAACCTCGACGGAACTAGAGTTATTTTCGAGGGAATAGCCGTCGGTATTAAGTTATTTCTGAGAGAATTAATTCCAACAGAAATTCTGTCGGAAATAAATCTTAAAACGTATACAGTTCATCTTCTCCAGTGTCGATCTCATTTTCATATATATACATATATATATATATATATATATATATATATATATCCGATCTCTCTCTCTCTCTAGCAGCCCCGTACCCCCCGGTCCTCCCCTCCCCCTGTCTCCCCACCCCTGTCCTGGTATCCCCTTCCCCGGTACCCCCCACCCACTACCGCCGGTTCCCCCCCCCCACCTGCCGCCGTACAGCCACCACCCGTCGTCATCGTTGCCATCTAAGTCTCAACCGTTGGCAGCAGTTGCGACCTCCGACTCCATTCCATTCCACTGTCTGTTCAAGGTACGTATTACTAATTTTCAAGGTATTACTAGAATTACTTCAATTTTCAGTCTGAAATTGGTCAATTTGGTTATGTAATTGGTCAATTTGGGTCTGAGGGTTTAATTTTTCTATAAAATCGCTCTAATATTGGGAGATTTTAGTTTATAATTTATCTGAAATTGGTCATTTGGGTCTGAAAGGTCTCAAATTAGTGAAAGGTCTGAAATTTTATCGCAATATTGCAGCTTCTGTAATTGGTCATTTGGGTCTGATTTTGTGCAATATTGTAGCTTCTGTAAGTGTATATCATCCATTTTATTGTTTGTTTTTGTTTTTCTTTATGTAATTGCAGTGTATTTCTTCAATTACAGTATTGTATGTTCATAACAGTAAAAATAATGTGATGCTTGATATTTCTGACGGAAATTCCCACGAACATTCTGTCAGAATTCTTGAGATGCAAAATTTGTGGGTTCTACTAACTATTTATATATATTACTTAATTTTATAATACTAAAATTCACTAATTAAGTAGCATTTACTTAATTAGTTTCCGACTAATAAAATCAAATCAAATCAAATAATTTATACTTCAAATATCAATTAATTTAATCAACTTAATTAAAAAAATAAAATAAATTAAAATTTTATATTTAATATAATAATATATAATTTAGAATTAAATAAAAAAAATATAATTTAATAAATGAAATAAATATAATTTAATAAATAGATTAAATTAAATTTACTAAAATAAAATATAATACAAAATAAATAAAATAAAATAAAATAAAATAAAATAAATTTATTAAATTAAATTAATTTTAATAAAAAATTAAAAATAAACTAAATTAATAAATAAAACAAATAAATAAATAAAATAAAATAAAACAAATTTATTAAATTAAATCAGACCCCAGCTTAGGGTTGCCTGGAAATATATGCCGAAAGTTAGACAAGATTCAGTAGTACATTTATTGGGTTGTAACCTTGTAGGTAGGTTTTGGCCACAAGATTTCATATTGGTTTGTATGATTGGAGGCCCAATACCAAAATGCCACTATGAAAGCTACCCCGAGAAGAACCCCATTGGTTTGGTCAAGATTTTTATTAAACTTCAACTGCAAGCAATTGCATCTCTGATAAAGATTTTCCATTTTCAAGAAACAATATATATATTTCTCGCCCAGGAGTAATGACTATTAGGAGAAGTGTCAAGGACTTCCTTGTATGCAGGGTTCGACATAACAGTTGCAGCTAATAGTACTCCAACTGGTCCCTCGACAGGAAAAAAAATATGGGTCGTAGTTTATGTTTGTGTCATATACTCGAATAATTATAAAGTTAATTGAATTACTGCGGAAATTCCTCAATGTTCCATCATAACAGATGACAACAGCCCGAAAGAGTGCCATCAAGTTATTGAACAAAATTCCAAATTAAGCAACCCTCTAGATGAACGAACGATCACTTAGGAATCAAACCTTCGTATCTTTCTACTATAGTAACGTTATGATCAAACTCATTAACTAGTCTACCTTGGAATGAAGTTTCAAGTATTAATTAACAATAATGTGAAAGAATTCCCAAAAATCCAGTATACAAATTTCTCTAAGAACCACATTCCCAAATAAATTCAAAAATTCTGGCTTCACTAAATGAATGAAAGATAAAAAAGGTTTGATACCAACTCAGCAAGCTACTACAAATTAAAAGGACGAAATGAGATGTACATTTTACATATATGTATATACAAATAAAACTAATACCTCTGCCATGTATAAAACACATTTATATGATATTTTTTATATAATCAAAAAACTAATTTAAAAATATTCTGAACATAAAAAATACAGATGAACATTAATGTAAGAACATAGTTGAGAAATCAAGCTCACACAACCACACTAAGATAAAAACACACGCACTACTGTATCAAGTATAAAGTAATGACATAAGAATTTTACGTGAAAAATCCAACTGGGAAAAATCACGAAAAGAGATCTCATAAATCGATTAATGAAAAATAATATGGAGAATACAAAAGTTGAGAAATAAACCAACTGATTAATTTCTCTGTATACTCTCACTCTCTCAATTGCTACAAAGCTTTGGTGCATCCTTCTTGCTTAACCGATCAACCTGTTTATAGTAAAAATGGAGGAGACATCTTTCCTTAAATCAAGGCTACTCCATGAATATTTGCACTACATATCCAATTTACATACTATCTGCACACAAGTTTTTCTTCAAGCTAGTATAGCCTTTGTTTGAAAAAACAAACTACATCATTTATGGGTTGATGAAAAAGTCAATGATATAAGCATTTTCAACAAACATCTTGAAATAAGACAATCAGACTCGAGTATACGTATAACTTTCAAGTAGACTCTGCTTTTAAAATTCCACCATCTCCTTTGGTCTTACTCATTAACGGACTCCATCACCCCCTCCACTAAAACTGAACAACAAGATCTCAACTTAAAACTAAATTCAAATAGTATTAGTCTACAGATCCAACATTATGAACAAACTCCAGCCTAAAAGACACTAGATACATAGCAATAGATTCTGTAAAAAGATGCATTGGCCTTAGTTTATAGTGGCAAACTTGCACAAGATGTGTTGTAAGTGTATGCATGATAACTCCAAAATAAATGCAATAAATAGATTCCAAAATACATATTAGCCAGACGTAATCATGGTATTACAATTATCTATCAAATACAATTGGCATTACTTTAGATAGTCACCTGTGTTGTAAAATGGCGTAGTGATAACAGTGTTCACTTGCAGTTTCCAGGAGTGATGTATCCAGAAAGATCTATAACATCTATTCGAGGAAGAATTCTAGAGCACAGCTGCACAGGTGCATCCCATAACATAAGATCCATGAATGCTAACATTAGTTACCATCCATCTGGTTTTCTTTTGCTCAGACTAAGAATCATCAACCAAAAGGATTAAATTCTTCACAAAAAGTGCCACTCTGAGAAGTTCATGCACCCGCATCTTTTCTCGACATGATATGCCTGTAAATGTCTCATTAAAACAATCCTCTACAAAGCATCCTCTGCAATTTCAGTCCTGTAATCATCTACACTATCCAATTCCAGCTTTAAACTCTCATGTTCATCATGAGTAGAACCATTTTTCAGCCTCCTATGTTTCAAAATAATTGGAGATTCTTTCACCAAGCCAATATATTTGTTCCTCACGTTTGCGAGAGGATGAGCCTTTATAGTCAAATTATCACAGTAAGCTTCTTTAAGTATTGCTGTGCATGTCTTATTCCTCAACGATAAATAAAATATATATGGATGCCTCTCAAATGCCTTATGAACCTTCTGTGGGAATCCAAGATACTTTCTTAGACATAAAAGATTCTTCCTTTCAGCAGCATGCTCAACAAATAAACTAAGCAACTCATGAAGAACGCCCACAATCCGTTTCTCTGACACATCACTATCGGTTTCCAATCCCGAATAATCCTCATATGGCGAAATATATGGAACCTTTTGAAACTCATCAAACCAATTAGCAATCTTCCTCTTCAACCTCAAACCCTTGGAAGGGAAAAGCGGAAACTCAATCACCTCCATTGGTTCCCCATTATACCCACCCCTCTTCACCACATTTCTCTGAATTACAGACAAAACCCTTTCCCCACCCTCAACAGCTAAACCCTTTAACCCATCTTCCATATGCACAATCCTAAAACACCCATCAAGATTCCCTTCCGGGTCTTGCAAATAGTCATCTGGTAAACCCAAATACCACTGCATTCCCTGAATTATCTTCAATGGCAACCTATTCTCACTACTCATAAGTATAAACCTCTTTAACCTCCCCTGAATATCATCCCTAAAATCCCTAAAAACCTCGCGCTCTTCTCTATCAAGCTCAATCGCTTTCTGGGTCAGCTTAAACCATGGCAGATTATAATTTGGACCAGTAAACTCCTCAAAAACAGATGGGTATAATCTAAGGAACCTAGCAACTTTAATGTTAACCCCCAATTGAAGTCCCCTTTTCGAAACAGCTGAAATTGGAATACAGCCGTCCGGTGAGGCTGCAATACAGTTTTTGAGAGAGATTATGGGTTTGAGCTCAATTGATTTGTGGATGGACTCTATTGAATCAAAATATGAGTCTTTCTTCCATTTCATATATACATCGACATAGTTGTGTTTCTGGGTGTATTTACAAGGAGGAGGAGGGAGTTGTTTCCGTAAAAGGGTAAAAAATGATGACTCGAAGAACATGACGACTTCTGTTGGTTTCTGAGGATGGTGATGAAGAGAGCCAAGGTTTAATGATTTTCGTAAGGGTAGCAACTACAATCAAGCTCCCATTAACTGTTGAAGCTGTTTGGCAATATCGAAGGCTCCTCGGACGAATCAAACGACATATTCAAGATCAAAATCAACAAAGAATTTGCTCGCCGTTACGAGCACAACAAGAAACGCGAGGATTTTCAGCGATTAGACGAGCTCAAGAAGAAAGGTTATTGACGATTCCGAAGATTCCGACAGCGAAGAATCATCGGATGAATTCTCAGAAGACGATGGTAAGAAAGATTTGGAGTTCTTCAATGCGTTGCTTATAACTAGAACAAATTCAAAAGAAAAATTAGATATTCACACTGCATTTTATAAAGGATGCAGGGTAGCATCTATAAGATTGCTCAAATGACGATCCATGATATCCATAACCATCAAAAAAAATTAGTGTGAAAACCAACAGTGTGGATAATAACAATGACAACAGGTGAACATAATTACTAACATTTTGAGCATATGAGAATAAAATTTGAAATTATTCAAACAAAAAGCAATACAAAGTTTTTAATAGAACTCAATACACTAGCATTAGACATAAAAATAATTACATGAACTACAAGTAAAAATTTTAATGGACAGATTCATCCAAAATTCTACAATTAAAATTTGATGATCTATTAGCAAGCAACTAAAGTTGAGCAACAATTATAGGACACTATATGGTCCTCAATTAACAAATTCATTGTGCAATTCATAATTAGAGACATAAGAAGTTAAAGTTTCAATTGCATGTCCAATTCTCAATAAAGTTATCCTGACATTACTTATCAGTACAACTTCTATTTACCACCCTTCTGTTCACAACCTTAACAAAGTACTGAACAGTCAGAACAGTACTTATATTAAATAAAGTACTTGATCCATAAAGTGTTCACCAAATATTTATAATCGATAACACTTGTCAAAAAAAGATATGTTAAAGGGGGGAAAAACGCAAAATCACTAACAAATTGGAAACAAATTCATACGTAAACAATTATTTAACTGAAATTTACAGGGAGAACAGACGTGCTACACAGAGCAATATAGAGAACAAGAATCAACAAAACAGAACAAAGACACCTGTTCCAAACACCATCTACTTAGTACATTGAGCGAAGCACAAGACTGTTCTAGAATTTTGTTTTTCATTTAATTTAATTTTTATCACAATTTGACATATATTTTAATTTAACAACAACTTGAGGGAAAAAAGGGGAGCAACTTCAAAGATTAACAGTCTGTCAAAAGTGATACTGAGTTCAGCAAAAATTAGATTTTGCAAACAAGATAAAACAAAGTCTGGTTTAAATAATCTAAATGCAAAAATTGTTATATGCATATACTTAATTGTCTCTACAATAACATGAAGAAAAAATATTACATTCCAATATCAGGAACATACTAATAAGCAGAAACAACAAGCAGTACTAAGCCAATCTTTTACCCTAAACTTGAGCTACATTCAACAATAAATAGTTCCTAAAAATGTAATGTTGCTACTATAATTAAGAATCAAACACAAATGAAACAAACATGCCGGTACTTCAACAATACTTAACACACCAAGAAAACTAAAAGCCAAAATAAAAACAAGGTATATATATAAGACAATGGATTAATTTTGTCATATACCAATCAGAATAGTAATACCCATATATGATAAAACTAATCTAATGGGTATGGTAATTCTAAAAACATATTGAGTAAAGAACTTACCGAATAAATGCTGATTAGGTTGATGTAGAATACAAATTTTGGTCAAACGATATCAAATTTGCACAATTTGTTGCCGATCTGCCTTCAATTGCGAAATATGGTTGTTCTGAAAATCGCAGCAACAGCTTTGGGAAATCAGATTACTAGTACTTTTGCCCCAATTTGATTTCACAACTTCAATTAGCTACAATTGTGAACAACCCCAATTCGATTTCACATCACTAGGGTTCATGAAATCGCATTAGGATTTTTTGCGGACGAGGTTAAACTTATTCGTTGACTTAGGCTTGACTTGGGGGCACAATTGTTCAAAATTAATTTTGAAACCAGTCCGCTAGGTTGATTCCCGTTTTAGAAAAAAAAAATTGTTCTAAAAAGTTTGTGGATTATAATTTTCATGGAGAATAAAGTATTTATTTTTTTATATTACTCCTACCTTCTCTTATTGTTTCAAATCTCTTGTATTAATAGTTTTTAACTTCCCATAAAAGGGTAGTGATGGAATTTTAAATAAATTTTACTTGGTAAATGATACTTTCTTAATCCACGTGTCAAAACTATTAACGACAATCTTTTAGGAACTGAGATAGTATTAAGAAGGATAATTCTTATTATTATTATTATGGCTGATGCAAGGATTCTTGAATATTTTTTTGTCAGAAAAAGTATCTCAAATAATCTGTCATCATAACATTTGTTGTGTAGATCTTATGTGATTGATTATGTCATGTATTATCATTAAAATAATCTATACCATGTCATTTAAAATTAAAAATTTGAGATTTCTAGTACTATTCTATTATTGTTTGATGAAGTCTCATTAGACATTTAACTCAAAATTGATAAATAAATAAAAAAGCAATTAAAGAAGTGATCAGGGCTTGTTTAACTAGATGGGTTTTGAGGCATGCAATGCTCTGTTGGAGTGAATTAAGGTTCTTTTACATTACACTACATAAATAGAATATTGTGTAATGTATTAAGTATGATTTTCTATGATAATGAGATTAACATGACGTCAATCATACGGTAACCTAACCTTTGGACTAATCAAGTAAACCTTTGTTTCTAATTGTGTAAATATTTTTTCTTTGGAATTTTTTTCTCTTAGTTTTAACACTAGGGAGTATTCAATTAAGATTTTAAAATACTTTTAAAAACTTTAAAAAATACCTTGCTGCTGATTTTAAGGATTGTAATTTGCTATATAGAAATTTAAAATGGTTAAATATAATTCCGTTACATATATCAAGTACCACTATATTCATATTCCGGCCCCTAAAGAATTTGAGTTTATAATTTACTATATAAAATTCCTAATTTGATATAATGTCGACCCCAATTTCAGAATCTGACCAAAATTGGTCGGAATATTCAACCTGTCCAAGAACCTGATCGGGTCTTAAGTATTTAATAGGGCTAAATATATATATATATATATATATATATATATCTATTGTGTTGTGATTGTGAAGTTTAAGATAAGATTGGAGTTTAGGGAAGAAAATGGTGCTTGATATATCGATGATGGTGATGGAGGAGTTTATGGAAGAAATAATAAGATTTTTTTATTTGTTTTCACATTATTAAGTCTTTAACTTAGTTATTATAGAAATAATTTCTTAAATTAATTTGGGGCTACATTGTATGCAATTAGACACCTTATGTGGTAAATTGTAAGTCAAATTGTATTTTATTACGGTCAAACCGTATAATAATATTTGTCTTGCTGGCAATTGTGGTATTCTATCCAATTTTGGCCGGAATCTGAATTTGGAGCTACATTTGTATGTAATTAGACACTTTATATAGTAAATTGCAAGTTCAAATTTTTTAAGAGTCGAATTATGAATATGGTAGTACCTTGAGAGAAATATATTTATCCCAATTTAAAAATTTATCCTTTAATTTGAGTTGAAAGATTTTTCATGATTTTTGACTTTTGTGTGGACCAACAAAATGTTACAAAAGTGAAAAAGATCATATCGAAGCTTTTTTTGAGCCATTATTTTCCTGCCATGCATCCACTAACGGCTGAACCAAAACTTTTTGAGCTTTTGAATGGAAAAATATTTATGGAGTTGAAATTAATTTGAATATAGAAGTATGTATGTGTTATAAAACTTTAGCAGAATGTATAATGATACTCTTATAATTGCTGCATAAATTTAGAGAGAATAAGTAAGAGAAAATCTTCAGAGAAAATCTTCAGAGAAAATCTTATTATTTCTTTTAGCATCCTTCCCTTTATATAAGAAGAGAAGAGGAGTGGTTGAATGAAAGAAGGAAAAGGGGGTAACACGGGAGAAAGGAAGGAAAGAGGGGAAGAGTTCCCTCATTGTGAGGGAATCACATGGCTTATAACACTTCCCCTGATTCTCTACAATAGAAGATTATGTCTCATTAAAAACCTTGTTAAGAAAATTCAGTGGGAAAAACTTAACGAAGGAAAAAAGAGTACATATTTTTTACATAAATATCTTTTAATTGACTGCCACGTTAAAACCTTGTTAGGAAAAACCCATTGGGATAAAAACCGTAACTAAGAAAAAAGAGTATAGTCTTCCCCTCAAAAGAAATTCATTACTCCTTGATGAAATATTGTCATAAGTCTTTCAGTCGACACATCCGATCCTTTTCCGAAGTTTTGCAAACTTTGCATTTGGTAGCGACTTTGTGAATTAGTCAGCTAAATTATCATATGATCGAATTTGATGCACATATATATCACCCTTCTTTTGTAACTCATGTGTGAAGAAGAATTTAGGTGAAATGTGTTTGTTCTATCTCCCTTGATGTACCCTCCTCTAAGTTGAGCAATGCATGCAGCGTTATCCTCATATAGAATTGTAAGAATGTCTTTGATTGATGGTAATCCGCATGATTTTTGAAATATGCTGAATAATTGATCTCAACCAAACACACTCTCTACTTGCTTCATGTATAACGAGAATTTTTGAGTGATTTTGAAGATGTAGCTGTCATGGTTTGCTTTGTGAATTTCCAGGATATAGCCGTATCACAATATGTAAATACATAACCTGTTTGTGATCTTCCATTGTGTGGATCTGATAAATATCCTGCATCGGCATATCCAACCACGTGTCGTTTAATCTCTTGGATAAAATAACCCAAGATCAATACTTCCACGGAGGTATCTCAAAATGTGTTTAATCTCATCCCAATGTCTCTTAGTCGGAGAAGAACTATATCTTGCTAACAAGTTGACAACAAAATTAATATCAGGTCGTGTACAGTTTGCAAGATACATAAGAGCACCTATTGCACTTAGGTATGGAACTTCAGGTCCAAGAACTTCTTCCATTGCTCTTAGGTATGGAACTTCAGGTCCAAGAACTTCTTCCATTGCACTTAGGCATGGAACTTCAGGTCCAAGAACTTCTTCCCCGCTTTCTAAAAGCCGAAATGGATCTTTATCAACTTCTAAAGATCGAACAAACATCGGGGTAGTCAAAGGATGAGCTTTATCCATATGAAAATGACTGAGAATCTTTTCAACATATGTGTATTGATTAACAAAAATTCCAGATGCTAAATGCTCCACTTGTATTCCCAAATAGAATTTTATCTTTTCAAGATCTTTCATTTCAAATTCATCTTTTAAATAAATAGTAGTTCTTGTGAGTTCTTCAGGAGTACCTACAAAATTCAAATCATCCACATATACAACAATGATGAAAAATTCACTTTGTGATTTCTTAATAAAAACACATGGACATACACGATCATTTATATATCCATCTTTTATTAAATAATCACTAAGTTGATTATACCACATAAGACCAGAATGTTTCAACCCATACAATGAGCGTTGTAACTTAATTGAATATATGTGACTGGGCCTTTGTGATTCAACCATTTTCAATCCTTCAGGGATTCTCATGTAAATCTCACTTCAAGTGAGTCATATAGGTATGTTGTTACAACATCCATCAGACGTGTTTCCAAACCTTCCATGGTTGTCATACCTATCAGAAAGCGAAAAGTGACTCCATCCATTACGTATTGGAGAGTCTGTATCCTGATAATCAATACCAGGTTTTTGTGAAAACCCTTAAGCTACAAGTCGGACTTTATATCTCACAATTTTATTTTTTTCATTTCTCTTTTGTACAAATACCCATTTGTTTCCAACTAGGATTACACCTAGCGTTGTTTGGACTACTGGTCAAAATACTTCTCTTTTCAATAGAGATTTTGTTTTCAACCGGGATTACACCCAGCGGTGTTTGGACTACTGGTCCAAATACTTCTCTTTTCAATAGAGATTGTAGCTCATTTTGAATAGCATCTTTCTATTTTGGCCAATCTTTTCTTTTCCGACATTCTTCCACGTTTTGTGGTTCAGGATCCGTGTCAGGAATCAAAGTAATATCTGATGTTATGTGAAAACAAATATATCATCAATCATGACTTTGCTTCGATCTCATATTTTCTCATCATGTACATAATTTATTGAGATCTCTTGGTGTTCATCTCTTATCCCTTCACTGAGATTTTGAACCTCTTCTGGGGTTATTCCCGCTCTTGGAATATGTGCTACTTCTAGAGCGGTTTGTACCTCTTCTGGGGCTTCTTTATTTGCTTTTGATTTTCGTGGTACAGTGTCTTTTGCACCAACTGGTCTTCCACGCTTCTGGTGTGGTTTAGATTCTTCTATTACCTTATTTGTCAATTCTTCAGGAATTAATTTTTCAATAGGTATTTCTATCTCTGCTGGAGTATTCATTGCATGTGTATATGACTTTATCATTTTTCTAGCATCATTAAATGCATCTGGCATTTAATTTGCAATATTTTATAAAAAAATAATTCTTTGAACTTCAATTTTATATTGTGCTTTATGAGGATCAAGTGAATTCAATTCTGATGCATTCCATGATATTTTAGAGGGTTTTTATTTAAAACTTTCCCTCCTTCTAATGGTGGAAATATAAATTCATCAAAATGACAATCTACATAACATGCAGTAAAAACATCTCCAGTTAAAGGCTCAAGATATCTGATAATAGAAGGAGAATCAAAACCAACATAAATACCTATTCTTCGTTGGGCTCCAATCTTAGTTCTTTGTGGAGGTGCAATTGGAACATATACTGCACTTCTAAAAACTCGAAAGTGTAATATATTGGGTATCTGTCCAAGAACTAACTGTAGAGGAGAGAATTTATGAAGAGTCGTTGGTCTTACTCGAATGATGGTTGTAGCATGAATAATTGCATAACCCCAAACTGAAGTAGGTAAGTTAGCCCTTAACATTAATGGTCGTGCAATTAGTTGAAGTATTTTTATTAAAGATTCAGCTAAACCATTTTATGTATGAATATGAGGAACAAAATGCTCAATAGAGATTCCAATAGTCATACAAAAATTATTAAAAGTCATTTATGAAAATTCAGTTGCGTTATCAAGTCGAATTGACTTAATTGGATTATCCGAGAACTGAGCCCGTAACTAGATTATTTGAGTAAGAAGTTTTGAGAAGGCAAACTTTCGAGAAGAGAGAAGACAAACACGAGACCATCTAGTTAAAACATCTATCAAAACCAGAAAATATCGAAATGGGCCAGACAATGGGTGAATAGGTCCACAAATGTCTCCTTGAATTCTCTCTAAGAATTTTGGGGCTTCTTTATAAACTTTTACTGGTGATGGTCGAACAATTAATTTTCCTTGAGAACACGCAGCACAAGAAAATTCACTACTAGGAAAAACCTTCTTATTTTTCGAGAGGATGACCAAAAGAATTTTCAATAATACGACACATCATAGAAGTACCTGGATGACCGAGTCTTTCATGCCAAAACATAAAGGATTTGGGATTTCGGATTTTTGGAATCATAACAGTATGAGACTCAATTGCTCTAATTTTCATAGTATTTAATCCAGAAAAAATTGAATGAAGTTTTTCTAGGATAATCTATTTTTTCAAAAATAGTAGAAGTGATGAGAAGATATTCATTAAAGATGGTCTGACAAATATAAAAACATAAACAAGAAAAGTTACATTTCATATATAATTTTATTCATGAGAAACACATACCACATATAGAATGAAAACAAATTATATTATATATGCAAAGTGTTTAATTAAAACAATAATTAAACGATATCCCAAAAGATACTTTCAGAAGGTTTAGTAATATCAATAACATTTTCCTCATTGTTGGTCATTGGTGGAACATCAATAATATCCAATTGATGATTAACAAAGTTTGTTTCTGCCTCCATTACTTTGTTCTTTTAAGACTCCTGGAATAAATTAACCAGATGCCTCAGTGTACGACAGGTACGCGACCAATGCCCATTCATCCCACACCTAAAACAAACATCTGGTTTGTTCTTTATCGGTGCTGTATTTTTTTTATTTTTACCCGACCTAGACACTTGTCACTTCTGGTGGCCTGAATTGTCGCGGTTCTGGAATTTGTTGTTATGATGGCCTCGTTTATTCTTTCGCCTCCAAGGCTTCTTATTATATGGCCATCTATTGTCACGTTTATTCTGCTGGAATGACGTGTTGTTAATATCCGACAATGGGGTAGCACCCGTTGGCCGTACATGATGGTTTTTCAACAACAATTCATTATTATTTTCTATCTCATTTGCACTAAGGTGCAATTCTGCATCAAGTGTCCAAGCCAAATAGTTGTCTCCAGAAATTTTCAAAATAGAAAAATCTATTTTTTACCAAGTTTGCCATCTATTCTGGGTTAAAACACAATTATTATTTATTAAAACAATAAATAATTGCATGTATGATATATATATATATATATATAAACTAAATCACGACTTCAAGTGGTGATAAAGTGCAAATATGAATAATATAAATATTCTTATATATATGTTATTAACATATTATCTTAGTAAAAAGAATATGCAATCGTTAATGTATATATACAATTATAATATATATATATATATATATATATATATATATATATATATATATATATATACAAAACTGCAAATGGATCTTCACCGCCATGCGGTAATCCACGTCGACAGATCATTTTCACAATTTAATAAAGAATGAATATGAAAGGTCATTCACCATGTATGCGGTAATTCACATAGACATGTTATTCCAACAGAATAATAAAGAATGGAACAAGATCATGTGTAATCCGCACAGATAAGATATTCCAACAGAATAATAAATAATTGAACCAGGTCCGGCGTAAACGCACAGACAGGATATTCCGATAGAATAATAAATAATGGAACCAGGTCCGGCGTAAACGCACAGACAGGATATTCCGACAGAATAATAAAGAACGAAATAATAGAAGAATTTCACCATGTATGCGGTACTTCGCATAAATAGGTTATTCCAACATAATAATAAAGAATGGAATAACAGAAGAATTTCATCAAGTATAGGGTAGTCCGCGTATACAGGTTATTCCAACAATTTAATAAGAAATGAATACAAAGGATTATTCACCAGGTATACGGTATTTCACATATACAGGTTATTCCCATAATTTAATAAGCGGTAAAAGGGTTCCCACCAAGTCTTGTAAGATCAATAAGGATAGATGGTACCACTGTAAATAACAGAATTTAAAAATGGATAATAAAACATAAATATAATTTGACAGTTAATATAATAGGCGGCAAAGCCAGACCAATTGTAAGAATAACATTATACTATTGGTGGTATAGCCAAACCGGTAGTATAATAATAAATTGCAAGAATTTAAAGGCAATTATAAGAATAAAATTATATTATTGGTGGCATAACCAACCCTGTAATATAATAATAAATTGCAAAAATTTAATTTTACCGTCTCAGTTGGTTAGAGCCTCGTGCTGATAACGTGTTATAAAACTTTAGCAGAGTGTATAATGGTACTCTTATAATTGTTACATAAATTTAGAGAAAATAAGTAAGAAAAATGAGAGAAATTCTTCAGAGAAAATTTTATTATTTCTTTCAACATCCTATCCTTCCCAAGAGAAGAGGAGGAGTGGTTGAATGAAAGAAGGAAAAGGGGATAGAACGGGAGAAAGAGGGGAAGAGTTCACTCATGTGAGGGAATCACATGGCTTATAACAGTATGTATAATTTATGTATATATATAGTTGACAAGGGACTTCACAAGTGTGTGTGTATAGTAGTGGGGAACAAGTGCCAGCCCACTTTGCAACCTTCTTTTGTAACAAGTCAAAAAAGTTAATTAACAAAGTGTAGAAAAAGAGCTAAAAAATGAAGTCCACACCCAGTATTTACTCATATCACATTTCCTCTACAACCCACCCAAAAAGCCTTATTTCACCATGCACGCTGGCTAGCTACCTCATTCTTCCCCCATTTACTAGTGTATATATATATATATAAACATATATAATTCACCACCCATATATGATCATAATTTAATTACTATATCTTCATAAGTAATTAAAGATCTACCATTATTCTCCCAAGTCTTTTCTCTCTCTCTCTTTGCATCCATAAATACATATACATATATACATATGTATGTATGTATCTATCTATCGATGGGTTCCGAGAGGTCATGTTGCAGAGACAATTTGGCATTCTGTTCACCTCCATCAATGTAGGTTTCATATAGAGTTTGGAGGTGGCCAGCATGTCAAATTGTTTCTTTAAATGTTTCTCTCAGAAACCCTAATGACAGACCAATTATATATATCTTTTTTAGTTGGAGAAAACTACCCTTCATCTCCAATACAAAATGATGGTTAGTTTTTTTTATATCTTTTAATTTTATAATATTTTTATTTTTCCCTCTCTATCTCTCTATATATAAATGTCAATTTGCATGCGTGTGAGGTAATTTTATTTTACTACTCAAAACACATTTGTTTATTATATTGAATTCTATTATTTGAGACAAAGAGTCTCATTTCCTCTTTTTAATGATAGTTTACATTCTTAAGTTATAGCCCTATCTTATCCTCAAAGTTGTCATTATGTTCTTGAGTTTTGAATAGAAAAAAAATAAAAAAAAACTTTTCTTGTTACTGTGTTTATAAAGGAAAGAAAATCTATATAATAAAACAGAACCCATTTTGAATCTTTCATTTAACAAAGCACAAGGACGGTTCAGATTCATTCTAACTTAATTTTTTCAACTTAATCTAATTAAAGGCTCATATTTCTTCCCGCCCAAATCAAATTCACTCATACACCACACTCTCTCATGTTCACACACAAAATCTTTCTCTCTCCTCTCTTCTTCACACACACACACAAAAACAAATAATAATAGTACTAAAAATAAATCTATATAATAAAACAGAACCCATTTTGAATCTTTCATTTGACAAAGCACAAGGACGGTTCAGATTCATTCTAACTTAATTTTTCCAACTTAATCTAAAGGCTCATATTTCTTCCCGCCCAAATCAAATTCACTCATACACCATACTCTCTCTCATGTTCACACATAAAATCTTTCTCTCTCCTCTCTTCTTCACACACACACACAAAAACAAATAATAATAGTACTAAAAATAAATTTATATAATAAAGCAGAACTCATTTTGAATCTTTCATTTGACAAAGCACAAGAACGGTTCAGATTCATTCTAACTTAATTTTTTCAACTTAATCTAAAGGCTCATATTTCTTCCCACCCAAATCAAATTCACTCGTACACCATACTCTCTCTCATGTTCACACACAAAATCTTTCTCTCTCTTCTCTTCTTCACACACACACACACAAAAACAAATAATAATAGTACTAAAAATAAATATAATAATAATAATAATAGCACTAATAATAATTATAATAGTAATAATAATAATAATAATAATAATAATAATTATTATTATTATTATTATAGTAATAGTAATAGTAATAGAAATAATAATTATAATAATAATAATAGTAATAGTAATCTATATAATAAAGATTCTGATTCATTCTAATTGATTTGAGCAGGAAAGCACAAGTACGGTTCAGATTCATTCTAATTTTAATTCAAAATAATAATAATTATAATATAATAATATTATTATTATAATAGTAATAATAATAATAGTAATAAAGTAATAATAATTATAATAAAATTAATATTAATATTAATAATTATAATTATAATTATAATAGTAATAATAATAATAATAACAACAATGGCAATAATAATAACAATAATAATAATTATTGTGGTGGTGTGGTGAATTATGATAATTTTTATTGATAATTGTAAGTTTTGTAGACAAGTTTAATTTTTTCTGAATATCTATTTTTAAAGGAAAATTAATTATTGTGGTGGTGTGGTAAATTATGATAATTATTATGTCTGATTTTAAGTTACAAAGAGTCTTTAGGTAATAAAATATTTTTCGAATTTTAATCTAATTTTTCGTTACGCCGTGCCTTCAGGCACGGGCAATTACTAGATTATTATTTTATCCTTATATTAGTTTTGTTGTGTTGTAATGTACGTAAAAGACATGCATAGAGATATCATAAAAGATTTATTTATATTATTTAGATTTTCATCAAAATTCGACGATATTTAGACGAAAAACTTTGACAATTAAAATGGCCCATTTTTTTTTCTTTTTCATTCATTAAAAAAATTCAATAACAAAAGATTTGGACAAACAACCTGAGTTTTCCATCATTTTTATGTCCATTTGAAAACTTTAAACACAAAAGTATGAATCTTTAATTATATTAGATGTGACTGGAATTATTTTTGGTCTAACGGGCTATGTGGATATAATGTTGTTGGTCGACTCTAGTTTATTTGCTTACAAAGAATTTTTTTTGAAAGAATAATCATTTATTGGATTTATTGATTTTGAAGAGCAAAATTGTCTTTTATTTAAAAATAATTAATTTTTAATTTGTGTGGTCATTTAATTTAGTAATAAAGATAATAAAATAAAGGAGCAAAGATAATAATCAACTCCGAACGTATGTAACAAAGGGATAATATTTATTTATTTATATATATATATATATATATATATATATATAATAAAACAGGATCAAATTTGAATCTAAAGCACAATAACGGCTTAGATTGAATCTCACTTTTTACAACTTAATCTAAAGGCCGACCTTTCATTTCACAAAAAAAAAAAAAATTACCGCCCAAAACAAACCTCCCTCACACGCTACCCAAATCCCGCCTTATACTCCTCATTTCGTCTTCCTTTGTACTCTTCTTTCTTTCTTTCTGTTCCTTCTCATATACGATTTTTTTACTCCTCTATTTCCTTTGGTGAAGGGTAAACTGCAACTCTCTCTCTCAATCGATCGAATTGGTGAAGGGTCAGTGATGGTGTTCTTTTGTTTGTGATTTAATGTACTTTGGCTACAAGGTATTTATGACTGATCATGTCATCTTCTAATTCTCAGGTATATTTCAATCATGAAAATTGAGTTCTCAGCTATATATTCTCAGCAATAATTCTCAAGTTTTGGAAAAATCTTGGGGGTATTTTAGGTCTCTGTCTCAAATGATTATAGCAAGGTAAGTTCTAATTCTTAACTTTAAAAGCAATAATGGAATGAATGTTGGGATTTATGCGAGATTCATGTTGAGTGGGTTCTTTTTGTTAGTATCATTTTATAATAATAATAATAATAATAATGTTATTATTATTATTATGCGATTTTAGAATTTCATGTTGGGTGGGTTCTTTTTGTTTTTGTTGTTGTTAGTATATTTTGTTAATCTGGGAGCTCTGTTTCTTACACAAAAGCTATAGATTTTTTGTTATGGTATTATTTCCCACAAGAAGAAAAAATGGGTTCTGTTCATTTGGTGAGAATCAGTTCAAATTCTCACTGATTTTCTTTTCTTTCTTTTAGATGGGGTGGGAAAAGTCTCTCCTTTTAATTATTTGTATTCCCTTTACTTGAAGGAAGCTTGGTTTCAAAGGGATCAAGAGGCTAAACATGAAGTAGATATCTGAATTCTTTTTTTATTTTTTTATTTTTTTCTTTTGGTGATGATTTTTCCACACATAGAAGTAGGATGCTGGAACTTTCAGATTTATAAAAAATTAAGAAACATGGAATTCTCCACTACAATTCTGTAACAGACCGACGTCGATATAATCTCCCAACAACTGATGAGATTGCGGTAATATTGCCGGGAGATGGAACTGAATCAAGTGGGATGAGAGATATTATGTTACATTTGAGAGGGGATAATGGTTTGATGCAAATTAATGAGTGTCATCCGGCCTATTTTCCATTGCATTATGTGGTATTGTTCCCTTATGGTGAGCTAGGATGGAATCCAGATTTGAAACAGTGGAACGCTTCCCAAGGCGGACCTTCATCTGCTCGACTGACACAATTGCAATATTACAGTTATCGTATGTTCCAACGTGACACTGAGTATTCAACAATTTTAAGAGCCGATAAACTATTTCAAGAATTTGTAGTAGATGCTTGGGCCGCTACTGAACAAAATCGGTTGACATACTACAAGTTGAATCAATCGAAGCTTCGTGCAGAACTTTACCAAGGTCTTACAGATGTTTGTGCAGATGAGTTTGGTCCTGAACAAGTTGGTCAACAAATGATTTTGCCATCTTCATTCACTGGTAGTGCAAGACATATTTTTGAAATTTTTCAAGATTCGATGGCTATCACGCGGTATAATCAACACCCATATATTTTTCTAACTATGACTGCAAATCCCAAATGGCCTGAAATTACTAAATCACTATTGCCAAATCAGATCCCTACTGACCGTCCTGATTTAGTGGCCCGTGTTTTTGAGTTGAAACGAAATTTTTTGATGAAGGAGATAGAAACAAACAACGTCTTTGGTAGAAAAGTGGCTCATGTTTTTACAATTGAATTCCAAAAAAGGGGGTTACCGTACATGCATTCACTTTTGTTCCTTCATGGTTCAGATAAAATTCATACATGTGGTCAAGTGGACAGAGTAGTGTGTGCTGAATTTCCGGATTGCCAAACTGACCCATTGCTTTTTGAAACAATTATAGGTTGCATGGTACACGGACCATGTGGTGCTCGAAATCCACAAGCACCATGTATGGAAAATGGGGTGTGTACCAAGCGGTACCCTCGATCATTTGTTGAATTAACAAGTATGGGCTTTGATGGATATCATGTCTATCGTCGTCGTAATACTGGTCAGAAGTATATCGTGAGGGGGCAAGAAATTGATAATAGAGACGTTGTGCCACATAATCCGTATTTATCAAGAATGTTCAATTGTCATATCAACGTTGAAGTTTGTGTAGGAGTCAGATGTGTAAAATACATTCACAAGTATATTTATAAAGGACATGATCGCGCAACAATGGTACTTGGAGGAATTAATGAGATCCAACAATATCTTGATGCTAGATATATTGGACCTCCAGAAGCCGCGTGGCGATTTTTTGGTAATCCTTTACATGAAGAGATTCCTTCAGTTGTAAGATTGGCACTTCATTTTCCTAGGATGCATCGTGTTGTCTTTAACCCTGCTGAATCTTTTGATATGATCCTTTCTAAAGGTGCACATCAAAAAATAACTCTAACTGACTTTTTTGATTGTTGCGCTACAAATGAATCTGCCCGTGTATTAACTTATCAGGAATTTCCATAAAAATTTGTTTGGAACAAGTCTATCAATAAATGGACTCCAAGACAAAAGGGTTATGCAATTGGTAGAATGTACTTTGCTAGCCCTAATTCAGGTGAGCGGTTTTATTTGCGTTTGCTTCTAACTGTTGTTAGAGGACCTACTTCATTTGACTGGCTACGCACTGTAAATAATGTTATGCATGATACATTTAAGTCAACATGTGTTGCAAGAGGACTTCTTGAAGATGATGAAGAATGGATACAATGTCTTCACGAGGCTGCAATTATGAGAACGGGATACCAATTAAGGAGACTATTTGTAGTAATTCTAACGGAATGCTTTCCATTGCATCCATTTGAATTGTGGAAGCAATTCTCAGCACATATATGTGATGATTTGGCACACAGGATTCGTACTAAGTTTGGGATTTTGAATCCAACTGATGATCATATTGAAGATTATGGCTTATATTTGATAAATCAATTGCTCCATGAGTCGGGGAAGAGTTTAGTTGACTTTCTACCCATGCCACAACCAACTGGAAATTGGAATGCAATAGTTGGAAATAGATTACTGTTTGAGCACCAACAACTTGAGAATGAAGTACAACAGTCTGATGTACAAATTAATGTTGACAGACTTAATGATGCACAACTTGCTGCTTATACTGCTGTCACAACGTCAGTATGTGAAAATAAAGCAACTACTTTCTTTTTGAGTGGAGGTGCTGGGACAGGAAAAACATTTTTGTACAATACCATTGCAACCAAATTGCGTAGCTATGAACATGTTGTTGTTACTGTGGCTTCATCTGGTATTGCATCTTTGTTATTGGTAGGGGGCGCACTGCACATTCTACATTTTGTATTCCTTTGGAAACCCTAGATAATTCAATATGTGGGTTCACTAAACAATCAATGCATGCCGAGTTGTTTATAAAAACAAAGCTGATAATATGGGATAAAGTTCCTATGCAACACCGATACTGTGTTGAGGCAGTTGATCGCACCCTTCAAGATATCAGAGACGATAAAAGACCTTTTGGGGGTATCATTGTTGTCCTAGGTGGAGACTTTCGACAAATATTGCATGTTATTCCCAAAGGCGTTCGCGAGCAAATTGTGGGTACATCATTGAGACGGTCTTCATTGTGGAAAGATATATGTGTTTTGACTCTAGGTTTAAACATGCGATTAACTCACACAGACGTTCGAAATATTAATTTTGCTCAATTCTTAATGGAGGTAATATTTCATTCAACCTTGAATTAAATTTTTATAACATGATACTTTGAATTAAATCTCATTTTGTGAATAATTATACTTTCATTTTCTAGATTGGGACCAATCCACAAGAAATTGTGCAACTTCCATCTACAATAAACCGATGTCATAATCTAAATGAATTGATATTTAGAATCTATCCATAATTGGATGTGGTTGGTATAGTGACTCAAACCTTTCTCACTGAACGGACAATTCTATCTGCTCGCAATGACGACGTCAGTGATATAAATGTTGCAGCACTGGATATTACTCCGGGAGAAACAATTACTTTTTTAGCTGCAGATAAAATGTGTGAAGGTGATGAGCTCGATCATACCATTAGGAATCGATATCCTAACGAGTACTTAAAATCTTTGAATCCTTCAGGGTTACCACCGTTTAAATTGGAGTTGAAAGTTGGATACCCAATAATGTTGTTACGAAATATTTCACCGAAAGATGGACTTTGTAATGGCACGCGATTGATGGTTGTTAGATGTGCCTCAAGGGTAATCGAAGCTCGGATATTAAATGGAGATAAAATTGGCAATTTAGTCTTCATTCCGAGAATATCATTGACACCAACATCTTTGGAGTTGCCTTTTCGAATGACAAGACGTCAGTATCCTATCCGATTAACTTATGCTATGACGACAATCAATAAGGCCCAAGGACAATCTGTCAAGTTCGTTGGGATTGATTTGCGAACACCTATTTTTAGTCATGGACACCTTTATGTGGCACTATCTAGATGCACATCTGCGGATCATATTATTGTCCTCCTTCCGGAAGATGGGTCGAATTGCACCACAAATATTGTTTACCCAGAAGTTTTATTATGATATTCTCACGACAATTAAATGGTATAGTTTAAACAAGTTTATTTCTACTTAATTATGTAATCTTTTCAACATTTTAACTTTTAATTTTACAATGAGGTTCATTCTTTGTAGGGTTGAAGTGAATTTGTCAACGAGAACAATAAAATATATACAATGGACCTTTGTGGATGGGGCCGACGTAATCAGGTAAATTTACTTTTATGTCACTGCATCAAAATAACTTTATTATTCCTATAATATAAATAGTGTTAATTTTATTGTTTATGTAAATGTTCTCGACATTTGTTTGGTTAGTGAGAGACTTTCACACCTAGACATTTGTTTGGTTAGTGGTACGTTAGTAATCGTCAAAGGTGGGCATGTCAGTATTTGATTGCATATCATTAACTCTCTTAAATGTCTTTTTCATCCCTTTAAACCTTCTCTTCATCAATATCCTTAATGTTCTCGTATCAATACGAACGCACTTTGCCCAATGAGGAGAATGCACAACCACCTATATTATTTACATAAACAATAAAATTAACACTATTTATATTATAGGAATAATAAAGTTATTTTGATGCAGTGACATAAAAGTAAATTTACCTGATTACGTCGGCCCCATCCACAAAGGTCCATTGTATATATTTTATTGTTCTCGTTGACAAATTCACTTCAACCCTACAAAGAATGAACCTCATTGTAAAATTAAAAGTTAAAATGTTGAAAAGATTACATAATTAAGTAGAAATAAACTTGTTTAAACTATACCATTTAATTGTCGTGAGAATATCATAATAAAACTTCTGGGTAAACAATATTTGTGGTGCAATTCGACCCATCTTCCGGAAGGAGGACAATAATATGATCCGCAGATGTGCATCTAGATAGTGCCACATAAAGGTGTCCATGACTAAAAATAGGTGTTCGCAAATCAATCCCAACGAACTTGACAGATTGTCCTTGGGCCTTATTGATTGTCGTCATAGCATAAGTTAATCGGATAGGATACTGACGTCTTGTCATTCGAAAAGGCAACTCCAAAGATGTTGGTGTCAATGATATTCTCGGAATGAAGACTAAATTGCCAATTTTATCTCCATTTAATATCCGAGCTTCGATTACCCTTGAGGCACATCTAACAACCATCAATCGCGTGCCATTACAAAGTCCATCTTTCGGTGAAATATTTCGTAACAACATTATTGGGTATCCAACTTTCAACTCCAATTTAAACGGTGGTAACCCTGAAGGATTCAAAGATTTTAAGTACTCGTTAGGATATCGATTCCTAATGGTATGATCGAGCTCATCACCTTCACACATTTTATCTGCAGCTAAAAAAGTAATTGTTTCTCCCGGAGTAATATCCAGTGCTGCAACATTTATATCACTGACGTCGTCATTGCGAGCAGATAGAATTGTCCGTTCAGTGAGAAAGGTTTGAGTCACTATACCAACCACATCCAATTGTGGATAGATTCTAAATATCAATTCATTTAGATTATGACATCGGTTTATTGTAGATGGAAGTTGCACAATTTCTTGTGGATTGGTCCCAATCTAGAAAATGAAAGTATAATTATTCACAAAATGAGATTTAATTCAAAGTATCATGTTATAAAAATTTAATTCAAGGTTGAATGAAATATTACCTCCATTAAGAATTGAGCAAAATTAATATTTCGAACGTCTGTGTGAGTTAATCGCATGTTTAAACCTAGAGTCAAAACACATATATCTTTCCACAATGAAGACCGTCTCAATGATGCACCCACAATTTACTCGCGAACGCCTTTGGGAATAACAGGCAATATTTGTCGAAAGTCTCCACCTAGGACAACAATGATACCCCCAAAAGGTCTTTTATCGTCTCTGATATCTTGAAGGGTGCGATCAACTGCCTCAACACAATATCAGTGTTGCATAGGAACTTCATCCCATATTATCAACTTTGTTTTTCTAAACAACTCGGCATGCATTGATTGTTTAGTGAACCCACATATTGAATTATCTAGGGTTTCCAAAGGAATACAAAATGTAGAATGTGCAGTGCGCCCCCTACCAATAACAAAGATGCAATACCAGATGAAGCCACAGTAACAACAACATGTCCATAGCTACGCAATTTGGTTGCAATGGTATTGTACAAAAATGTTTTTCCTGTCCCAGCACCTCCACTCAAAAAGAAAGTAGTTGCTTTATTTTCACATACTGACGTTGTGACAGCAGTATAAGCAGCAAGTTGTGCATCATTAAGTCTGTCAACATTAATTTGTACATCAGACTGTTGTACTTCATTCTCAAGTTGTTGGTGCTCAAACAGTAATCTATTTCCAACTATTGCATTCCAATTTCCAGTTGGTTGTGGCATGGGTGGAAAGTCAACTAAACTCTTCCCCGACTCATGGAGCAATTGATTTATCAAATATAAGCCATAATCTTCAATATGATCATCAGTTGGATTCAAAATCCCAAACTTAGTACGAATCCTGTGTGCCAAATCATCACATATATGTGCTGAGAATTGCTTCCACAATTCAAATGGATGCAATGGAAAGCATTCCGTTAGAATTACTACAAATAGTCTCCTTAATTGGTATCCCGTTCTCATAATTGCAGCCTCGTGAAGACATTGTATCCATTCTTCATCATCTTCAAGAAGTCCTCTTGCAACACATGTTGACTTAAATGTATCATGCATAACATTATTTACAGTGCGTAGCCAGTCAAATGAAGTAGGTCCTCTAACAACAGTTAGAAGCAAACGCAAATAAAACCGCTCACCTGAATTAGGGCTAGCAAAGTACATTCTACCAATTGCATAACCCTTTTGTCTTGGAGTCCATTTATTGATAGACTTGTTCCAAACAAATTTTTATGGAAATTCCTGATAAGTTAATACACGGGCAGATTCATTTGTAGCGCAACAATCAAAAAAGTCAGTTAGAGTTGTTTTTTGATGTGCACCTTTAGAAAGGATCATATCAAAAGATTCAGCAGGGTTAAAGACAACACGATGCATCCTAGGCAAATGAAGTGCCAATCTTACAACTGAAGGAATCTCTTCATGTAAAGGATTACCAAAAAATCGCCACGCGGCTTCTGGAGGTCCAATATATCTAGCATCAAGATATTGTTGGATCTCATTAATTCCTCCAAGTACCATTGTTGCTCGATCATGTCCTTTATAAATATACTTGTGAATGTATTTTACACATCTGACTCCTACACAAACTTCAACGTTGATATGACAATTGAACATTCTTGATAAATACGGATTATGTGGCACAACGTCTCTATTATCAATTTCTTGCCCCCTCACGATATACTTCTGACCAGTATTACGACGACAATTGACAGGATATCCATCAAAGCCCATACTTGTTAATTCAACAAATGATCGAGGGTACCGCTTGGTACACACCCCATTTTCCATACATGGTGCTTGTGGATTTCGAGCACCACATGGTCCGTGTACCATGCAACCTATAATTATTTCAAAAAGCAATGGGTCAGTTTGGCAATCTGAAAATTCAGCACACACTACTCTGTCCACTTGAGCACATGTATGAATTTTATCTGAACCATGAAGGAAAAAAAGTGCATGCATGTACGGTAACCCCCTTTTTTGGAATTCAATTGTAAAAACATGTGCCACTTTTCTACCAAAGACGTTGTTTGTTTCTATCTCCTTCATCAAAAAATTTTGTTTCAACTCAAAAACACGGGCCACTAAATCAGGACGGTCAGTAGGGATCTGATTTGGCAATAGTGATTTAGTAATTTCAGGCCATTTGGGATTTGCAGTCATAGTAAGAAAAATATATGGGTGTTGATTATACCGTGTGATAGCCATCGAATCTTGAAAATTTTCAAAAATATGTCTTGCACTACCAGTGAATGAAGATGGCAAAATCATTCGTTGACCAACTTGTTCAGGGCCAAACTCATCTACACAAACATCTGTAAGACCTTGGTAAAGTTCTGCACGAAGCTTCGATTGATTCAACTTGTAGTATGTCAACCGATTTTGTTCAGTAGCGGCCCAATCATCTACTACAAATTCTTGAAATAGTTTACCGGCTCTTAAAATTGTTGAATACTCAGTGTCACGTTGGAACATACGATAACTGTAATATTTCAATTGTGTCAGTCGAGCAGATGAAGGCCCGCCTTGGGAAGCGTTCCACTGTTTCAAATCTGGATTCCATCCTAGCTCACCATAAGGGAACAATACCACATAATGCAATGGAAAATAGGTCGGATGACACTCATTAATTTGCATCAAACCATTATCCCCTCTCAAATGTAACATAATATCTCTCATCCCACTTGATTCAGTTCCATCTCCAGGCAATATTACCGCAATCTCATCGATTGTTGGGAGATTATATCGACGCCGGTCTGTTACAGAATTGTAGTGGAGAATTCCATGTTTCTTAATTTTTTATAAATCTGAAAGTTCCAGCATCCTACTTCTATGTGTGGAAAAATCATCACCAAAAGAAAAAAATAAAAAAATAAAAAAAGAATTCAGATATCTACTTCATGTTTAGCCTCTTGATCCCTTTGAAACCAAGCTTCCTTCAAGTAAAGGGAATACAAATAATTAAAAGGAGAGACTTTTTCCACCCCATCTAAAAGAAAGAAAAGAAAATCAGTGAGAATTTGAACTGATTCTCACCAAATGAACAGAACCCATTTTTTCTACTTGTGGGAAATAATATCATAACAAAAAATCTATAGCTTTTGTGTAAGAAACAGAGCTCCCAGATTAACAAAATATATTAACAACAACAAAAACAAAAAGAACCCACCCAACATGAAATTCTAAAATCGCATAATAATAATAATAATAATAATAATAATAATAACATTATTATTATTATTATTATAAAATAATACTAACAAAAAGAACCCACTCAACATGAATCTCGCATAAATCCCAACATTCATTCCATTATTGCTTTTAAAGTTAAGAACTAGAACTTGAGAATTATAGTTGAGAATATATAGCTGATGTGACACCCCCAAAATAGGTCCATTCCATCCAACCCATTCTGAGTCGTCAATTACATGGTACAGAAATAACTACAACTTTATCAATACATTACAACATATAAACTGTGAGTTTAAATACAGATATTGCCATCTAGACAATATCCACATACAAATAAATCCCCATATAATTATTGATACATTATTTTATAAAAATGGTGAGGACTACTAAACAACTCTCTCTAGAACCATCATTACATCCCCTGACTCGTACTCGCTACATTCTCGTCTCCTGAGAAGAAAAATAGAACAACAAGAAAAAGGGTGAGCTCAACTAGCCTAGTAAAGAATATTATGATTAAGATAATGTACAACAAATTATCCTTAGTCTTCAACAGGGAAAAATCTGATAGAATACAATAGACAACAAGTTTTAGATTAACAACTGCAGCGAAAACAATAATTCATTAGAGGAGTTAAGTAGAGAATAAAATCTACTAACATCTATGAATTTAAAAGTCCGTCATCAATATTTTATCCCTGTAACATCAATCAATATATATCTCAAATCAAATCAAATATTCATCTTTGCACTACAGGCCAAAGATATTCATCAGTTGGTCATATTCATCTAAACACCTGTTCATCTTTGCACTACGGGCCAAAGATATTCATCAATTGTTCATGTTCATCTCAACACCTGTACATCTTTGCACTACGAGCCAAAGATATTCTTAATAAAATCAACCATCTTTGCACTACAGGCCAAAGATATTCAGTAACACCATCATTTAGGACTGAGGATGTTGAAAAATATTTTAAAGGAAACGAATCCAGTGAAACAAAATAACAAGTATTAAAGATTCGTACTTTAAACAATCTGAGTTCAAAAAATACTTCATAAATAATCATACTGAAGTAAAATTCAAGAATGATCAAAACATAGATCCAATCAAAGTTAGTGTCCAGAATAGATATTTTGGACAAAAAGAAGAAATTTCATTTTTCGGTGAATAGTACCGTATTCGTGAATAGTGTCGTATACGTGAATAGTACCGTATACGTAAATAGTAACTCCGACACCAAAAGATAGAAATTTCACAAAAAACATCATCATGCTTCATGAATAGTACTCGTGAATAGTAACTCATGAATAGTAACTCATGAATAGTAACTCGTGAATAGTAACCCCGACATGAAAAAGTTCCAAATTTGATAAAAAGTTCCAACCAATATTTCAGCATAATGATATTGAAGAAATAATATCATTTGAGAAGAAAATAACATCCTTTACCTCGAAAGACAGTACTTCTAGTTGAAACACCGGATATAGCTATGACTTGAACTTACACCGTATAACAACACTCAAAGTATACTCAAAATACTCACAAGAATACGCTCGATAATATAGATAGAGAAAACTTCAGTTTCTGGTGTGATTTTCAATTCTAACCTAAGCACCTATTTATAGGAAATTGCTTAGAACACCAAAGCAGAAAATTTAATATAATATTAATATATATATTAAGTTTTCTACGCCAACCCTTGAATCTGATTTTCAGCCATTGAACACATGCTAAATGAGTTTCAAAAATGAAAAAAACGTTTTTCATATTAAAAATATTTTAAACTTCCAAAAATCAATTATTTTGGAGTTTCGGAACTTCAATAATTCATAATAAATAGTCCTTTTGCTAGAAAATTCGAATTTTGCGAGTTTTTATAGGAAATTCAATTCTCTACAACTTTGCAAAAGAAAGTTTTTCCAAATTCCAAACAGAAATTGACCGAAATCCACAAACGGACGATTTTACAAGCTATAATCAAATTTTCAGTCAAGAAATAGGTCTACCGACACACAAAATTTGTTTTTAATATTTATTACAACAAAAATACTATTTCTCCTCATAAACTCATATATCCCACATTCATTGTAAAAATATCACCTATTATTATATTATTAAAAATATAATAATATATTTAAATGAATTATTTTATCAGAAAAAGATAAAATATTAATTTTCAACAATTGTCACATTAAAAATTTTCTCCATCTATATCCAGATAAAATCAATATTTTCCTCATCATATAAATTAATAATTAATTATTCACAAATAATATTACAGAATCACAATATTGACAACCAGGCAGTTCCTAGGAAAGAGGGGGCTTTCCAATAAAAATTTCTCCTTACTAGCGCACAATTAGGTGACCAAACCTCTCCTTAGACAGAACTTTCTAGACATTGCCAATAATGTTATCAAATAATATTATTCAGATAATATGAATTATTGCTTCGATAATAAAAAATACTGTGTAATGACAATTATTGAAACAACAGTAATATAAAATATCAATGCAGCAATTATTGAATCAATAAAATAAAATACTGAACAATAATTACTGTAATAATTATTGAGTAGTGCCTTCTTACGTAAGAATCAATAATTGGTGCAATACCGTGTGCTACTGTGCAACAACGCGTATTACTGTGTTTTAACCATCGGGTATTCCAACAGTGTTAACGGTAACAACTACGCCGTTATTTATAAACAACTTATACTTGTCGTTTTCTTCATCCAATCGCTTTCCGTTATGGGGCCCACAAAAGACTGCGCCGTCGTACGAATATTCTCCGACAGCAAGAATATTCCACGACCAAACGAATATTCCCCGACAACAATGAATATTTTATAACCACCTGCTTATTTAAAATATTTGCGCATTTTACCCATAACTAACCACATTAATCAAATTCACCCTTACTATTTCAAAAAAATTAAATAAAGGAAATTTCTTTTTATTTAAAAATTTTTGGGGTCTTACAAC
The DNA here is from genome assembly GCA_020205505.1 of Panax japonicus. Taxonomy (NCBI): domain Eukaryota; kingdom Viridiplantae; phylum Streptophyta; class Magnoliopsida; order Apiales; family Araliaceae; genus Panax; species Panax japonicus. The sequence continues at coordinate 26,860,024 of CM035095.1, forward strand.
CTCCCCTCCTTATGAAATTTCATCCTCGAAATTGACGTACGTAACTGGTGTTTGAAAAAGGTAAAGATACCTCGCTTTCATTTCCATTTCCAACTCCAAGGTCATTTCCTCTATAACATGATTCCTCCACAAAACTTTAACTTGTGGTATGGCCTTCGTACGTAGGACATGCTCCTTCCCATCCAACATCTTGACAGGTACCTCCTCGTACGTTAAGTCTTCGGCTATTTCGTCCGGTTCTAACTCAATAACATGGTTCGAGTCGTCTACATCGGTACATAAAAAAAACGTTATAAACACGCGACATACTTGGCGATAAAACGAGTCTATAGGCCACAATTCCTATTCGATCGAGGATTTCAAATGGACTAATAAATCAAAGGTTTGAGCTTTGCTCACATCGCCAATTCTCGCTTTTGGAATAACAACTTCTTGTACCTGCTTCTTCATATTCACCAGCTCCGATGTGTAGCTTGAACAACTTTAACTTTATCGTTTAAAGTCGATTATACTCGTATATCATTACGTGGATACCTAGAGTTTTCATCTCCATCTCTATTGTAAGACCCCAAATAATTAATAAATGAAATTTAATTTCCTTTAATTATTATTTTGAATAGTAAGGGTTGATTTGATTAATGAGGATAGTTATGGCCAAAATACGCAAATATTTCAAAATAAGCAAGTGGTTATAAAATATTCAATGTTGTCGGGGAATATTCGTTTGGTCGTGAAATATTCGTACTGTCGGGGAATATTCGTACGACGGCGCAGCCATGTGTGGGCCCCATAACGGAAAGCGATTGGAGAAAGAAAACGACAAATATAAGTTGTTTAAAAATAACGGCGTAGTTGTTAACGTTTACACTGTTGGAATACCCGGTGGTTAAAATACAGTAATACGCGTTGTTGCACAGTAGCACACGGTATTGCACAGTATTTTAAATTATTGATCCATACGTAAGAAGGCACTACTCAATAATTTCTACAGGAATTACTATTCATTACTTTATTGATTCAATAATTACTGCGTTGATATTTATATTATTATTGTTTCAATAATTGTCATTGCACAGTATTTTTCATTATCAGATCAATAATTCATATTATTTGAATAATATTATCAGATAACATTATTGGCAATGTCTAGAAAGTTCTGTCAAGGAGAGGTTTGGTCATCTAATTGCGCGCCAGTAAGGAGAAATCCTTATTGGAAAACCCCCTCTATCTTGGTAACGGCCTGGTTGTCAGTACTGTGATTCTGTAATATTATTTTTAATAATTAATTATTGATTATTATGATAAAGAAAATATTTATTTTATGTGGATATAGATGGAGAAAATTTTTAATGTGACAATTGTTGAAAATTAATATTTTATCTTTTTCTGATAAAATAATTTATTTAAATATATTATTTTAATAATATATTAACGATGATATTTTTACAATGAATGTGGGATATATGAGTATATGAGGAGGTAGAGTATTTTTGTGGCATTAAATGTTTAACACATGTTTTGTGTGTCGGTTGACATAATTTTTGACCGAAAATTTAGTATAGACTGTAAAATCGCCCGTTTGTGGATTTTGGATAATTTCTGTTTGGAATTTGGAAAAATTTTCTTCTGCAAAGTTGTAGAGAATTGAAATTCCTATAAAAAATTGCGAGATTCAAATTTTCTGACAAAAGGGCTATTTATTGTGAATTATTGAAGTTCCGGAGTTTCGAAATAATTGATTTTTGGAAGTTTTAATTATTATTTTCAACAAAAACATTTTTCAAAGGTTGGTGGGCATCTTTAACATGTGTTTGATGGCTAAAATCAGATTCCTTGGTGGTTGGCTTGAATGTTTTGTAAATATTAATATTATATTAATTTAGTCTCATTTGGCGTTCTAACATTTTCCTATAAATAGAGGGCTAAGTTAGAATTGAAAATCACACCAGAAATAAAGTTTTCTCTCTTTCTCTCTCTATATTATCGAGCGTATTCTTGTGAGTATACTTTGAGTGTTGCTATACGGTGCGAGTTTCTGTCAGCACTATACCGAAATTCAGTCAGAAGTACGGTTATTTTGAGGTAAGGGATGTTATTTTCTTCTTAAATGATATTATTTTCTTCAATATCATTATGCCGAAATATTGGTGAACGTTTTTATCAAATTTGGAACTTTTTGTGCTGGAGTTACAATTCACGTATATGGTACTATTCACGTATACGGCACTATTCACGAATACGGCACTATTCACAGAAAAAAATTATTTTTTTTTCTTTTCGTCCAAAATATCTATTGTGGATACAAGCTTTGATTGTATCCATGTTTTGATCATTCTTGAATTTTACACCACTATGATTATTTTTGAGGTATTTTTGGACATGGATAAAACAAAGTACGAATCCTTAATCCTTAATCCTTGTCATTTTGTTTCACTGGATTCGCTTCTTTAAAAATATTTTTTATCATCTTCAGTCTTAAAGGAGGTTATTATTGAATATCTTTGGCATGTAGTGCAAAGATGAATGACTTCTGATGAATATCTTTGGCCCGTAGTGCAAAGATGAACAGGTGTTTAGATGAACATGACCAACAGATGAATATCCTTGGCCTGTAGTGCAAGGATGAATATATGATTTAAGATGTGCATTGATTGATGTTACAGGGATAAAAAAATACTGTTGATGGACTGTTAAATTCATAGACATTAGTAGATTTCATCCTCTACGTGACTCTTCTATGAATTAATATTTTCCACTGCGAATATTGATTTAAAACTTGTTGTCTATTGTATTCTATCAGATTTTTCCCTGTTGAAGACTAACGATAATTTGTTGTATATTATCTTAGTCATAATATTCTTTACTGAGCTAGTTGAGCTCACCCTTTTCCTTTTTGTTCCATTTTTCTCAGGAGACGAGAATATAGCGGGTACGAGTCGGGGTATGAATTGATGGTCCTTGAGAGAGTTGTTTAGTAGTCTTCGCCATTTTTGTAAAATAATATATCAATAATTGTATTGAGGACATAGTTGGGTATGTATATTGTCTAGATGACAATGTTTGTATTCAAACTCACAGTTTATGGGTTGTAAAAGTTGTGGTTGTTTCTGTACCATGTATTTGGCGACTCAAAATGGGTTGGATGGAATGGACCTATTTTGGGGGCGTCACATCTATTATTTATAAATTATACGAAATGAGTCTTTGACAATATCGTACTTATACTCGTATACGATCTTCTACTCAACACGTCAGCTACCACGTTCGCTTTTCTAAGACGGTATGGTCAGAACATGTGCCGAAATGAGTCTCCTCTTGAGTTCTTCGAAGCTCTTCCCACATTCCTTGCTCCATTTGAATTTTGTATCTCTACGAGTCAGCTGCGTTAATGGAATAGCGATTCGAGAATATCCTTCAACGAATCTCCGATAATAACCAACTAAGCCTAGAAAGCTACGTATTTCGATTATTGACTTAGGTTACTCTCAACTGTGACTCATATCCCAATCTTGGATAGCACGTCACAATAACACCTATCAGTTTACTACTGTACGAATATGGCGTCCCCTACGGAGATCGGGGAATAGAACTAGGAGGGGAGAGACGAGTAAATCCTTCGCTAGTGTGTCTTACCTAAGCTTATTTGATAGTTGGTCAGTATATAGGGATATTATGTGATATATTGATTTCCTTAATTAACCCTTATTTTATGACAGTATTTGAGAATGTCGACTGAGAATATTAACAGTGGAAATGAGACCGTGGAGACGCCTGTACTCACCAACGAGGAGAACGTGCAACAGGCTGGCAATGTTCCTCCTGTAAACAACACCACTGATCAGACGATGAACGACGCAATGTTTAGAATCTTTTTGCAGTTCATGCAAAATCAGACGAGGGAGACTCGTGTTCAAAATACAGGAGGAAATGATAACAATTCACGGGTTGTCACGGCCAAGCAGTTCAAAGAGTTGGGACCACCAGAATTTAAGGGAAAGCCAGATCCGATCATGGCGGAGACATGGGTCAAGCAAATTACCAAGATATTCGATGTCTTGGGATGCACGGAGGAACAGAAGGTTCCATTCGCCACCTTTATGTTCCGTGGCGAGGCAGACTACTGGTGGGAGTCTGTGAAGCGTACCCATCCAGCCGCACTCAGTATGTCTTGGGAGACGTTTCAGAAACTATTTAATGACAAATACTTTCCTGAAAGTGTTCGTCATATGAAGGAAGTGGAGTTCATCAGATTAGAACAAAATAACATGACGGTGTCTCAGTACGAGGCAAAGTTTGCAGAGTTATCCAGGTTTGCACCTCATTTGCTGGAGAATGAGGAACGTATGACGCGGATGTTTCTGAAAGGTTTGAAACCCGGCATACGACAATATCTCATCTCTCATAAATTTTCTCTATATTCAGATGTTGTTAACATGGCTCAATTGTTGGAGCGAGATAACGAGTACGGTCAACCGAGGTACCACAATCAGGATCATACCGGAGATAGCAGTCAACAAAATAACGATAACCAGTGGAGAAAGAAAAAGACAGATAAAAATGGTAACCACTTTGGTGGTAATCATGGCCATGAAAATAGAAGAAGCGAGTCAGGAGGAGATTTTAAAAAGAGGAGATTTAAAAACGACCATGTGAAGACGACAGTGCCGGCAGCAACTGGTTCTAAGGGAGGAGAAAGACCACCGGTTATATGCTATAAGTGAGGGAAAGAGGGACATATCAGTCCAAACTGCCCACAACAGTTCAAGGTATGCTATAATTGTGGAAAGGAAGGACATATCGCTCGAGATTGTACGGTAGCGAAACCTAGTTCAGCGGGGACGGTGACTCAAAAGGCTGTCCTAGAAAAGCCAAAGTCAATGGTTCCTGGAAGAGCGTTTGTTGTGACTGGTCAACATGCGAGGAACCCAAACGAGGTGATCACGGGTAAGCTATTTATAAATTCTTGCGAAGTTTATACCTTACTAGATACCGGTGCTACCCATTCATTTATTTCTCCTACTTGTGCTCAACGTTTAAACTTGACTCCGGAGAAATTAGACTTTGACTTATCTGTGGAAACTCCGTTAGGAGAAACTTTCATCACATCCACTGTTTATAAATCTTGTTTGATTCAAGTTGGCACCATCACCTTACCTGTTGACCTTATCTCTTTAAAGATACTTGCTTTTGATGTGATTTTAGGGATTGATTGGTTAACTACTCATCATGCCAAAATTGATTGTTTTCGCAAGGTTGTTAGTTTTCATATTCCTAATCAACATGTTGTTCGAATTCAGGCAACTAAACCATTAAAATCAATCACTGTCATATCTAATCATAAAGCTATTCGTTTATTGAAAAACGGATGTCAAGCTTTCTTAGCCCATGTTATGGATTTGAATAAAGACACGTCAAAATTGAATAATATTCCTGTTGTTATTGACTTTCTTGACGTATTTCCTGAAGAATTTCCCGGTCTACCCCCAGAACGTGAAGTTGAATTCTTTATTGATCTTGAACCTGGTACAAAGCCCATTTCTAAAACCCCATATCGAATGGCTCCTATTGAACTTCAGGAGTTAAAAGTCCAACTACAGGAGTTATTGGACATTGGTTTCATTCGTCCTAGTACATCTCCTTGGGGTGCTCCTGTTTTATTCGTAAAGAAGAAAGACGGGAGTATGCGACTTTGTATTGACTATCGGGAATTGAACCATGTCACCATTAAGAATAGGTATCCTCTACCTCGTATTGATGACTTGTTTGACCAGTTGCAAGGAGCACAATTCTTTTCAAAAATCGATCTTCGTTCTGGATATCATCAGCTAAAAATTAGAACTGAGGATATTCCAAAGACTGCCTTCAGAACTCGGTATGGGCATTATGAATTCTTAGTCATGTCTTTTGGATTGACTAATGCTCTTGCTGCTTTCATGGATATGATGAACCGAGTATTCAAGGATTATTTGGATCAATTCGTTGTTGTCTTTATTGATGACATCCTCATATATTCCAAAAGCCGTGAAGATCATGAGCACCATTTGAAGCTGGTACTCCAAAGGCTTCGTGAAAACAAGTTATATGCTAAGTTGAAGAAATGCGAGTTCTGGCTTGAGGAAGTAACATTCCTTGGGCACGTGGTGTCAAAAAATGGAGTATCTGTTGACCCGACGAAGATTGAAGCAATACAAAGTTGGGAGCAACCGAAGTCGGTCACTGAAGTACGTAGCTTTTTGGGCTTAGCTGGTTATTATCGGAGATTCGTGGAAGGGTTTTCTCGAATTGCTACTCCATTAACTCAGCTAACTCGGAAGGATACAAAATTTGTATGGAGCGAGGAATGCGAGAAGAGTTTCCAAGAGCTTAAGAGGAGACTTATTTCGTCACCTGTTCTAACAATACCATCTGGTTCAAATGGATTTGTTATCTACAGCGATGCTTCGGGCAAAGGGTTAGGATGTGTTCTCATGCAACGTGGGAAAGTCATAGCCTATGCCTCGCGACAACTTAAAGAGTATGAGAGGAATTATCCTACTCATGATCTAAAGTTGGCAGCAGTCGTTTTTGCGCTAAAGATCTGGAGGCACTATCTATACGGGGAGAAAGTGGAGATATATTCAGATCATAAAAGCCTCAAATATTTCTTCACGCAGAAAGAACTCAACATGCGGCAACGACGTTGGTTCGAGTTGTTGAAAGATTACGACCACACTATTCAATACCATCCTAGAAAAGCGAACGTGGTAGCTGACGCATTGAGTAGAAGATCATATGCAGGAATGAGTGCAATTATGTCAAGTATACGCATAGAGCCAACTTTAATAGAAAAAGATAAGGTTGCTCAAGCCACCGATCCGGAGCTGATGCATATGAAGACGAAAGTACAAGAAGGTGCCATTCCAGAAGCGAGAATTGATGAAGAAGGAATACTTTGAGTCCACTCCAGACTTTGTGTTCCTAACGATTCTGATTTGAAGTACAAGATCATGATGGAGGCACACAATACACTGTTTGCAATTCATCCTGGAAGTACCAAAATGTATCGTGATCTTCGACATACATTTTGGTGGAACAATATGAAGAGAGAGATTGCAAAGTTTATTTCAACGTGTTTAACTTGTCAACGTGTAAAGGCGGAGCATCAAGTGCCAAAGGGTCCATTGCAACCACTTGAGATTCCGAAATGAAAGTGGGAACACATTACTATGGATTTCGTCACGGGTCTTCCTACGGTTTCTCAAGGCATCAATGCTATTTGGGTTATTGTTGATAGATTAACCAAGTATGCTCATTTCTTGCCGATACGGGAGACTTATTCCCTTGAACGTCTTGCTCAAATGTACGTAAATGAGATTGTAAGATTGCATGGCATGCCAGTATCCATAGTTTCGGACCGTGACCCAAGATTTACTTCAAGATTTTGGGTTAGCTTGCAAAAAGCTATGGGTACGGAGTTACGATTCAGTTCGGCATACCATCCTCAAACGGACGGACAATCAGAGAGGACTATTCAAACTCTTGAAGATTTATTAAGACTCTGTGTCCTAGACTTCAAGGGAAGTTGGGATAAATATTTACCATTGGTGGAATTCTCCTACAACAACAGTTATCAGGCAAGCATTGGTGTGGCCCCATTTGAAGCATTGTATGGACGAAAGTGTTGCTCTCCAGTATGTTGGGACGAGGTGGGTGAAGCAACATTGTTGGGACCTGAGTTAATACGTATGACTACGGAGAAGATCCAAACGATTCGACAACGTATACAAACGGCACAAGATCGACAAAAGAGTTATGCGGATCTTTATCGAAAGGACGTAAAATTTAGTGTTGGGGATCATGTATTGTTGTGTGTTGCCCCATGAAAGGGAGTTACAAGATTCGGGAAGAGAGGAAAGCTTAATCCACGATTTATTGGTCCATTTCAAATTCTTGATCGAGTAGGTAATGTAGCCTATAGACTCGCGTTACCTCCAAGTATGTCTCGTGTTCATAATGTTTTTCATATATCTGTGCTTCGTAAATATGTGAAAGACCCGAACCACATCATTGAGTTAGAACCGGACGAGATAGCCGAAGATTTAACGTATGAGGAGGTACCTGTCAAGATCTTGGATAGAAAGGAGCATGTCCTACGCACGAAGGTAATACCACAAGTTAAAGTTTTGTGGAGGAATCATGCTATAGAGGAAATGACCTGGGAGTTGGAAACGGAAATGAAAGCAAGGTATCCTCACCTTTTCGAAAAACCAGGTACGTATGTCAATTTCGAGGACGAAATTTCATAAGGAGGGGAGGTTGTAAGACCCCAAATAATTAATAAATGAAATTTAATTTCCTTTAATTATTATTTTGAATAGTAAGGGTTGATTTGATTAATGAGGATAGTTATGGGCAAAATACGCAAATATTTCAAAATAAGCAAGTGGTTATAAAATATTCATTGTTGTCGGGGAATATTCGTTTGGTCGTGGAATATTTGTACTGTCGGGGAATATTCGTACGACGGCGCAGCCATGTGTGGGCCCCATAACGGAAAGCGATTGGAGAAAGAAAACGACAAATATAAGTTGTTTAAAAATAACGGCGTAGTTGTTAACGTTTACACTGCTGGAATACCCGGTGGTTAAAATACAGTAATACGCGTTGTTGCACAGTAGCACACGGTATTGCACAGTATTTTGAATTATTGATCCTTACGTAAGAAGGCACTACTCAATAATTGCTACAGGAGTTACTGTTCATTACTTTATTGATTCAATAATTACTGCGTTGATATTTATATTATTATTGTTTCAATAATTGTCATTGCACAATATTTTTCATTATCAGATCAATAATTCATATTTTTGAATAATATTATCAGATAACATTATTGGCAATGTCTAGAAAGTTCTGTCAAGGAGAGGTTTGGTCATCTAATTGCGCGCCAGTAAGGAGAAATCCTTATTGGAAAGCCCCCTCTATCCTGGGAACGGCCTGGTTGTCAGTACTGTGATTCTGTAATATTATTTTTAATAATTAATTATTGATTATTATGATAAAGAAAATATTTATTTTATGTGGATATAGATGGAGAAAATTTTTAATGTGACAATTGTTGAAAATTAATATTTTATCTTTTTATGATAAAATAATTCATTTAAATATATTATTTTAATAATATATTAACGATGATATTTTTCCAATGAATGTGGGATATATGAGTATATGAGGAGGTAGAGTATTTTTGTGGCATTAAATGTTTAACACATGTTTTGTGTGTCGGTGGACATAATTTTTGACCGAAAATTTAGTATAGACTGTAAAATTGTCCGTTTGTGGATTTTGGATAATTTCTGTTTGGAATTTGGAAAAATTTTCTTCTACAAAGTTGTAGAGAATTGAAATTCCTATAAAAAATTGCGAGATTCGAATTTTCTGACAAAAGGGCTATTTATTGTGAATTATTGAAGTTCCGGAGTTTCGAAATAATTGATTTTTGGAAGTTTTAATTATTATTTTCAACAAAAACATTTTTCAAAGGTTGGTGGGCATCTTTAACATGTGTTTGATGGCTAAAATCAGATTCCTTGGTGGTTGGCTTGAATGTTTTGTAAATATTAATATTATATTAATTTAGTCTCCTTTGGCGTTCTAACATTTTCCTATAAATAGAGGGCTAAGTTAGAATTGAAAATCACACCAGAAACAAAATTTTCTCTCTTTCTCTCTCTATATTATCGAGCGTATTCTTGTGAGTATACTTTGAGTGTTGCTATACGGTGCGAGTTTCTGTCAGCACTATATCGAAATTCAGTCAGAAGTACGGTTATTTTGAGGTAAGGGATGTTATTTTCTTCTTAAATGATATTATTTTCTTCAATATTATTATGCCGAAATATTGGTGAACGTTTTTATCAAATTTGGAACTTTTTGTGCCGGAGTTACTATTCACGTATACGGTACTATTCACGTATACGGCACTATTCACGAATACGGCACTATTCACAGAAAAAAATTATTTTTTTTCCTTTTCGTCCAAAATATCTATTGTGGATACTAGCTTTGATTGTATCCATATTTTGATCATTCTTGAATTTTACACCACTATGATTATTTTTGAGGTATTTTTGGACATGGATAAAACAAAGTACGAATCCTTAATCCTTAATCCTTGTCATTTTGTTTCACTGGATTCGCTTCTTTAAAAATATTTTTTATCATCTTCAGTCTTAAAGGAGGTTATTATTGAATATCTTTGGCCTGTAGTACAAAGATGAATGACTTCTGATGAATATCTTTGGCCCGTAGTGCAAAGATGAACAGGTGTTTAGATGAACATGACCAACAGATGAATATCCTTGGCATGTAGTGCAAGGATGAATATATGATTCAAGATGTGCATTGATTGATGTTACAGGGATAAAAAAATACTGTTGATGGACTGTTAAATTCATAGACATTAGTAGATTTCATCCTCTACGTAACTCTTCTATGAATTAATATTTTCCGCTGCGAATATTGATTTAAAACTTGTAGTCTATTGTATTCTATCAGATTTTTCCCTGTTGAAGACTAACGATAATTTGTTGTATATTATCTTAGTCATAATATTCTTTACTAAGCTAGTTGAGCTCACCCTTTTCCTTTTTGTTCCATTTTTCTCAAGAGACGAGAATATAGCGGGTACGAGTCGGGGTATGAATTGATGGTCCTTGAGAGAGTTGTTTAGTTTTCCTCACCATTTTTGTAAAATAATATATCAATAATTGTATTGAGGACATAGTTGGGTATGTATATTGTCTAGATGACAATGTTTGTATTCAAACTCACAGTTTATGGGTTGTAAAAGTTGTGGTTGTTTCTGTACCATGTATTTGGCGACTCAAAATGGGTTGGATGGAATGGACCTATTTTGGGGGCGTCACATCTATTATTTATAAATTATACGAAATGAGTCTTTGACAATATCGTACTCATACTCGTATACGATCTTCTACTCAACACGTCAGCTACCACGTTCGCTTTTTTAAGACGGTATGGTCAGAACATGTGCCGAAATGAGTCTCCTCTTGAGTTCTTCGAAGCTCTTCCCACATTCCTTGCTCCATTTGAATTTTGTATCTCTACGAGTCAGCTGCGTTAATGGAATAGCGATTCGAGAATATCCTTCAACGAATCTCCGATAATAACCAACTAAGCCTAGAAAGCTACGTATTTCGATTATTGACTTAGGTTGCTCTCAACTGTGACTCATATCCCAATCTTGGATAGCACGTCACAATAACACCTATTAGTTTACTACTGTACGAATATGGCGTCCCCTACGGAGAGTCTGGATTCTGTGTATTCCACAAAGGAAGTCACCAGATAAAGGCTCGGGTATCAACTTCTACAGTTGGGTTTTTAACTCCTGAAATTCAATAGGAGCCATTCGATATGAGATTTTAGAAATGGGTTTTGTACCAGATTCAAAGTCGATACAAAATTTAATATCACGCTCTGTGAGTAAGCCAAGAAATTCTTCAGAAAATACGTCTGGAAAAATCAATAACAACTGGAATATTATTCAAATCTGACGTGTCTTTATTCAAATCCATAACATGGACTAAGAAAACTTGACATCCGTTTTTCAATAAACGAATGACTTCATGGCTTGATATGAAAATGTTTGACTTCAATGGTTTGATTGCTTGAATTCGAATAACAGGTTGCTTAGGAATATGAAAACTAACAACCTTACGAAAGTAATCAATTTCGGCATGATGAGTAGTTAACCTTAAAATTACATCAAAAACAAATATCTCTATAGAAATAAGGTTAACAGGTAATGTGATAGTGCCAACCTGAATCAAGCAAGATTTCTAAACAACGGATGTAATGAAAGTTTCTCCTAACGGAGTCTACATAAATAGGTCAAATTCTAATTTCTCCGTAGTCAAGTTCAAACGTTGAACGTAAGCAAGAGAGATAAAAGAATGGGTAGAACCGGTATCTAGTAAGGTATAAACTTCGCAAAAATTATAATTAACTAACCCGTGCTAACTTCGTTCGGGTTCCTCGCCTTTTGACCGGTCACGACAAACGCTCTTCCAGGAACCGTTGACTTTGACTTTTCTGGGACAGCCTTTTGAATCACCGTCCCCGCTGGAATTGGTTTCGCTACCGTACAATCTCGAGCGATATGTCTTTCCTTTCCACAATTATAGCATACCTTGAACTGTTGTGGGCAGTTTGGGCTGATATGTCCCTCTTTCCCGCATTTGTAGCATATAACCGGTGGTCGTTCTCCTCCCTTGGAACCAGTTGCTGCTGGTGCTGACGTCTTCACATGGTCATTGTTGAATCTCCTCCCATCTCGCTTCTTCTATTTTCATGGCCGTGATTACCACCAGAGTGGTTACCACCTTTGCCCGTATTCTTCTTTCTTCGCAGGTTATCGTTGTTCTGATGACTGCTGTCACTAGTATGATCCTGGTTATGGTCCCTCGGTTGAACGTACTCGTTATCTCGCTCTAACAACTGAGCCCTGTTGACAACATCTGAATAGAGAGAAAATTTATGAGAAATGAGATACTGACGTATGCCGGGTTTCAAACCTCTCAGAAACATCCGCGTCATACGTTCCTCATTCTCCACCAAATGAGGTGCAAACCTGGATAACTCCGCGAACTTCGCCTCGTACTGGGACACCGTCATGCTATTCTGCTCTAGTCTAATAAACTCCACTTCCTTCATATGGCGAATACTTTCAGGAAAGTATTTTTCGTTGAAAAGTTTCTGAAACGTCTCCCATGACATGCTGAGTGCGGCTGGATGTGTACGCTTCACAGACTCCCACCAGTAGTCTGCCTCGCCGCGGAACATAAAGGTGGCGAATGGAACCTTCTGTTCCTCCATGCAACCCAAGACATCGAATATCTTGGTAATTTTTTTGACCCATGTTTCCGCCATGATTGGATCCGGCTTTCCCCAGAATTTTGGTGGTCCCAACTCTTTGAACTGCTTGGCTGTGACAAGCCGCGCGTTGCTATCATTTCCACCCGTATTCTGTACACGAGTCTCCCTCGTCTGGTATAGCATGAACTGCAAAAAGCTTCTAAACATTGCGTCGTTCATCGTCTGATCAGTGGTGTTGTTCACAGGAGGAACATTGCCAGCCTGTTGCACGTTCTCCTCGTTGGTAAGTACAGGCATCTCCACGGTCTCATTAACTCCACTGTTAACATTCTCGGTTGCCATTCTTAAATGCTGCCATAAAATAAGGGTTAATTAAGCAAATCACATATCACATAATATCCCTATATACTTACCAACTAACAAATAAGCTTAGGTAGGACACACTAGCGAAGGAATTACTCGTCTCTCCCCTCCTAGTTCTATTCCCCGATCTCCGCCAGAGATCATATCCCTAAGCTCTGATACCAACTATGACACCCCCAAAATAGGTCCATTCCATCCAACCCATTCTGAGTCGTCAATTACATGGTACAAAAATAACTACAACTTTATCAATACATTACAACATATAAACTGTGAGTTTAAATACAGATATTGCCATCTAGACAATATCCACATACAAATAAATCCCCATCATAATTATTGATACATTATTTTACAAAAATGGTGAGGACTACTAAACAACTCTCTCTAGAACCATCATTACATCCCCTGACTCGTACTCGCTACATTCTCGTCTCCTGAGAAGAAAAATAGAACAACAAGAAAAAGGGTGAGCTCAACTAGCCCAGTAAAGAATATTATGACTAAGATAATGTACAACAATTTATCCTTAGTCTTCAACAGGGAAAAATCTGATAGAATACAATAGACAACAAGTTTTAGATCAACAACTGCAGCGAAAATAATAATTCATTAGAGGAGTTAAGTAGAGAATAAAATCTACTAACATCTATGAATTTAAAAGTCCGTCATCAATATTTTATCCCTGTAACATCAATCAATATATATCTCAAATCAAATCAAATATTCATCTTTGCACTACAGGCCAAAGATATTCATCAGTTGGCCATGTTCATCTAAACACCTGTTCATCTTTGCACTACGGGCCAAAGATATTCATCAATTGTTCATGTTTATCTCAACACCTGTACATCTTTGCACTACGAGCCAAAGATATTCATAATAAAATCAACCATCTTTGCACTACAGGCCAAAGATATTCAGTAACACCATCATTTAGGACTGAGGATGATGAAAAATATTTTAAAGGAAACGAATCCAGTGAAACAAAATAACAAGTATTAAGAATTCGTACTTTAAACAATCTGAGTTCAAAAAATACTTCATAAATAATCATACTGAAGTAAAATTCAAGAATAATCAAAACATAGATCCAATCAAAGCTAGTGTCTAGAATAGATATTTTGGACAAAAAGAAAAAATTTCATTTTTCGGTGAATAGTACCGTATTCGTGAATAGTGCCGTATACGTGAATTGTACCGTATACATAAATAGTAACTCCGACACCAAAAGATAGAAATTTCACAAAAAACATCATCATGCTTCATGAATAGTACTCGTGAATAGTAACTCGTGAATAGTAACTCATGAATAGTAACTCGTGAATAGTAACCCCGACATGAAAAAGTTCCAAATTTGATAAAAAATTCCAACCAATATTTCAGCATAATGATATTGAAGAAATAATATCATTTGAGAAGAAAATAACATCCTTTACCTCGAAAGACAGTACTTCTAGTTGAAACACCGGATATAGCTATGACTTGAACTTGCACCGTATAGCAACACTCAAAGTATACTCAAAATACTCACAAGAATACGCTCGATAATATAGAGAGAGAAAACTTCAGTTTCTGGTGTGATTTTCAATTCTAACCTAAGCACCTATTTATAGGAAATTGCTTAGAACACCAAAGCAGAAAATTTAATATAATATTAATATATATATTAAGTTTTCTACGCCAACCCTTGAATCTGATTTTCAGCCATTGAACACATGCTAAATGAGTTTCAAAAATGAAAAAAACGTTTTTCATATTAAAAATATTTTAAACTTCCAAAAATCAATTATTTCGGAGTTTCGGAACTTCAATAATTCATAATAAATAGTCCTTTTGCTAGAAAATTCGAATTTCGCGAGTTTTTATAGAAAATTCAATTCTCTACAACTTTGCAGAAGAAAATTTTTCCAAATTCCAAACAGAAATTAACCGAAATCCACAAACGGGCGATTTTACAGGCTATAATCAAATTTTCAGTCAAGAAATAGGTCTACCGACACACAAAATTTGTTTTTAATATTTATTACAACAAAAATACCCTTTCTCCTCATAAACTCATATATCCCACATTCATTGTAAAAATATCACCTATTATTATATTATTAAAAATATAATAATATATTTAAATGAATTATTTTATCAGAAAAAGATAAAATATTAATTTTCAACAATTGTCACATTAAAAATTTTCTCCATCTATATCCACATAAAATCAATATTTTTCTCATCATATAAATTAATAATTAATTATTCACAAATAATATTACAGAATCACAATATTGACAACCAGGCAGTTCCTAGGAAAGAGAGGCTTTCCAATAAGAATTTCTCCTTACTGGCGCGCAATTAGGTGACCAAACCTCTCCTTAGATAGAACTTTCTAGACATTGCCAATAATGTTATCAAATAATATTATTCAGATAATATGAATTATTTATTCGATAAAATACTGTGTAATGACAATTATTGAAACAACAGTAATATAAAATATCAATGCAGCAATTATTGAATCAATAAAATAAAATACTGAACAGCAATTACTGTAATAATTATTGAGTAGTGCCTTCTTACGTAAGAATCAATAATTGGTGCAATACCGTGTGCTACTGTGCAACAACGCGTATTACTGTGTTTTAACCACCGGGTATTCCAACAGTGTTAACGGTAACAACTACGCCGTTATTTATAAACAACTTATACTTGTCGTTTTCTTCATCCAATCGCTTTCCGTTATGGGGCCCATAAAAGACTGCGCCGTCGTACGAATATTCCCCGACAGCAAGAATATTCCACGACCAAACGAATATTTCCCGACAACAATGAATATTTTATAACCACCTGCTTATTTAAAATATTTGCGCATTTTACCCATAACTAACCACATTAATCAAATTCACCCTTACTATTTCAAAAAAATAAATAAAAAAAATTCCTTTTTATTTAAAAATTTTCGGGGTCTTACAGCTGAGAACTCAATTTTCATGATTGAAATATACCTGAGAATTAGAAGATGACATGATCAGTCATAAATACCTTGTAGCCAAAGTACATTAAATCACAAACAAAAGAACACCATCACTGACCCTTCACCAATTCGATCGATTGAGAGAGAGAGTTGCAGTTTACCCTTCACCAAAGGAAATAGAGTAAAAAAATCATATATGAGAGGAACCGAAAGAAAGAAAGAAGAGTACAAAGGAAGACGAAATGAGGAGTATAAGGCGGGATTTGGGTAGCGTGTGAGGGGGGTTTGTTTTGGGCGGTAATTTTTTTTTGTGAAATGAAAGGTCGTCGGCCTTTAGATTAAGTTGTAAAAAGTGAGATTCAATCTAAGCCGTTATTGTGCTTTAGATTCAAATTTGATCCTGTTTTATTATATAGATGTAACGTATTATTTTGATTTAGAATAAATAAGTAAGATAAATTTTGGAAGATGATTGTTAAAAAATAATGCATTAACTATTTTTTTAAACAAAAAAAATACATTAACTATTTTTTTTAATATTCTACTGGGCAAAATAAAATTTTGTAAGAGTGAACGATCCTTAGAAAATTACATTAATTTTTTAATTCTTGAACAAAAAAATACATTAAATTAAATTTCTTATTTTCTTATATTAAGTAGCAACGTGTTGTTTTTATAAATTTTAGTGTAATTTTGATATATCGAATTTGAAAACCTTACCAAGATGTATACGAAAACCTTATGAAGTCACGTGTAAAAAAATATAATTACATCCTCAAAAAACGCCTTCCGTACTCCTCCTAGCACCCTTCAAATCCTCTTCTTCTTCTTCTTCTTCTTCTTCTTCTTCTCTATCATTAAACTCCGGCCCCTCAATCAAATGCTTCGCCGTTACATCTTTCAAATACATTTGGGTTCTCGTTCTTCTTACGCTTTTTCTCCATTTCCCCAATCTCATCCTCAGATTCAGACTCAAATAACTTTGCTTCTTTGTTTTTCAAAACTGGGTCTTTATTTTTTACCTTAAGCAACGCATTGAAGAACTCCAAATCTTTCTTACCATCGTCTTCCGAGAATTCATCCGATGATTCTTCGCTGTCGGAATCGTCGATAGCCCCTTTCTTCTTGAGCTCGTCTAATTGCTGAAAATCCTCGTGTTTCTTGTTGTGCTCGTAACGGCGAGCAAATTCTTTGTTGATTTCGATCTTGAATATGTCGTTTGATTCGTCCGAGGAGCGTTCGATATCGCCAAACAGCTTCAACACCATAGTAGAGTTTATGGGAGCTTGTAGTATCTACCCTTACGAAAATCATTAAACCTTGGCTCTCTTCATCACCATCCTCAGAAACCAACAGAAGTCGTCATGTTCTTCGAGTCATCATTTTTTACCCTTTTACGGAAACAACTCCCTCCTCCTCCTTGTAAATACACCCAGAAACACAACTATGTCGATGTATATATGAAATGGAAGAAAGACTCATATTTTGATTCAATAGAGTCCATCCACAAATCAATTGAGCTCAAACCCATAATCTCTCTCAAAAACTGTATTGCAGCCTCACCGGACGGCTGTATTCCAATTTCAGCTGTTTCGAAAAGGGGACTTCAATTGGGGGTTAACATTAAAGTTGCTAGGTTCCTTAGATTATACCCATCTGTTTTTTGAGGAGTTTACTGGTCCAAATTATAATCTGCCATGGTTTAAGCTGACCCAGAAAGCGATTGATCTTGATAGAGAAGAGCGCGAGGTTTATAGGGATTTTAGGGTTGATATTCAGGGGAGGTTAAAGAGGTTTATACTTATGAGTAGTGAGAATAGGTTGCCATTGAAAATAATTCAGGGAATGCAGTGGTATTTGGGTTTACCAGATGACTATTTGCAAGACCCGGAAGGGAATCTTGATGGGTGTTTTAGGATTGTGCATATGGAAGATGGGTTAAAGGGTTTAGCTGTTGAGGGTGGGGAAAGGGTTTTGTCTGTAATTCAGAGAAATGTGGTGAAGAGGGGTGGGTATAATGGGGAACCAATGGAGGTGATTGGGTTTCCGCTTTTCCCTTCCAAGGGTTTGAGGTTGAAGAGGAAGATTGCTAATTGGTTTGATGAGTTTCAAAAGGTTCCATATATTTCGCCATATGAGGACTATTCGGGGTTGGAAACCGATAGTGATGTGTCAGAGAAACGGATTGTGGGCGTTCTTCATGAGTTGCTTAGTTTATTTGTTGAGCATGCTGCTGAAAGGAAGAAGCTTTTATGTCTAAGAAAGTATCTTGGATTCCCACAGAAGGTTCATAAGGCATTTGAGAGGCATCCATATATATTTTATTTATCGTTGAGGAATAAGACATGCACAGCAATACTTAAAGAAGCTTACTGTGATAATTTGGCTATAAAGGCCCATCCTCTCGCAAACGTGAGGAACAAATATATTGGTTTGGTGAAAGAATCTCCAATTATTTTGAAACATAGGAGGCTGAAAAATGGTTCTACTCATGATGAACATGAGAGTTTAAAGCTGGAATTGGATAGTGTAGATGATTACAGGACTGAAATTGCAGAGGATGCTTTGTAGAGGATTGTTTTAATGAGACATTTACAGGCATATCAGGTCGAGAAAAGATGTGGGTGCATGAACTTCTCAGAGTGGCACTTTTTGTGAAGAATTTAATTCTTTTGGTTGATGATTCTTAGTCTGAGCAAAAGAAAACCAGATGGATGGTAACTAATGTTAGCATTCATGGATCTTATGCTATGGGATGTACCTGTGCAGCTGTGCTCTAGAATTCTTCCTCGAATAGATGTTATAGATCTTTCTGGATACATCACTCCTGGAAACTGCAAGTGAACACTATTATCACTACACCATTTTACAATACAGGTGACTATCTAAAGTAATGTCCAATTGTATTTGATAGATAATTGTAATACCATGATTACGTTTGGCTAATATGTATTTTGGAATCTATTTATTGCATTTGTTTTGGAGTTATCATGTATACACTTACAACACATCTTGTGCAAGTTTGCCACTATAAACTAAGGCCAATGCATCTTTTTACAGAATCTATTGCTATGTATCTAGGGTCTTTTAGGCTGGAGTTTGTTCATAATGTTAGATCTGTAGAGTAATACTATTTGAATTTAGTTTTAAGTTGAGATCTTGTTGTTCAGTTTTAGTGGAGGGGGTGATGGAGTCTGTTAATGAGTAAGACCAAAGGAGATGGGGGAATTTTAAAAGCAGAGTCTACTTGAAATTTATACGTATACTCGAGTCTGATTGTCTTATTTCAAGATGTTGGTTGAAAATGCTTGTATCATTGACTTTTTCATCAACCCATAAATGATGTAGTTTGTTTTGTCAAAGGCTATACTAGCTTGAAGAAAAATTTGTATGCAGATTGTATGCAAATTGGATATGTATTGCAAATATTCAAGGAATAGCCTTGATTTAAGGAAAGTTGTCTCCTCCATTTTTACTATAAACAGGTTGCTCGGTTGAGCAAGAAGGATGCACCAAAGCTTTGTAGCAATTGAGAGAGTGAGAGTATACAGAGAAATTAATCAGTTGGTTTATTTCTCAACTTTTGTATTCTCCATATTATTTTTCATTAATTGATTTATGAGATCTCTCTCGATTTTTCCCAGGTGGTTTTTTCACGTTAAGTTCTTATGTCATTACTTTATACCTCATACAGTAGTGCGTGTGTTTTTATCTTAGTGTGTTTGTATGAGCTTAATTTCTCAACTATGTTCTTACATTAATGTTTATCTGTATTTTTTATGTTCAAAAATTTTTTAAATTAGTTTTTTGATTATATAGAAAATATCATATAAATGTGTGTTATACATGCCTTAAAGTTTGTCCAAATTCCCTAAAATAGAATGACGGCTATATCAAGGCAGAGGTATTAGTTTTATTTGTATATAAATATATGTGAAACTGTACATCTCATTTCATCTTTCTAATTTGTAGTAGCTTGCTGAGTTGGTATCATACCTTTTTTTATTGTTCATTCATCTAGTGAAGCCAGAATTTTTGAATTTATTTGGGAATGTGGTTCTTAGAGAAACTTGTATACTGGATTTTTGCCAAATCTTTCTCATTATTGTTAATTAATACTTGAAACTTCATTCCAAGGTAGACTAGTTAATGAGTTTGATCATAACGTTACTATAGTAGAAAGATATGAAGAGTAAGACGAAGGAAATGAGAAAGGTGGTAGGTACTATGTTACTCATGCTAGTCTTGAAAATTCATTTGCCAAGGTTTTCTCCCTTTGTCCTCATTTGAGATATGAGGTTGGGTAGGGCAATGTCTATTGCAATGGCTTTGAGCTTTGCCTCTGCCTAGGTTGCTCGGCATAGGTTAGAACATGGCATTTTGGACCATTGTACTACTGGGTGACAAGAAGTGTGCACTGTCTGGATATATCTTTCTTTCTCCTTGTTTTTATTTCTAGTAACATTATGACCATAGTTGTCAAGGCAAGTAAGGCGCCTGACTAAGTCGTCCACAAGACGACAAGTCGTTAACAATGTAGAATTTATATAATTTTAAGTGTATTGTATTTCTGAAATACATTAAACTTAGGAACATTATAGGCATTAAAACTTGAGATAATAGGTATATTATATATATACATGTATACACACACACACACATATATATATATATATACATATATAAGTCAAAAATTTCTTTTATTTACTTTAAAAGGGGTTAAAACTGCAAAGAACGAAAGCTCGAGGGTGTGTAGTGAAAAAATGTCAAACTTCTATGATATATTTGAATATACAAGATAATTACTCCCTCCGTTCCACTATAACTAACGTTTTACCCCATTTGATTTATTCCAAAATATTTGACGTTTAAAGAAACCAAAGCATAATTAATATTTTTTTCTTCCAAATGTATCCTTATCTCTGTTTTCTAATAAGTGTTTAATTAATGCACACATTAATTAACTTTCCACTGCATTAAATCAGGTGTAGGCTACCTCTTTTTATATTCCTTTCCTTCCCAATACATATTCAATAAAAGAGACAATCTTAATATGCAATATATATGTGAGAGGAAGAGAGAGAATAGTCATTAAATAAGGGTATTTTAGTCATAACAATAATTTTTTACTCATATTAATAGCTTTCTTAATCTATGTGCAAAAACCTTAAACGACACTTATTTAGGAATGGAGGGAGTATTTGGTATATTTTAGGGGTAACTTAAATGTCAGTTTAACATACAAATAGACATGAAAGTTAAAACATTTTAATTTAAAGTTGTAACTTGGAGTTAACTATGTGCAAGTTTTTGAAACCAAAAGTATCTCTTTAGTGGGAGACATATGGACCCACATATACATTACTTTTAACCAGCAGTAAACCTTAGCAAAGGCTTATTTGGATAAGATCTTACTGACCCATATACCATATAATGTGTAAAGAATTTATAAATCAGAACTCAAAAAAGAAAAAAAAAAGCATCAGTAATTCAGTAACACTTAACAGCACCAGCACAGGCTCAGAAAGAAAAAAAAACAGTGTGTGAATGCTTATAGAAGCTTTGCTAAAACATAAAGGAAAAAAACAGTGTGCGAAATTGTGAACGCTTCGAACATCTCAACTATTCTTCTTCTCCCTCTCTAATTCTAAGGAATGGTGAAACCTAAAAGAGAAGGGGGAAAATTAGAAGAAGAGTAGAACAGAAAGAAAAAAAGAAGAAGAGTAGAAGAACAGAAGCTAGAAGAACTGAAGAAGAGAAGAAGAAGAAGAGTAGAAGACCATTATTTTTAATAATAATGATTGAGCTAATTACAATTTTGCTAGCCTAAATAATTGTGGTAGATAAATTTACATATATTAATATGCGTAAGTGTCCACATTTAAATATTGGGCCAACTTAATTTTTCATGTTTGTGTGCAAGCATTTTAATTTCTCAAGTGTTAAGGGTAGTTGTACTAAACCCAAAATAAAGCTATATCCAGTCTCCCTTTCATTGTCCATTCCAGTAGCCCACATGGGTGAAATGAAATAAGATGAGTTTATATTCAAGTAACAAGTTAACGGTTAGCATAGTTAGTTCCAATAGAGCAGTCAGTTAGTTAGTTAGCAGGTTGGTTGACCTCTAGAAGACCTAAACTAACTGTTGAGAGGCTAATCACTGTATGAGCCAGTATGTCAGGAAACAATAGGGGTCACTGCAAAGCCAACTAGCTGCTAGAAGTAGACTGCAACAGGAGAGTTTTAGAGGCCAAGATAGATGGCTGTGTAGGGGCCAAGGTAGCAGCCAAGTAGATATGATGATGGGGCTGGTGGTAGGTAATGATGGCTAGGCCTTCCTTCTCAATTACATGTAGCCATATAAGGTATCTCCAACTCAGTTGTTATGCTACAAACTGAGCTTCAAAACCGTAGCACACAGTGAGAGAAAGAAAAAGGAATCCGGCTGGTAAAGGAGAAGGAATTGAGCCACAGCCATTTGCAATTTCTGAATGTAAGTTTTCCAATCCCCTTCCATCCCTTTTTCATTAAATCCTTGGTAAGAAGCTAGACTGTTAATGGCTGTATGGATGGGAAGCAACTTGAACACTGTTATGATTATTTGTTACTGCTGACTGCTGTAGGATTGAAAATGACTGTTATGCTACTGCTATGTATGGAAATTAGGCACAAGGAGATAGGTTGGGCAAATTGTGCACACCACGTGCTTACTAAAAGTCCCAAGTGATTTGTAGTGACTAGAAGTCTAATAATAGGCAGAACCAAAGTTGGAAAAAGACTGAATAATCTACGTATATTAATAAACATTTTAAAGATACGAAAGGAAAACGAAAACTCAATTTCAAGCCAAAGATGGCATGAAGAAGTTAGTACAGCTGCTGCCCACGGCAGCAGCAACCTGGCATAACAACCATGAGGCTTTCTTTGAGTTTGGTTAAGCACAATTAGACTTTTAAATCTGCTTAGCTGTTGTGCTTAAGTAACAAATGAGTGTACTACTAGTATGTATTAAAAGCTTGGAATAACTTCATGATAGTGTACAATGAACAAGGCTGCCGCCTAGAAGGCAGCAGTAGACTGGATGGGATAATAATTATATGTGTTTTATGTGGTTAGCTAAGATGAGTGAATCAATCCAAGTGATTATAAAAGCAAGTTATGAACCCTGAATGCGAAGGGAATCTGTGGAAACAGTGATGACATGAGCCTCTGAAACCATGTATTTAAGAACCACATTTGGGTTGGTATTCTTTTTATAAATACTATATAAAGACATTGTTCCTATTATTTGTCAAAGTTGAAAAGCTATTAAACCTGATTTAGTTAACACGTGTTATTAACCAAAGTGTTTGAGTAATGAAAAATTAGTTTTAGCCAAAACATAAACTCAAGGATCAGTGTGACCAGTCATTCTTGTTAGCATTAATCTGGCAGCATAATGAATTCTATTTGGTAGCCCAAGTCATCACCTTAGTAGGTAGTCATAGCCACTACACTATACCAGGACTTGGGCCTAAACCAGATTGCATATCATAAACTTATAAGTACAGCAAAAAGGGGAGAGTGGTATGTTAAGTGACTGCCGAGCTGCTGCAGGCAGCAGCAGCCAGCGCCCAGCGCTGTGCTGCGCTGCAGAGCCGACAGACAATTTGGCATGCTAATTATATTTTTCTTCCTAAGATGAGTGTACCAAGTATAGCAGGTCAAAGGTGGTGGTACTACTATAGGATAGTAAACTGTTAAAGACAAGGGGGAAAGAGAAGTGGACTGCTGCCTTTAGGCAGCTGCAGTTGTCATGGGCTGGGGACTCTCTTGAGTTCTCAGTCAAATGCATTAAAGGAACTAAACCAATTAGTATGTATATTTCTAAATAGGTGAATGTATTACCTATATAAAACCCCAAGGCCTTTGAACACTAAAATGGAAGCTAGCAGAAATGGGCATGTAATATTGGAAGTTTAGGCTAACTTGGAACTGTTAAAGCCTATAGAGGGCTGTTTTTAACAAAACGCTTAAGGCCTTGCATCTATGTGTTTTAAATCATGAATACATTGTATATAGCAAATACAAGATGCAATAATGCTTGTATTTAAAGGCTTGGGGACTGTTATGTTGATTTAGTGCTAAATCATGCCTAAAATGCATTGTATAGACTGTTTTGGATATGAAGGAGTTAGCTAACTGATACAAGCATGATAATTGATATGTTGTTATGATATAATTATATTTTTAGATTTGCTTGAGTACTTAAATGTTCCTTTTGCTTACATGTGGACTGTTTGCAAGTTAGTAACTTAATCTATGCCTAAATAAGGACTGTTATGAGCAATGTTTGCAAACTGAAGTTGTGAAGCAGTATGAAGTCTCTAAGTAGTCTAAATATATCACTTAAAAGTTGTTCCTAAGTTAGTTAAGGTCTACAAGGTGTATTGTGAAAAGTCATGCTTAAAAATTCATAGAAGTAAGCTTTAAATAGCAATGAGCACCAAAATGAAGAACCACTATACAGGGGCCACATAGGCAAGTTTCAATAGTCATGATAGGACATGCGCAAACTAAAGAAACCAAGTCTAAACCATTTTGAGTATGAGATTTGTTAAAAATCACATTTTAAAGCCAAAAATGGGCTGTTTTGGGCAATCCTTAGTACCTGACCTTAAGGGACTGTAATGAACTGATACAAAGTTGCTCATTCATGCTAGTAATGATTCCCAAACATGGCCATGACCAAAGCTAGCAAGAAAACCAAGTGAAGATCTCTTTTTCAAGCCTAAAGTTGGCTTTGATAGGTCAAAATGGGCTAGATGATTAAATAAAGTGTAGTAACTTAAATATACATGCCTAAACTATCCTAGTGGCCAGAACTAGAAAAATTTGGAAAAAGTTCAAAAACAATTTTGTAAAAAAAGTAAGAAAATGGTTAAGTTTGAGCCCTGTTTTGGGAAGCTTAATGGACATGAACAAGAAACCTAAACCTTGATTAAAATACCTTGTAGTATGGTCTAGAAGTAGGGCCAAGTGGTTAAGCTCTTGGCTTAACCAAGGAGCTTAAACAAATCACCAAACTAGCATGAAAAATCACTAAAACTGCAGTTTTGCAAAATTGTCCAAGTATGAAAATTTGAGATTTTTTTATTCTACTTAGAACTCAATTTGGACACCTTAGACAAGTGAGTTAGAGTTATGTTAGGCTATTCCAAGTGTTGGAATGGCTAATATATACAAGAACTTGAGAAGTTAGTATGTAAAAGCTTGAAAAAGCTAGGTTTAAAGGGTTAAAACCCAATCTATGCTTAGTAAATCTAAAGGAATGCTAGAACTAGTCCTAACTAGATATAACTCAAGTGTTGGAATGAACCAAAGTGACTAGAAATGAAATTGGCAAGAATTGACCAAAACTAGTAAACTCAAAACTGTGAATAATGGCCTAGTTTGGGCATTAGTTTCAAGAACATAAAGAGGCTTACTTAGAAATCTAAACCAACACAAAATTACTTTGGTATGGGATGCTAGAACTTAACTCAAGAACACATGAAACCCTTATGTTCTAAATCCTGCATAAGATGAAAATAATAAGTGATTCATATTGCATGATATAAGCATGTCAAACCTCATCAAAAGTGAAAAATGACTAATGTGAAAACATGGATGAGGTATTTGAAAAATGTATAAAATATCTCAAATATAGGAATCTAACTACAACCATGATCACTAAAACTACGTGATATGTGAGCTTACAAACTATTTGACTTGGCTATGTGGCTAACATGTTTGTTAATGTAAATAGTTGTGTAGGATCTATGAGAACACTTCAATTAAGCTGAAATCTTAACAATAAACTACAAACGAGGCAAGTTTCTTACTCTTACTCTTTATTGAACAAGTATTCTAGAATGGACAGGTTCTCTGATTTCTGAACTGTCTCTCATTATTTATGAATAATATAAGGCTAAATAACCTTTTTATTTCAATCAGCTTCAAGAGAATAGTATATCGAACTTTTCTCTCTTAAATAAGTTTATATTGAAAGAATGTCAATACCATTATTTCGGTTAGACAACTACTGAGATACATTGATCTTATTCATGAAAACCTCATTTAATGTTTTCCAAACCATTTTGTTGTGGTGCGGATTCTTATATAATACTGTGAACGAACAACCCTTTTATAGGGGCATATTGTACCGGACATATGATTCCGAAGGACATGTAAAGGGTCATTAGACTGTTATGTTGTGCACAATGTAAGATACTTAGGCTGATCCCCTATAGTACAAGTCTAGGATATAGAACAACTTCTATAACTGTTTGTATCCATGGATTGCAGTGTTAGTACTGTCAATTCTAGTACAGAGTTCACTGGTCATTTGGACCTTACAACATGCTAGAGCCTGATTTCAGACTCAAAACTTTTAAAGAATTGTCTTGTTCGGTATCTATTAAATTGTATCCTCATTGTTATAATTATTTCTGTCCATTATATTCAACTGTTTATTTCCTTGTCGAGCACAGCTTTGCTCACCCTTGCGTTAAATATAATATTTTCTGTTAAAATCGAGGGCGCTGGTCCGTCCGAGAAAGATAAAGGAAAAGACAAAGTTGTTGAATAATCTTTTACTAAGCGCTTGTGCTTATATGAACTTAAGTGGTTGATGTAATAATACTGTTAGTACTATGTTTTGTAATGTTATTTGGTTTGCAAGTTATGTAAAGGTCTATAGAACCTGGGATTTAAGCTTCGCAGTTTATGTAATATAAGACAGGTTTATGATAGTATGAATGGGTATGTTAGTATCGTGAGCACCAAACCCAAATTAAAGATAACCCGGATTTGAGGGCGTCACACTCCCCTTTCTTCCTCTCTGCTCTTGCGACTCATTTCTCCCTCTCTGCTTAAGCTTCAAGTCGATCCACACCTGCTCTTCTAAGTCGACTGTAGTCATTTTAGTCGTCCAAGTCGTCCTTCTAAAGGCGTTCGGCCTTTCTCCCCTCCCACCAAGTCGCCCAGACGCCTTCTCAATATTCACCAACTGGACGCCTAAGTGTCACCTAGGCGACGACTTGATAACCTGATTATGACTCCTGTGGAAGCTCATGTAACATGGTCATGACGTGGAATGGTCAAATAAATTTAGCAGCGGACATCTATTTGTTAGGAAAGAATGAAGAATAAGAAGTGAACAAATAGGTAGGAAATTAATATGTTAAGGCTAGTAACTAGGTACTTATATGCATTAGGACAATTACTGTCTTTATAGGTTGGATGTTTAGAGTTAACGACACTGGTCTCCCAAGATATAATGGACAACAGGGTGTTATAACAACATTACCAAGAACCACACAAACGAACCAAAGAAATGCTCTTTACTCTCTCTCAAAATAAACTATGAATGACTTAATAAATTAAGCTCGAATAACTTGAGAATACTTTAGATGCTTGGATGAAAAAAAATGGCTGACTCTTCAGATTGATCATCTCCCTTTGAAATTGTTTGAGATGCAAATGAAGAGGCATGGCTGAATAGGGGTGAAACAAATCAGGCGAAGGCAAGCACTCATCAGGCGCTCGGTGCCTTGGAGTGCCACGACTTTGGTTCTAAACGTCGCGACCCTAACCCGAGCACAACGGTTCTGGAGTCAAGCGTGCGCGGTGCTTAACCTCTTGTGGTCTCTTTTTGCTTTTTGCTTTAAATGTTAAGAAATAAAAATTAAAAAACACAAAATTATAAATAAATTGTCTAAAAAAGAATATATACAATGTCCTAGACACACGAAGTCGATCGGTGCGCTGTGATCAAACCAAACCAAGACTTGACTAGGTCTTCTCCCCTCCACAAAAGTGGGGTGGCCCTTGGAGCCCAAACCCAATAGTAATGTAATTGTATATATACTCACTTAATGTTTGTTTTTACTCGATGCGGGGCTTAGCTTCACAAGTATTTATTAACATTTTTAAGGGTGATCTTTAGAGTATAACACATTTTCAAGGGTGATCTTTAGGGCTTAGCTTTTCACTATTATTTGAGCTTCCAAATACTTAATTTTAATTTACTCATGGAGTATAACACATTTATATATGGATTCATCTCAAATAGTTAATGAAACCCACTACAATTTAACTTAAATTCTAACAATCCCCACATGGATGAAATTGATTGTCAGCCTTATGCAAATGTTATGCAGATCAAGAGAGACATAATTGGAAATCATATGTATAGAGAGGTTGTTTCTGGCTTTGAATCTTTCTTGTGAAAGACTATCGAGTTTATTGAATGTCTAGTGAACGTGATGTCTTGAACTGTCCAACAGTTTGTGTAAATTAAACAATAAATTCACACAGAATCTTTCTAGACATTGTTTGGTTCTAATGATTTTGTTCATTTGGTCCTGAACATACCCTGGATTTATAAGTGTTCTAGAGAAGTATAACTTTATCATTCTCATAGAATTGACCCAGTTCACAGGTGACTCTTAATAAAAATCATGTCATACCCCACTTCATTATCAAGATTTAAGAATCATTAAAAGAACAACTTATCCTAAAACCGTTGCAGGTATCACTATCTCATATCATAGGAATGAGTAGAAGAAATTAATTTCTATTTGGTTGAATTGTTCACAATTTAGTTTTCCCTTTGAACCTAAGATATTTTGGGATCTCCAGTCAATTAGGTTGGGTTTCAATCATGACGATCCTTATTTATAGGCTTTAAACCATTTCCCTCGAAGTTATTTTTACTTGCTCTCTAGTCAAACCTTTAGTTAACGAATCCGCTATATTTTCTTTAGACTATGTATTCAATAGACATAATGCCATTAGAGAGCAATTGTTTTATGGTATTATGTCTACGACGAATATGTCTAGACTTACTATTACACATGTGACTCTGTACCCTTCCAATTGCTGATTGACTATCACAATGGATACAAATAACCGACACATGTTTAGGCCACATAGGAATATCTTCTAAGAAATGACGAAGTCATTCAGCTTCTTTCCAACTTTATCCAATTCAATAAACTCATATTCCATCGTTGATCGAACAATGCATGTTTATTTAGAAGATTTTCATGATATCGCTCTTCCACCTATTCTAAAAAAACACTTGTTGATTTAGAGTCTTTCGTATCTGATATCCAATTCGTATCACAATATCCTTTAAGTACTGATGGGTAGTGCAATCCAAAATTTTGAGTGTATTTTAAATACCTTAAAACTCTTATGATCGCTTTCCGTGATCTTGTCTTGAATTGCTTGTAAATCTACTCAATTTATTCACTGCATATGTTTATGTCAGAATGTGTACAGTTCATTACGTACATATGACTTCCAATTATTTGG
>CM035095.1:26889674-27154674 GCA_020205505.1 Panax japonicus
ATGCTTTTTGTTCTGCTAGTTTCATCTTACATCCTAAATTGTTAGGCCCATTCTCTTTGCAACTAGAGCACCAAACAAATTTCCATTTCCTAGATAAATGGTCTTACTCTTCGGCTCTTCATTAGGATCCTTCCTCCTATTTTTCTTAGGTTTGCCTGCTATTCTCTTCGTTAGTGGAGGCAACAATATTATCATATTGGCAGGAGGCCATTCATTTGAACCCCTCCCCCAATCGGATTTAACAAGTGATTATATGATTTTAGATAAGTTTTCTACATAATAGCAGCAATCAACATAGTTCTCAATTGGTTGTTCCATACGAAGGATTCCAATTGCTCCATGGTGGCAAGGAATATCAGATAATTGACATACCCCACATGAACAAGTTATAACCTCTATGTCTACCTTGTATTTTCCAATCCTATCAGACACTTCAAACATGTGCCCCCATACCAGTCATACTCACAATATTTGGTAACTCAATGGCCTTAGTAACCTTTGTCATAATCCTAGGACATAATGTTGCCTATATTTTTCGCATCTCATCTCTCTTGTATGAATTCTACCCATGCCTTGTGTTTTTATATCTTTAAACATAGTTAGTAGAGGTTTATACCTAGCCTAAGATCAAACTATTAAAACATTCAGACATATTTTTTGTGACGCCCCCAAAATAGGTATACATCACTCATCTTGAGTCACCAAATACAACTGTCGTGTAAAATACGACAAAACATAAACTGAGAGTTTTAATAAGAATATTGTCATCTAGACAATATCTACACTCAATGGAGTTCTTATTACATTTGTTGTCGCACTATTTAACAGAATAGTGATGACTACTAATGCTATCATCTGGACCGTCACTCCGTTCCCCGACTCGTACCAGCTATATTCTCATTTCCTGAAGAGAACAGTGAAATAAAGGGTGAGCTCAACTAGCCCAGTAAGAAATATTATGACTAAGATAGAGTAGAATAAATTATCCTTAGCCTTCAACAGTATAACAACTGATAGAATACAATAGACAACAAGTTTTAGATCAATAACTGCAGCGGAATAAGCAATCCATTAGAAGAGTCAAGTAGAGCATAAAATCTACTATCTTTTATGATTTAAAAATTTTTTCATCAACTTTATCGTTGAGACTCAGCTTATTAAATAAATCACATCATCCCTGCACTACGGCCGATGATATTCATTAGTATCACGACCACAAATTATCTATGCACTACGGGTCAAGGATATTTGAATTTTCATCAATGGTCATGATCATGACAACAACTGTCCATCAATGCACTACAGGCCAATGAGGACTTTTGCCACATCATTTTTAACATTACGGTCATGACTATACCGAATAATCTCTGGTCATAATTATACCAAGTCCATCTATGCACTACAGGCCACAGATGACTTCAACATAATATAAACATGAGGATGATGACAATGACATAATATTCAATAAAACAAGTTCAAAAATTAAATTTTAAAGATTTATAAGTAAATTTATCCTGAACTCAAAAACGTCCAAATTGTCAACATGATACTGCTTTGTGGAGTAAATTTCAAGAATGCTCAGAAGAATATTTTCGTGAAAAGATACTGGATGAAGCGCAAATATCCAGGATATTACTACTAATTTTATGGAGTATAGAAGTCAAAACTTAAACCAACTGAGTATAATAGAATATATGAAACTGCAAATGGATTTTTGCCTGCCATGCAGTAATCCACGTAGACACATCATTTCCACAATTTAATAAGAAATGAATACAAAGGATCATTCACCATGCTTGTGGTAATCCACATAGACAGGTTATTCCAACAGAATAATAAAGAATGGAATAACAGAAGAATTCACCATGCATGCGATAGACCGTACAGACATGTTATTCCCAATAGAATAATAAAGAATGGAATCATGTCATTCGAAATCCGCACAGACAGGATATTCCAACAGAATAATAAATACACCAGGCATGCGATAGACCGCACAGACATGTTATTCCAACAGAATAATAAATAATGGAACCAGGTCATGAGTAATACGCACAGACAGGATATTCCAACAAAATAATAAATAATGGAATAACAGAAGAATTTCACCATGTATGCGGTACTTCGCATAGACAGGTTATTACAACATAATAATAAGGAATGTAATAACAATAGCTCTCTTCATGAAAATGAAAGAAATAATACCCCTTACTATAATAATAATATCCCTTATCTTAGAATAAAGTTGGATACTAGAATAGAGAGGTAGCAGACTTCTCTTTTTCTTTCTCACTATAATTTTCTCTCTATAATAATTGCTCTATAACTTTAGTGAATTGGTGAGAAATGAAGGAAGAATGAGCTTCTATTTATAGAAAAATATAGTTTCGATAATTGCACGCTTTGGGGCTTGAAAAATTACAGTACAATACCTCTAACTTTTCTTTCATTTTTAATTTAGTCTTGCAAGTATTATCAAACTTGCATCACCTCCCCTAATAGTAAATAATATGAATCAATAGTTTAATCATGTGATTCAATAGTTATAATCATGTGAAAATACGAATAACAGTATAATACCTCCATTTATACCTCCATCTTTAACTTAGTCATGTAAGTATTATCAATCTTGCACCAACTCCCCTAATAGTACATGATTGTGAATCAATAGTACACACATATGAACAAATAGTTATAATCATGTGAATTAGTATCAATTAATTCCTCATTTATCCGATTAATTACCCGACTGGTCAGTAAAACTTCCAGACATCAATTAATATTGGAATAAATGTCGATATCCACTAACACTAATAATTCCAACACAATGGAACTATCAATTTCATCTTTAATTAACACGAACTTATTCATCATTAATATTATAACTCACAATATTTAACAACAGTTCGTTCCCAGGAAAGAGGGGGCTTTCCAATAAGGATTTCTCCTTATTGGCGCGCAATTAGATGACCAAACCTCTCCTTCACAGAACTTTAGACATTGTAAATATTGCAATTTAATAATATGAATAACTTTGTCGACTCAATTATTGATTTAATAATATATCATATTATACAGATGATACTGTGACAATAATAGAATCAATAATATGAGAGATATGATGTAACAATTACTGTAGCAATAATTGAGTATAACTGAGTGACTTCTCATGTAAGCATCAATAACCAATACCATGTACTACTATGTAACCACGCGTATTACTGTACTTTTACTACCGGGTAGTTCAACAGTTTTAACGGTAACACTTCCGCCGTTATTTTTATAAAAAGATAATTCTTTTGTTTTCTTACTATGACAATACTTCCGTTGTGGGGTACACCAATGGTTGTGCCGTCGTACGAATATTCCCTGTTAAAACAAATATTCCCCGACCAATCGAATATTATATAACCACTTGCTTACTTTAAAAAATTTATAAATATTACTCACAACTATAACATTATATCAAATCTTCACCATAATATTCAAAAAAAAATATTTCGAGAAATTTAAATCTTTATTCATAAAATCTAGGGTCTCACAATCTCCCCTCTTTATGAAATTTCGCCCTCGAAATTTTCGTACGTACCTGGTACGCCGAAGAGGTGAGGATACCTTGAATACCTTTATCGTATAAAACATTACATGTTGCCTTCGTGCATACCCGATGTCCTCCGATTATCTCTGAATGCAAATCAGTCCCTAAAATAGCCATTTTAGGCCTTGATACCGACCTCAAATCTCAAAATAAAAAGAATGAAAGTTTTAGGTCTACTCGTTATCTTTCCGAATCATCTTGAATCACCTCAATCGGAATTTGTATGAAAAAGTTATGCCCAATTTACTAAAGGACGTCCGGACAGATTTTGGCCTTGGGCAAGCGTCTAGGCACCCAAGAACAGATTCTAAGCGCCAAGCCTAGTGCCTAGGCGCTCGACCTTTGGCACTTAACTCCAATTTTTCAGATTTTGCAACTTTTGACATACATACTTCAAATCTTCATAACTTCTTCATCTGTTATCTGAATTAGTCCGTTTTTGAGGCTATGGAAAGCTTGTAACATGCTCTATAAAACCCCCATGATTTTATAATTTTTAATATTCATTAATTATTCCAAAATTTGGCTCCAAAGTCCCCCAAGACTAAGTTTTTACTAACAAGGATACGTGAAAAACGTTATGAACACGCGACATACTTGGCGGTAAAACGAGTCTATAGGTCACAGTTCCTACTCGATCAAGGATTTTAAATGGGCCAATAAAATCGAGGGTTGAGATTTCCTCTCTTCATCTATTCTTGCTTCTAGAATAACGCCCTCTTGAACCTTCTTCTTCACATTCATTAGCTCCAGGTGTGTAGTTTGAGCGGCTTTAACTTTATCGATTAAAGTCGATTCTAATCGTATATTCACTATCTTTACGTGGGTCCCTAGAGTCTTTAACTCTATATTCATCATTTGTAAGTTATACGAAATGGGTTTTTGTGTTAACAACATCGCACTCGTAAACGCATATGATCTTTTACTCAACGCGTCAGCTACCACGTTCTCTCTTCCACAATGATATTGAATGGTATGATCGTAGTCTTCAACAGCTCGAGCCAACGTCTTTGGCTGATTATACGATCGTTTTAGGTAAAGAAATATTTGAGGGTTTTAGAAATGGGTTTTGTACTGGGGTCAATAAAAAATTCGATTTCACGCTCTAGGGGTAAGCTAAGAAGTCTTCAAGAATACGTTAGGAAATTTATTAATAATAGAAATATCATTCAAAACTGTGACCCTCATCCAAGACTTGGATAACGTGTCACATTGATATCTATCAACTTGCCACTGTTATTCACGACGTCCCCTGTAAAATCCCAAATTTTACGAATAAAGATTTAATTTTCTCGAAATATTTTTTTGAAAATTATGGTGTGAATTTGAGATAATATTATAGTTGTGCGTAGTATTTATAAATTTTGCAAAGTATGCAAGTTGTTATATAATATTCGATTGGTCGGGGAATATTCGTTTTTACAGGGAATATTCGTACGACGGCACAATCATTGGTGGACCCCGTAACGGAATTATTATTGGATTGAGAAAACGACAAAAATATTTTATAAAAATAACGGCGGAGGTGTTACTGTTAATATTGTTGAACTACTCGGTAGTAAAAGTACAGTAAAACGCGTGGTTGCATAGTAGCATACCGTATTGATTATTGATGCTTACGTAAGAAGTCACTCAGTTATACTCAATTATTGCTACATCATATCTTTCATATTATTGATTCGATTATTGTCACAGTATCATCTGCATTATATGTTATATTATTAAATCAATAATTGAGATGACAAAGTTGTTCATATTATTAAATTGCAATATTTACAATGTCTAGAAGTTCTGTCAAGGAGAGGTTTCGTCACCTAATTGCGCGCCAATAGGGAGAAATCCTTATTGGAAAGCCCCCTCTTTCTTGGGAACAACCTGATTGTTAAATATTGTGATTTATAATATTAAAGATGAATAAGTTCGTGTTGATTAAAGATGAATTTGATAGTTTCATTTTGTTGAGATTATTTATGTTAGTAGAAATCGACATCTATTCTGATGATAATTGATGTCTGGAGGTTATATTGTTTAATCGAGTATTCGGGACACTTTTCGTGTCGGAGTACTATTCATGAGTTACTATTCACAAGTTACTATTCATGAATTACTATTCACGAGTTACTATTCACGAGTTACTATTTATAGGGTACTATTCACCCGAACAATATATTTCTTTTCGGTCCAAATTATTTTTGGGTACAATATTATTCCATAAGAAGTTGTGCTAATTTCCAGACCGTTGGTTGAATTTATTATAGTAAATCAATATGGATCATTGGTTAAAGTTTTAATAGTGAATCAGTATGGATCGCTGAATCAGTATGGATCGCTAGTTTAAAGTTTTAATAGTGAATCAGTATGGACCGTTGCTTTAAGTTTTAATAGTAAATCAATATGGACCGTCCGTTTAAAAGTAAATCAATCTGGACCGTTCATGAATTAGTTACTATTCAATCCATTCTTCTATAAATAGAAGCTCATTCCTTCATTATTTCTTACGAATTCACTGAAACTTTAGAGAGAGAAATTATAGAGAGAAAGAAGAAAAGTATTCTACTACTTCACTACTTCTATATTCGGTTTCTTCTTTATAAGGTAAGGGGTATTATTTCTTTTGTATTCATGAAGAGAACTCCTGTTATTCCATTATTTATTATTCTGTTAAAATAACTTGTATACGCGGTCTACCCTATACTTGGTAAAATTCTTCTGTTATTCCATTATTTATTATTCTGTTGGAATAACCTGTATACGTGGGCTACCCTATACTTGGTGAAATTCTTCAATTATTCCATTATATATTATTCTGTTGGAATAACCTGTATACGC
Organism: Panax japonicus; assembly: GCA_020205505.1. NCBI lineage: Eukaryota > Viridiplantae > Streptophyta > Magnoliopsida > Apiales > Araliaceae > Panax > Panax japonicus. The sequence continues at coordinate 26,896,102 of CM035095.1, forward strand.
GGTCTACCCTATACTTGGTGAAATTCTTCTGTTATTCCATTATTTATTATTCTGTTGGAATAACCTGTATACGCGGGCAACCCTATACTTGGTGAAATTCTTCTGTTATTCCATTATTTATTATTCTGTTGGAATAACCTGTATACGCAGTCTACCCTATACTTGGTGAAATTCTTCTGTTATTCCATTATTTATTATTCTGTTGGAATAACCTGTATACGCGGGCTACCCTATACTTGGTGAAATTCTTCTGTTATTCCATTATTTATTATTCTGTTGGAATAACCTGTATACGCGGGCTACCCTATACTTGGTGAAATTCTTCTGTTATTCCATTATTTATTATTCTATTGGAATAACCTGTATACACAGTCTACCCTATACTTGGTGAAATTCTTCTGTTATTCTATTAGTTATTATTCTGTTGGAATAACCTGTATAGGCGGGCTACCCTATACTTGGTGAAATTCTTCTGTTATTCCATTATTTATTATTCTGTTGGAATAACCTGTATACGCGGGCTACCCTATACTTGGTGAAATTCTTCTGTTATTCCATTCATTATTATTCTGTGGGAATATCCTGTCTGTGCATTTTACGCCGGACCTGGTTCTGTCTTTATTATTCTGTTGGAATATCATGTCTGTGCGTTTTACGCCGGACCTGGTTTCGTCTTTATTATCCTGTTGGAATATCTTGTCTGTGCATTTTACGCCGGACCTGGTTCCGTCTTTATTATTCTGTTGGAATATTCTGTCTGTGCATTTTACGCCGGACCTGGTTTCGTCTTTATTATTTTGTTGGAATATCCTGTCTGTGCGTTTTACGTCGGACCTGGTTCCGTTATGTATTATTCTGTTGGAATAACATGTCTGTGCGGTCTATCACATGCCTGGTGATATTTTTTGTTATTCCATTCTTTATTATACTAAGTTGGTTAAAGTTTCGACCTCTATACTCCATGAAATTAGTGGAATATCCTTGATATTTACGCTTCATCCAGTATCTTTTCATGGAAATATTCTTCTGGGCATTCTTGAATTGTACTCTACAAAGAAGTATCATGTTGACAATTTGGACGTTATTAGTTCATGGATAAATTAATTCTTAAACTTGTTTTATTGAATTCTTATATCATTGTCATCATCCTCATGTTTATATTTTATTGAAAGTCATCTGTGGCCTGTAGTGCATAGATGGACTTGGTATGATTATGACCAGGGATTATTCGGTATAATCATGACCGTAATGTTACAAATGATGTGGTAAAAGTCCTCATTGGCCCGTAGTGCATTGATGGACGGTTGTTGGCATAATCATGACCATTGATGAATACACGAATATCCCTGGCCCGTAGTGCATGGATAATTTGTGGTCGTGATACTAATGAATATCCTTGGCCGTAGTGCAGGGATGATGTGGATTATTTATTAAGATGAGTCTCAGCGATAAAAGTGATGAAAAACTTTTTAAATCATAAAAGATAGTAGACTTTATTCTCTACTTGACTCTTTTATTGGATTGCTTATTCCGCTGCAGTTAAACTTGATGTCTATTGTATTTTATCAGTTTAACATTGTTGAAGGCTAATGATAACTTATCCTGCATTATCTTAGTCATAATATTTCTTACTGGGCTAGTTGAGCTCACCCTTTCTTTCACTGTTCTCTTCAGGAAATGAGAACATAGCCGGACTAGTCAGGAAACGGAGTAATGGTCCGAGAGGGTGTATTAGTAGTCCTCACTATTCTGTAAAATAGTGTGATAATAAATGTAATGAGGACTCAATTGAGTGTGAATATTGTATAGATGACAATATTTGTATTAAAACTCACAGCATATATTTTGTCGTATTTTACACGACTCTTGTATAATTAAGTTGTATTTGTATTCTGTACCATATATTTGGTGACTCAAGATGGGTGATGTATACCTATTTTGGGGGCGTCACGTCCCCTATGGAAAGTTCGGCTTCAATGCATTCCACACAAGGAAGTCAACAAAGAAAGGATCGGGGCTCTTTATTTATGGCTTGATATAACATTGATTGACTTTAGGGTTTTAGTTGCTTGAATTCGCATAATAGGTTGGTTAAGAATATGAAAGCTAACAACCTTACGAAAAGCATGATGAGTAGTTAACCAATCGATTCCTAAAATCACATCAAATGCAAGTATTTTCAAAGAGATAAGATCGACAGAGAACGTGAAAGTGTCGATTTGAATCAACAAGATTTATAAACAGTGGAGGTAACGAAGGTTTCTCCTAACGAAGTTTCAACCAATAAGTCAAAGTCTAACTTATCCGTAGTCAAATTTAAACGTTGAGCGCAAGCAAGAGAGATAAAAGAATAATTAGAAACGATATCTAATAAGGTATAGACTTCGCAAGAATTTATAATTAACTAACCCGTGCTAACTTCGTTTGGGTTACTCGCTTTTTGAGAAGTCACGAAAAACGCTCTTCCTGAAACCACCGACTTTGTTTTGTCTGCATCCGCCTTTAGTGCCACCGTCCCAGCTGGACTTGACTTTGGTGCACGACAAAATCGGGCAAGGTGACCTTCTCTTCCCCAATTGTAACAGGTTTTGGACGGCTGCGTACAGTTTGGACTGATATGTCCCTCTCCTCCGCATTTGAATCATATGATAGGTGGTCGTTCTCCTTCCTTAACAACGGGTGCTGATGCTAACATCTTTCCATCATTGTTGAATCTCCTTTTCTTGAAATGTTCATTCTTATTGTTTTGGCCATGATTAACACCGAAGTGGTTACCATTTCTGGCATGTTGATTCCCTCAACGCTTATTGTCATCGCTTCGATGACTGCTATCATTGGTATTATCATTTTGTCGGCTGCTCTCTTTTGGTTGGGTTGAGTCATTATCGCACTCCAATAACTGAGCCCTATTAACAACATCTGAATACAAACACAGTTTATGAGAGATAAGATATTGTCGTATCTCGGGTTTCAAACCTCTTAGAAATATTCGTGTCATTCTCTCCTCATTATTAACCAAATGGGACGCAAACCGGGATAACTCGGCAAACTTAGCTTCGTACTGCGACACGGTCATGTTGTTTTGCTCCAGTTTAATGAACTATACCTCTTTCATGTGACGAATACTTTCGAAAAGTACTTGTCGTTGAACAGTTCTTGAAACTTCTCCCAAGACATCTTCAGTGCGGCAGGTTGAGTACGTTTTACAGATTCCCACCAGTAATATGCCTCTGCCCGCAACATGAAGGTGGCAAAGGGAACTTTTTGCTCCTCGGAGCATCCCTAGACATCAAATATCTTGTTGATCTGCTTTATCCACGTCTCCGCCTTAAGTGGTTTTTGCTCTCCAAAAAACTTCGGTGGTCCTAGCTCCTTGAACTGTTTAGTAGTGACCGTTCGAGAGTTGCAAGTGTTTCCACCTGCTTTTTTGACAGGAGCCGCTCTCGCCTGATGTTGCATAAATTTCATAAAGCCTCTGAACATTCCATCGTTCATCATTTGGTCAGTGTTGTTGTTTGCATGAGGATTGTCGTCTTCCTGATGCACATTATCCTGATTATTGATCTGTGGAGACTCAACGGTCTCCTGTGCTCCATTGCTATTTTTAATATTTTTGGATGCCATTTTCAAATACTGCCATAAAACAAGGGTTAATTAACATATCACATATTATCCCTATACTCTGACCGACCAATTAAATGCCGAATAAACTTAGGTAGGTCATACTAGTGAAGGAATTCCCCGTCTCTCCCCTCCTAGTTCTTGTCTCACATCTCAGCCAGAGATCATATCCCTAAGCTTTGATACCAACTGTGACGCTCCCCAAATAGGTATACATCACCCATCTTGAGTCGCCAAATACATGGTACAAAATTCAAATACAACTTAATAATACAACTGTCGTGTAAAATACGACAAAACATAAACTGAGAGTTTTAATAAGAATATTGTCATCTAGACAATATCCACACTCAATGGAGTCCTCATTACATTTATTGTCACATTATTTAACAGAATAGTGAGAACTAGTAATGCTATCATCTGGACCGTCACTCCGTTCCCTGACTCATCCCAGCTATATTTTCATTTCCTGAAGAGAACAATGAAAGAAAGGGTAAGCTCAACTAGCCCAGTAGAAAATATTATGACTAAGATAATGTAGAATAAATTATCTTTAGCCTTCAACAGTATAACAACTGATAGAATACAATAGACAACAAGTTTTAGATCAACAAATTCAGCGGAATAAGCAATCCATTAGAAGAGTCAAGTAGAGCATAAAATCTACTATCTTCTATGATTTAAAAAGTTTTTCATCAACTTATCGCTGAGACTCAGCTTATTAAATAAACCACGTCATCCCTGCACTACGGCCAAGGATATTCATTAGTATCACGACCACAAATTATCCATGCACTACAGGCCAAGGATATTCGTGTTTTCATCAATGGTCATGATCATTCCAACAACTGTCCATCAATGCACTACGGGCCAATGAGGACTTTTAACACATCATTTTTAACATTACGGTCATGACTATACCGAATAATCCCTGGTCATAATCATATCAAGTCCATCTATGCACTACAGGCCACAGATGACTTTCAATAAAATATAAACATGAGGATGATGACAATGACATAATAATTCAATAAAACAAGTTCAAAAATTAAATTTTAAAGATTTATAAGTTAATTATCCTGAACTCAAAAACGTCCAAATTGTCAACATGATAGTGCTTTGTGGAGTAAATTTCAAGAATGCTTAGAAGAATATTTTCGTGAAAAGATACTGGATGAAGCGCAAATATCCAGGATATTCTACTAATTTCATGGAGTATAGAAGCCAAAACTTTAACCAGCTGAGTATAATAAAATATATGAAACTGCAAATAGATTTTCGCCCGCCATGCGGTAATCCACGTAGACACATCATTTCCATAATTTAATAAGGAATGAATACAAAAGATCATTCACCATGCATATGGTAATCCACATAGACAGTTATTCCAACAGAATAATAAAGAATGGAATAACAGAAGAATTCACCATGCATGCGATAGACCGTACAGACAGTTTATTCCCAATAGAATAATAAAGAATGGAATCAGGTCATGCAAAATCCGCACAGACAGGATATTCCAACAGAATAATAAAGAATGGAATAACAACAGAATACACCAGGCATGCGATAGACCACACAGGCAGGTTATTCCAACAAATTAATAAATAATGGAACCAGGTCATGCGTAATACGAACAGACAGGATATTCCAACAGAATAATAAATAATGGGATAACAGAAGAATTTCACCATGTATGCGGTACTTCGCATAGACAGGTTATTCCAACATAATAATAAGGAATGGAATAACAATAGCTCTCTTCATGAAAATGAAAGAAATAATACCCCTTAATATAATAATAATATCCCTTACCTTAGAATAAAGCTGGATACTGGAATAGAGAGATAGCAGACTTCTCTTCTTCTTTCTCTCTATAATTTTTCTCTATAATAATTGAACTATAGCTTTAGTGAATTGGTGAGAAATGAAGGAAGAATGAGCTTCTATTTATAAAAAATTTAGTTTCGATAATTGCACGTTTTGGGGCTCAAAAAATTACAGTACAATACCTTTTAACTTTTCTTTCATTTTTAATTTAGTCCTGCAAGTATTATCAAACTTGCACCACCTCCCCTAATAGTAAATAATGTGAATCAATAGTTCAATCATGTGATTCACTAGTTATAATCATGTGAAAATACAAATAACAGTATAGTACCTCCATCTTTAACTTAGTCATGTAAGTATTATCAATCTTGCACCAACTCCCCTAATAGTACATGAATGTGAATCAATAGTACACACATGTGAACAAATAGTTATAATCATATAAATTAATAGTAATTAATTCCTTATTTATCCGATTAATTACCCGAATGGTCAGTAAAACTTCCAGACATCAATTAATATCGGAATAAATGTCGATATCCACTAACACTAATAATTTCAACACAATGGAACTATCAATTTCATCTTTAATCAACACGAACTTATTCATCATTAATATTATAACTCACAATATTTAACAACCAGGTCGTTGTTGGGTTTTCGGTACAAAAATGCAGCGGAAATAGAAAATAAATCAAAGCAATTCTAAAACCCAAAACAGGATCCAAGCGAAACTAAAATTAATTCAGTGGTTTAGATATTATACCGATTATAGAAAAATTCTGAAATAGCTTCGAATCCTTTACGCAATCCAATTAGAATCACGCCTCTACGGTATCCACACGAACGCCGCACGAACCGTCGAATGATTCTGCAATAAGAGGGACTTACGGTACTAGCCACCAAAGAAACGATTATGAAACTGTTTTCTCTCTAGTCTCTCTCTAAGAGCGGCTAGGGTTTTTCAATTATGATGTTACCCTAAGTAGCTGCTATATATCATATATATAGTAGTTAAAAAGAATTCATTAAATCAAAATCTAATTTCATAAAATTCGAATTATATATATATATATATATATATATACAAATTATCCTTTTAATTTAAATTCATGATTTAAATAATATTAATCATATTAATATATTTAAATCCTTATAATTTAAATTAATTCTCTTTTAATAACATTCTATGTGTGTGGCCCTATAGGTTATTATTATGTTGGCATTAATTTTAAAATCATATTATAAAATTATAAACAGTGAGCGGCATCTAGTAATGCATCACTGCTACCCAAGTAATAATAAGATCGATGATTCGATGCAACCTTTTTGTGACCAATGTTTCAATGTAATTTAATCCTTTTAACCTTAATATCCTAGATTAAACTCGAGTCATGGAATGTGTCATACTCTTCATAATTTAATCTGAGTTTTCTTGATCAATGAGTAGACTATATGAAACAAATCACTATTTGAGCATGGTCATGCATTTCATAGTCCTACTCAATCAAGAGGCCTATGGATATCACCCCTAATAAATAGGAGGGTTAAATTCCATCTAGATCACTCATATTCCTCACACCATTCATGATGTACCCAATAATCATCTTTATAGTCCACCCTATTAAAGGTGACATTTAATGATATCAAAGTACATAAATTCCCGTGTAGTAATATAGTGATTTCAGGTCGGAGGACCATTACATCATTGTCACTATGAGAATTTCTAATGACACTTCGCATAATGCTCCACATAGAATTCTCATGGTGGGTCTGTCCAGTACATCGTTATCTAACATGTACCTATGCATTGACTTAATATCTCATATATTTATGACCAATAAAATTTAGTCATCAGTCAATCCACATACTAGTCTCAATGCATCATTGTTGTCCCATCAACAATGATACTCGACTAGGGACATTTAAGAACAATGATACTAATTGTAATTATATAATCTCATGTTCAAGTCACATACTTGAAACTATATAATTTGTATCACTATTCTAAGGAATTTTATTATGTTAACATTTATATAACGCAGTAAATAAAATGATAATAAAATTATTCATTTATTCAATTAAATATAATATCAAAACTTTAAGCAATTATATCAAATAATTGGCCTCTAGGGCATAAACTCTAACAGTCGTTTCCAGAAAAGAGGGGACTTTCCGATAAGGATTTCTCCTTATTGGCGCGCAATTAGATGACCAAACCTCTCCTTGACAGAACTTATAGACATTGTAAATATTGCAATTTAATAATATGAATAACTTTGTCGTCTCAATTATTGATGTAATATTATATCATATTATACAGATGATACTGTGACAATAATCGAATCAATAATATGAGAGATGTGATGCAGCAATAATTGAGTATAACTGAGTGACTTCTCACGTAAGCATCAATAACCAATATCGTGTGCTACTATGCAACCACGCGTATTACTGTACTTTTACTACCGGGTAGTTCAACAGTTTTAACGGTAACAATTCCATTGTTATTTTTATAAAAAGATAATTATGTCGTTTTCTTACTACGACAATACTTCCGTTGTGGCTTCCACCAATGATTGTGCCGTAGTACGAATATTCTCTGTTAAAACAAATATTTCCCGACCAATCGAATATTATATAACCACTTGCTTACTTTGCAAAATTTGTAAATATTACCCACAACTATAACATTATATCAAATCCACACCATAATATTCAAAAGAAATATTTCAAGAAATTTAAAATCTTTATTCATAAAATCTGGGGTCTCACATTTTTAGTCACAACATCACATTTGGTTTCACAAGAGAAAAATGCATTGCTCCACTGCTTAGAAGGAATATTTAAAAGATGAGTGTGAACATCCTTATTCTCCTTCCTGATGTCAACCATTGCCCCTTCTGAAATCATTAGGATTGTTGGCATTGGTTGCTCTCCAAAACATCACATTCAAGGTCACTCTTGGGAATTTTTTCCTCCAGTTAGCATAGATGTGTCTTGCACAACATCTATGCTCTTCCTCTAGCAAAAGCTATTATATGGTATACACCAAACCCTTGCATTAAAACTATAAAAAACAAGTTTAGTACTAATATAACAAAATATTATAACCAGTAATATAACAAAAAATTCAATGTTAAAATAATTTAGTAAATTATACCTTTTGTTGGTCAGTTATTTAGGTCCATCCTCTACCTAATTCCAGGCCAACATCCTCAAGTAATATACTCAGAAACCAACTCCAAGAATCCTTGTTTTCACTTTCAACCACTGCCCAAGCAATTGGGAACATTTGGTTGTTTGCATCCCTACCAATAGCAGTCAACAATTCACCCTTGCAGTATATCCTTAAGAAACAACCATTAAGCCCTGTTATGTGTATGCATCACTCCAACCAATTTTGTTTCACAGCTTTAAAACAACTGTACATTCTTTGGAATCTAGGTGGAGTACCTCCATCATCTCTAATTTGGATTGTGCTACCAGGATTTGTAGTTAGAATCTCATTCCCATAATCCCAGACTTTAGCTTAATGCTCCTTCAAGGTTTTCTCAATTTCACTTAAAGTAACTCTCTTTACTTGTCGACACTGAGGTAATGATTATTGTAGTCTAAACCTTTGTTTAATTGCAGCCTGCGATTCCCTTAACCTCATTAATTCTTAGTTTTGCTCTTATGGTACCCCCAAACTTTTCAACAAACCATCTAGACCTAACAATCCTAATCCTTGTTTTCCTCACACAATAATGTTTCTCATTGTATGATATAATTTCAAACACCTTCTCCCTAGCCACCTAACTAGCCTATAACACCCCATGGACAGTTTTTGGCACACTTTGCTTGTATTCTTATTTTCTCATTTACAGAATAATATATTCCCTATGACAACCCGAATTTTTATAGGTTATTAAAATAAGAATTTAATAAATAAAATTCTTATTATGAGATGTATCTATTTTAGGTTATGTGGTTTGGTGAGTAAAAATTTATTATGCATGAGGTTTAATAAGTTAATTTAACTATTAAAGAAATTAAATGGAATTGTTATGAAAAGGAAATTAACTATATTATATTACTTAATTTAATTAAGTTGAAATTATATTACGAAATAATATAATTTGATGGTTATGCCTTGTTGGCAATGGAAATGTTTTGAATTAAATTCATGAATAATGTGAGTAATTCACTTAATTTAAATAGTGAATTAATATAATTGTTTTAATAAAATGAGAAGGTAATATATTGCATAAAAATGTACTATGTTAATGTATTACGATAGTGAATTTCGTAAATAGTAAAATATTTATTAAATAGAATAAATATTTTAGTTAAAATATTTATGGAATAAAATGGATATTCGATGAAATTTTTTGGAGAATAATTTATTTAGGTGCGATAATGTTGATTAAATTATTTTATATTCAGTGCGTACTTTATTACGCTAATGGAATGAAAATATTCTAATTTAATTAAATAATTGAATTAGAGGATTAATGATTTGTTAAACAAATTATAACTATATTAGCTAATTAAATATTGTGTTGGCTAAATAAAGATTATAATTTAATTGGGTAATGTGTGACATGAGTACTATAGGATAAGAGAATTATAAAAATAAAATAGAAAGGGTTTTAAAATGTGTCAACCAAACAAGGTCTTATGACTTTTGGAATATTATAACTACTGAGACCTTAATTTATTTGAACGTAAACCATTTGTCAGTTTTTATGTTACGTATTATTTTGCTAAGTCTAAATAACAGAGAGAAAAGGGAGCCTTATAGAGGGTTTGAGAGATAAAGAACGAAAAGAACGCAAGTTGAATGAATCAATTTGGTTAAGAAACGAATTCGTAGTGAATGAATTCGCTAAACATGTTAAAACATGAAAGTTTAGTATGAACATGAGTTTTGGGTTAAGATTTAGGCTAGCTAGTGTTTCTATAAATTGTTATAATTCTAGTATGTTGTAGTTCTATGAATTACAAATCCATAGAATCAAAAACGGACTAATTTGGATGTGTATAACTCAAGTTATGAAGATTAGTAGGAGAAAAATGGTCAAAAATCGTGAAGACCAGTAGCTTCAGGTCCCGTTTCTGCTAACGGCCACAGTTGCGCTATGCCCTAAGTCATTTGGGGCACAGCTGCGCTGTGCCCAAGGCTTAATTGGGCGCAGCTGCGCCCAAAGTATGTCAGGTGTGACTACTTTGACCTGTTTTAGTAAAATGGGCATAACGTTTTCATACGAATTCCGATTGAAGCGATTCAAGATGATCCGAAAAGAGGACGAATAGACCTATAACTTTTATTCTTTAAGTTTTTCAATTTAAGGTCGGCAACAGTAGTCAAAATGGTCATCTTTGTGACTGATGCGTATTCGGAGGCAATCAGAGGGCGTCGGACATGCACATACACAAGTATAGTGATGTCGACGATAATAGATGTTGTTATAAGTTATAGAACATGAATATTATGAAGTATAATGATACTTAATATGAATAAATGATATATTACATAAGTTGAATACGCATACTAAGCACGCACAAGAGAGACAAATTGGGCGTGTGACGAATAAACGTCGAAACGTCGTGATAAGTGATAATGAACATAAAAAGTATTTTAAATCAAATGAAATGAATATAATAAGATATTGAATAGTGTTAAAATAAAACCAATAAGTAGTCCTAACAAGACTTAAACACTTGAATGAACTTCGAATATGAAATACAGTGAGATATAAGTTGAAAGTTAACACAATAAAATTGAACATTGTGTATATATAATAGGAAGGGTTATGAGATGTAGAGTAAAGTTTACATTACAACTACTATGCGTTGCTATGTGACTTATAGTTGATGTGTATGATTATATAATTGTGTAGGGCACGTGAAGTGCAGATAATTGTAAGCTGTTAAACTGTTATTGGTAAACAACGATCAAGGCAAGTCTTCCGGTTCCTATTTGCTATGTGAACTTGGTGATTAACTGTTTTAAATATTTATTAAAAGAGAATGATGTGTTATATATATGTTGAATGTATGAAATGTTAAAGTCAACTTATGACTACGTTGATTGAGTAAAGCATGCTGATTGAGTAAGGAACTCAATCTTTATACTTGTTTTATGAACTGTAAGATGTATGTTATGTTAGTCCAATGTTTATGAGATATATGTTGAGCATGTTATTATGTGCTACGTGATGCATGAAAACTATTAGATTTTGCTGGGCTGTCGAGCTCAACCTTGCAAATAACCATTTTTGCATGTTAAGGATTGAAGGTAACACTATGTGCTACTTGAATGACGTGGATCAGAAATAATACACGAAGATTAATATTTTAGCTAAAGTTGTTATTTCTTAATACCATGATTAAGATTCATGAGATGTACTAAATATTTTATGATGTATAGTTTTATGTTGAGTTGTAAAGCTAAAGTTAGAGTTATCTGATATGTAGAGGTTATCAGATTGAAATGTAAAATTTTATATAATAACAGTGATAAAGTGAATCATAAAATAAGATTGATTTAAAGACATGTAGATGATAAAGGTTTTGATTCAGGGAATTAAAGTAATAAAACATAAAAGTTTAAATTATTCCGCATTATATAAAGTTTAACATCGAATGATGATGTAAAAATCAGAAGGTAGATGTGTTTTTAACAACGAAGTTAATAATTAAATTGCATGAAATTTGGGGTCGTTACATTCCCTTTCCATAACTAACTGCATAATTCACTATAGCTTCCATACATTGTTGAAGTCCAGTGAATGTCATATCAACTTCAAATTTTATCTTACTAATTAGAGTGTTGGGATTATATGCTGGAAGAACTCTTTTCTCTTTCCTCTGTGGCTCCTCTCCTTTCCATTAACTGTTACTATTAGAATCATCACTCAGAGGAATCTTTTCATTAGAATCTTCTTCATTTTCTACCCAAGGCCTCAACTTCATTGTCAACCTCTACATTCTTGGTTTTTCTAGGTTTCTTAGCCTTTTCCCCTGCTACTGCTCTCTTGTGTACCAACATCCACATTTGGTTCATCCACTGTTGGTTTTTTAGCCTTACATGTAGTTGATTTGGAGAAGGCATTACGTTTTGCAGTAATTAAGGCCTCAGGCCGCTCTCTTAGGATAAGTGGAGCCCCAACCTCCTCAACTTGTGAGTCACAAATATCAACTGGTTCTTCATCAATGTTTACTTCAAACTACACAACCAACTCTTATTTTTTTGCTTTTTTATCTCTTCTTTTTTTTTCTTTATATTTTATAAACTCCTCATTCCCATCATCATCAGCATCATCACTTAACTCTTAATCACGTTCCTCATCACTTGAATCATAAACTGTATGCTTTAGTGCTTCTTCATCTCTGACATTAACTACATCCCCCATTGCAAGTGCTTCTTCATTATCCGCATGGACACAATATATATCCATCTTCCCAATTTTTAGAGCTTCTTCAATTAACAGTCTTACACTATTTTCATCATGAAGAAGTTCTATACCATCCTTCAAACTAAACCCTGCTAATTTAAAGTACATAACAAAGTTTCTTTTATCCCCTAGGTGTTTTACCAACTTCACCAACCTGTCAACATTCAAGTAATCTCCATCAGCCCCCTCATAAGTTTATTTCCTTCCACCCTCATAAACATATGTTCTATCCTCCTTGGTAACAAACTGCCTCCATGGTACAATTTAACATTAAAGTAGTTCATGATGCATGAAACATAATGCACACTATCAGTACCATGACCAATAACTGAATAAACAAAGTAATCACCAACATTAACCAATAAGCCCTAATCTCAAATTAAACATAATTGTAAGCATTAAACAAATTACAACTTACAGAGCTTACAAATTAGACAATGAACATAACTTTAAACTTTAAACAATGAACAATGAACACAACTGTAAACATTAAACAAATTACAGGGTCACCCATTAAAGAAATTTGAAAACATTAAAGAACACTACAAGAAAACCAGTTATTTTCGACGGACTAATCCATTAGAATTAATGTTTTTCCGTCGACAATAACATTACTTCCGATGGAATAGTCCGTCGGAAATTCGGACGAATATAATGTCGTCGAGCTTATTTTCGTCGATTATTCGGTCGAAAATAAATAGTTCCTACGAATTTAGTTCTAACAGAATCGTCGTCAGAATTACCTTATAATCGACGGAATTTATCTCAACGAAATAATTACGTCGAATACATCTTGCCACGTGGGCATGCGCGAAGATCAGGTATTTTTTAATTCCGAGGGAATATCCGTCAGACATAATGTAATATCCGTCGGAAATAACTGCGATAAAATAAATTATTTATATTAATAGCATTTTCCAAAATTAAATGAATATATTATTTTCGAGCACTTTGAAGAATTTTAATTCTAACAACTAATATTAATTCAACAAGATCTTACAGTTTCCAAGATCAATATATGCATTAGAAAATAACAAATAACATCATTAAGGGTGTGTGATGCATAGAAAACGGGAAAAAAACACTTTTACCCCACCGTGGTTGTAGTGTTTTAAGCAATTAGCCACTGTGCTTTTAAAATATTCAATTAACCCACTGTACTTTTTAAAAATATTCAATCAAGCAATTCCGTCCAATTTTGCTCACGGACGTTAAAAAATTAAGCCAATTTTTCTACGTGGTTTTAAAAAATAAAATACAAATGACGTGTATTTACTGATCTGGTCAGCAAGACCAGTCAGTTAAACCTTCGTGGAATGGGCAGGAGGAAAACGCAGCAAACAAAAGAAAAACAAATACACAAATAAACAATTCATCTAGGGCTCAAAAACACACTTTTGTATGCGAAGAAATCGAGGAAGGAGGTGGGGGTCTCTGGCGATACAGACAGACGAACAAGGTGTTGTATCATTCCAAGAAAGTTAGGGTTCCAATCATCTACCATATTAAGCAATACAGACAGACGAACAAGGTGGGTATCATTCCAAGAAAGTTAGGGTTCCAATCGTCTACCGAATGTAAGTGTGGTCTGGGTTCCATTAATTTTTGTCTGAAACATAAAATATTGCACTCGTTTTCATCTTTATTTTTTCTTAAAAGCGAAGGTATATGGTGGGGTTTTGGTGCAAAAGTTTAGTTTTTAGTAGTTGAAAGTGTAATATTATTGTGGTTTATAGTGGGTTTTGTCAATTAACAGGAACTCTGTATTGTCCTTTGTGTTGACTGATTTTGAGTAGTTAATCTTTTTAATTACTGCAAAGTATAAAAAGAGGGTATTTGTTTAAAGTAGATAAGTTGTGTAAAGTGGGAATTTGTTTAATGTTTATAGTTGTGTTTCTTTAATGTTTACAGATTTCTTTAATTAGTAACCATGTAATAAGTTTAATGTTTATTGTTGTGTAGTTTGTTTATTCAGTTAATGGTTAATGTTGGTGATTAGTTTGTTTATTCAGTAAATGGTCATGGTACTAACAAATTGAACATGTTGTTTAATGCAGCATGAACTACTTTGATATTGAATTGTACCATGGAGGTCAGTTTGTTACTAAGGAGGATGGATATGTTTATGAGGGTGGAAGGAAAGAAACTTATAAGGGGGCTGATGGAGATTACTTAAATGTTGAGAGGATGGTGAAGTTGGTATAAAACACATAGGGTATAAAAGAGACTTTGATATGTACTTCAAATTGGTGGGGTGGACTTTGAAGGAGGGTCTAGAACTTCTTCATGATGACAATAGCGTAAGACTGCTAATTGTTGAAGCTCTGAAAACTGGGAAGATTGATATATACTGTGACTATGAGGATAATGAAGAAATACTTGTTGAGGTTGATGTCAGAGATGAGGAAGCACCAAAGCAGACGGATGATGATTCAAGTGATGCTAGTTATGAGAAAAGTGATGAGGAGTTCAGTGATGCTACTGATGATGATGGAAATGAGGAGTTGAAATATAAGGAAAAGAAAGGGACTGATAAAAAAAATCAAGAGGACACGAGTTGGTTTTGGATTGTGAAGTAAACCTTGATGAAGATCCAGTTGATATTGGCCACTTACATGTTGATGAGGTTAGGGCTTCATCTATCCCAAGAAAGCAGCCTGAGTCCTCAAGTACTGCTAGATGTAAGGCTAAAAAACCAACATTTGTTGAACCAAATGTGGAAGCTGGTACACAAGAGAGAAGTAGCAGGGCCAGAAAAACTAAGGCTGTAGAGTTGGAAGTTGAACCAACATTTTGAGGATGAGTTGGGGTTTGGGACAAAAGGAATGAGGCCTTGGGTAGAAACTGAAGAAAATTCTGATGATGAGATTCCTCCAAGTGATGATTCTAGTAGTAACAGTGAATGGGAAGGAGATGAACCACAAAGGAAAAAGAAAAGAGTGGTTCCAACATATAATCCCAACACTCCAATTAGCAAGATAAAATTTGAAGTTGATATGATATTTACTGGACCTGAACAGTGTAGGGAAGCTATAGTGAATTATGCAGTTGGTAATGGAAAGGAAATCTATTTTTCTGTAAATGAGAAAACAAGAATACAAGCAAAGTGTGCCACTAACTATCCATGGGGGTTGTGGGCTAGTTATGTGCCACTTGAGAAGGTGTTTCAAATTAAATCATACAATGAGCAACATTATTGTGTGAGGAAAATAAGGATTAGGATTGTTAGGTCTAGATGGTTGGTTGACAAGTTTGAGGGTACAATAAGAGCAAAATCAAGAATGAAGTTGTGGGAAATACAGGCTACAATTAAATAAAAGTTTGGACTGCAATCATCATTACCTCAGTGTCGACGAGTAAAGAAAATTGCTTTAAGTAAAATTAAGAGCACCTTGAAGGAGCATTATGCTAAAGTTTGGGAGTATGGGAATGAGATTCTAGCTACAAATCCTGGGAGCACAATCCAAATTAGAGGTGATGGGGCACTCCACCTAGATTCTAAAGAATGTACATTTATTTTAAAGTTGTTAAACAAATTTGGTTGGAAGGATGTAGACACATAATAGGGCTTGATGGTTGTTTCTTGAAGACATACTGCAGGGGTGAGTTGTTGTCTGCTATTGGTAGGGATGCAAACAACCAAATGTTCCCAATTGCTTGGGCAGTGGTTGAAAGTGAGAACAAGGATTCCTGAAGTTGGTTTCTTAGTCTATTGCTTGAGGATGTTGGCCTGAAATTAGGTAAAAGATGGACCTTGATAACTGACCAACAAAAGGTATAATTTACTTAATTATATTAACATTGAACTTTCTGTTTTTATTACTTGTTTTATAGTTTTGATTGCTTTTTATTGGATTATATATATATATATATATATATATATATATATATATATATATATATATATATATATATATATATATAACACTAAAGAAAAGAAATAGCTTTAACAGTTTGTAGTTTCAGTTTTAGTTACTAAAAGGTGGTAATGCAGTTTCAGTTTTCTTCTTCCTTTTGTGTTAAATTTGTATGCCCTTTTTTCAAAAGTTGATTTAGCTGGTGTATGGGTCCCTTTTCAATTACCGAGTAATTTGTTCATTCCATTGTTTTATAGATAAGGTAAAGTTTCATTTTAAGATGTTGAGGATGAGTTGGGGTTATTATATTTTGTAATATTAGTATTAAACATGTGTTTACTGATAAATTGCAAGGGTTTGGTTCCTGCCATACAAGAGATTTTGCCAGAGGCAGAGCATAGATGTTGTGCTAGACACATCTATGCTAACTTGAGGAAGAAGTGGCCAGGAACAGTCTTGAAGCACATGTTTGGAGAGCAGCCAAGGCCAATAATCCTCATGATTTCAGAAGGGCAATGGTTGACATTAGGCAAGAGAGTAAGGATGTTCACACTAATCCTTTAACTATTCCTCTTAAGCATTGGAGCAAGGCCTTTTTTCTTGTGAAACAAAATGTGATGTTGTGACTAATAACATGTCTGAATGTTTTAATAGTTAGACCTTAGAGGCTAGATATAAACCAATACTAACTATGTTTGAAGATATAAAAACACAAGTCATGGGTAGAATTCATACAAAGAGGGATGAGATGCAAAAAATAGAGGCAAAATTATGTCCTAGGATTATGACAAAGGTCAATAAGGCCATTGAGTTAACCAAGTACTGTGAGTATGATTGGGATGGGGGGCACAAGTTTGAAGTGTCTGATAGGAGTGGAAAATACATGGTAGACATAGAGGTTATGAGTTGTTCGTGTGGAGTATGGCAGTTATCTGGTATTCCTTGCCACCATGGAGTAATTGGAATCCTTCACATGGAACAACCAATTGAGAACTATGTTGATTCCTGCTATTATGTGAAGACTTACCTGAAATCATATAACCACTTGTTAAATCCAATGAGGGGTTCAAATGAATGGCCTCTTGCCAACATGACAACATTGTTGCCTCCACAAACCAAGAGAATAGCAGGCAAACCTAAGAAAAATAGGAGGAATGATCCTAATGAAGAGCCCAGCAGCAAGACCAAGTCATCTAGGAAAGGGACTCCTGTTAAGTGTTCTAGGTGCAAGGAGTATGGGCATAACAAGTTAGATTGTAAGATGACACAATCAAGGACTAAAATTGGGACACAACCTACTGAAGAACCAAGTCAAGCTACCCCACAATCTGTAGGTGCCCCAAGGCCTAATAAGCTGGGGGTAAGTTATTTTAAAACCAATTTTTATTAATAGTTTTTAATAGTTGATTGTATATTATTTCACATGTGGTTCTATTCTACAGGTGAAAAGGAAAGAAAGGGGTCAAGGAAAGAAGTCTGGAATTGGAAATCAAACTGGGCAAAAAGAAGTAAGCATCCTTACTTTAGAAGGTATTTCAATGCTTGTTGGCAGCCAAGCACTAATTGCAGTTGTCCATGTAAGTAAGAAAAAGTCCAAGACTGACAGCAAGTGAACAATCTGCAGGTGCAGGGAGAGGGCAGCAAAGGGACCATCTGCAACCTAGAAGGGCAACAAGTGGACCAGGACCATCTAATGTTGCTATTGGACCATCTGCAAACCAAAGGGAAGAGCCTAAAAGGGGAGCAAGTGTAGGTGGACCATCAACCAATTGGAAAGTAAAGGCTAAAAAAAGACTAGACTGAACAAGTTATGGTTCATTATTTTGTTGCAATTGGACATTAGGTTGTACTTTGTTGTTCTGAATTTGATCAAATGGACCATATTCATGTAATATTTTGGTAACCAAAATCTGTATTGAATTGGTTTCAACATGTGGTTATGTTTTGCAGTTGAATGATTATGCTTATAGCAATTGGCTTAATATACTTTATCAGTTGATAGTTGGTAACATTTTACTAGCACTTTTGCGACTCTTTTGGTGGAACAGTGGGAGTATTATATATTTTTACTAGCACTTTTGTTCCAATTCTGTATTGAATTGGTCTCAACATGTGGTTATGTTTTGCAGTTGAATGATTATGCTTATAGCATTTGGCTTAATATACTTTATCAATTGGCTATGCTTATAGTTATGCTTATGGTTATGCTTATAGCAGTTTGTTGCAGTTGGTAACATTTGTTGTTGGTTGTGTTCAACTTAGGTTAGGATGTTGGCTCTATTTTTGACAATTGGTGTTAGCTATGTTTTTGTCTAACTGTTTTTGACAATTGTTGTTGGCAATAATTTTTGGCAACTGTTTATGGAATGTAAACGAATGTAAACATTAACAAGTACATTGTCTCATTTTCAATAGGGGTACCATTACATCCTATTACAATCCATAAAAATAACCATCTTGACAACTGATAACCAAGTTCATTACAATCAACACATTACCATTACAAGACACCACATCCATTACAATCAATACAATACCTTTATCACACTCGTTGCTTCATCAACATTTGAAGACACTTCAACCCATTGAAAATATCCGCAATATCTCCCAGATTCCTATCAAATACCAAACATTATTTAACAGAGATGAGAAAAACAGAGCCACATACCATATTAAACAAAGATAGGAATGAAATGCATATTACAAATCGAACAGAGTAAACCAACCCCATAGTTGCAGCAGCCATAAAACCTTTTTCTTTTTGACCTATCTTTCTTCAAAATACAGATTCGAGCTGGTACATCACAATAACACTTGTGCAGTTCTGAAGCAGTGGTTGACATTGAGCTAGTTCGAGATGAAGCCATATCAGATGCACAATACATTCACACTTACCTCGAAACCAATTTTCAAGCAAAAGCCCTAATTTTCGTGCACTTTTACTGAGAAATGGGAAACCCTAGTTCTTCAATTCTTCAGTTCTTCACTCGACCCAATCGATTTCACTTGATCTTCAATTCTTCAATCGACCCACTCAATTTCTCCTGACATACAATCAAGATCGTCTCATGTATTCTCTATCTCAATCAACACAATCCAGTTCACCTGACATTAAGACCAACAATTGTTTGCTTGATATATGTTTGCAATGGTATCTGCTTATATCTTCGTCCCGATCATTAAATACACGTCATTTGTATTTTATTTTTTAAAGCCACGTGAAAAAATTGGCCCAATTTTAACGTCCATAAGTAAAATTGGACAGAATTATTTGATTGAACATTTTTAAAAAGTACAGTGAGTTAATTGAATATTTTAAAAGTACAGTGGCTAATTGCTTAAAACACTACAACCACAGTGTGGTGTAAGTGCTTATTCCCCATAGAAAACTAAAAAAGATTGTTCATGTGCATGCGCAGGGAGTTGCTATTAGCGCATGGGACAACTGAATCCCTTGATTTTTTTGAATGCTAAAAGACAATCCTTTATATGAGCTCCCATATATGAAAGAAAAGCATAGAAAAAAAAACAGTACAATCCAAACACAAACTATAGTACAGATCATGGCTGAAAAAAATCATAACTCAATAAATTATGTAGAAACTAAAACTGAAACTGAACTGAACCATAGCAGTACAACAGCTTTGTGACAATGAAAACCATACACAAGAAAAAAAATGAATTAGCCATGATAAGAAACCAGAAAAAAAATTATAGAAAAATATTATGCCAAGTTGCAAGAACCTGACCTGCTGGCGTTTTGCTTGAAGGAACAGATGCTGCAGGTTTTTCAGGCTCCTTATAATCAAGGGGAGGAGCAAAGTCCACCTCACAGTAAGTCTGAATGATACTTATGGCATTAGAAGGCTTTGATTCAATGATATCTATGTAATACTATTTACTGTTGTAGGCTACCATATTAATATTATCCCCTATGGTTAAGCATGAAAAGTTCCTCAATGTTGTCTCCAAGCTGCACGAGAAAATAAATATAATATCAAATTGATCATTCTCTGAACAGTGGATGGCGTAGGCACGTGCTCATTTTTTCAATCTTTCATCATCAGGTACTGGCACTTTACAAAAGAAAAATGAAAAAATTACATAGCAAAACATATTTGGATATTTGACATCAGATGACTTACATAATTGCTTTTGGATTGGAAATGTCCAGAAAGTTGTTAGTGTGGGGTTGAAGTTTTATGTATATACCCTTTGGAATGTCTCCTTGTAGTAGAAAATTCTCCATCATCTACAGGAAAGAAATTCAAAACAAAGATTGGATAATCAATGTGCAGAGACGCTAATACAAACAAAAAGCAATACAAAGTTTTTAATAGAACTCAATACACTAGCGTTAGACATAAAAATAATTACATGAACTACAAGTAAAAATTTTAATGGACAAATTCATCCAAAATTCTACAATTAAAGTTTGATGATCTATTAGCAAGCAACTAAAGTTGAGCAACAATTATAGGACACTATATGGTCCTCAATTAACAAATTCATTGTGCAATTCATAATTAAAGACATAAGAAGTTAAAGTTTCAATTGCATGTCCAATTCTCAATAAAGTTATCCTTACATTACTTATCAGTACAACTTCTATTTATCACCCTTCTGTTCACAACCTTAACAAAGTACTGAACATCAGAACAGTAGTTATATTAAATAAAGTATTTGATCCATAAAGTGTTCACCAAATATTTATAATCGATAACACTAGTCAAAAAAATGTTAAAAGGAAAAAAAGAAGACTAAATCGCTAACAAATTGGAAACAAACTCATACGTAAACAATTATTTAACTGAAATTTACAGGGAGAACAGACGTGCTACACAGAGCAATATAGAGAACAAGAATTGACAAAACAGAACAAAGACACCTGTTCCAAACACCATCTACTTAGTACATTGAGCGAAGCACAAGACTGTTCTACAATTTTGTTTTTCATTTAACTTAATTTTTATCACAATTTGACATATATTTTAATTTAGGGATAAATGACTTTTTGGTCACTGTACTAGGGTCCGGTTTTAATTGTGGTTACCGAAACTTTTTTTTGTTTCAATCGAATAACTGTACTCTCAAAAACTTACCAAATAGTCATTCCTTATGATTTCCGTCCAAAAAACGGACGGAAGTGCTGAGTTGGTGAACGAAAGTGCTGAGTTGGCGCTTTGACTCCGTTTTTTTTGCTGATATGTATATGGTTTTGTCATGTGTATCATTATGTGTCAAGCACATGCTCATAAATACTTTCAGAATAATAATTTCCTATCTGTCTATTTCACAATAGATTGATTCGCTAATTCATGTCCTAGGAGATACTTCCCTAAAACAAATCATCCCCCAAATTTTATCAAGTTATCATACTAACGACTCAATTTCAATTCATTAAGGTTTTCTGGTTTAGGAGAATGACAATATCAAATCAACAATTAATAATAATAATAATAATATTTTCAAAATAATAATAGTAATAATTTAAATACATGTGAAATACAAGGGAAGATTACTCCACAAATAATTTACTGAAATAATTTTCAATTTTCAAATATATTACATATATATTATTAAAATACAAAACCAAAATTAAATTTTAATAAACTAATTTCAAAAAAATGACTAACAATTCTGAAAATACCATCCGAGTTAGAAATTCAAACTTTAAATATATAACTAATAATTCTGAAAATTAATTATTATCCTAAACTTTAAAACTAAAATTATTACTATATAACAAAATCATTAAATCATTAAATCGATTAGCCATAAACAAATCATTCCCAAACAAACAACCAAATAAAGATGGAAGCTCCATCACCAAATTCTTTCCAAACAAAGTGAAATCTAGTAAAATCAATGGAATCTTCATCGTCAAAGACCAGATCTAAGCCGCCATATTCTTCTTTCATAAATTGCAATAGAAATAGTGATTTCAAATATCCGATATATAACAAGAAATTCTGCAATTAATTAGAAGAAATTAAAAAAAATCCAATGGTTCATTCCCAAACATTTAATGGGGATTTGAAATTCATTCAAATCAAAACCCAAAATCCAAAATTTCATTCTAACGCTCCGCCTCGCTTACACGCACGTCGTTCCCTTTTACCCTCGAGCCCACATCTCCGCCATTTCCGTCAACTCCGACGTCGTTCCCTTTGGCTGCTCCAGTTGGGACGGGTCACCAATCAGCAATTAGTTTCTTCTTTAATTTTCAATCGGTGGTGGTATTCTTTGAATAATAGTGATGTTTGTGTATAGAAGTGAGAAGAAAGGAGATTAGGATTGTCCTGAGTATGAAGATGGACTTTTTAAAGAAGATGAACACTTCAATTTTTTTATTTAAAAAAAATTGTAGTAAATAAAATTTAGTCTATTTACTTTAAATTCATATTTTTTGTACTTTATTGTTTCACATTTGGGCATAAGGTTTTACTAATTATCATGCAGTCTTAGGTAATTTTTTATTTTAATACCCTTTTTTTACATTTCATGTATTTATTTTGTATTTTCAACAAATTAATATTTGGTTTTAAATTCTTTTATTGTAATTTCCAAGTTTATTTAATTTTCTTTTTCTTTTTATATTTATTTTATTTTTATTTTGTATTTTTAAAATAATGTGCAATTGATTATAATTACCTTTGTGAATCACTTTTGTGCATAATACATTATGTGTGATAGTAATTGATTATAATGTATTTAATCACATTACATATCAGCCGTTGGATGCACGCAAGAAGACTAATGAAGTAGGAAGGAGTAGAGAAACCAGTCCACATGGCAAAACCCATCCACATCAGAAAAAAAAATTGAGTTTTATGCACAGTCAGCTTTTCCGTCCGTTTTTTTCGGACGGAAATTGAAATTAATGACCATTTTGTAATATTTAAGAGTACAGTTATTCGATTGTAATAAAAAAAGTTTCGGTAACCACAATGAAAACCGGACCCTAATACAGTGACCAAAAAGTTATTTATCCCTTTTAATTTATCAACAACTTGAGGGAAAAAAAGGGGAGCAACTTCAAAGATTAACAGTCTGTCAAAAGTGATACTGAGTTCAGCAAAAATTAGATTTTGCAAACAAGATAAAACAAAGTCTGGTTTAAATAATCTAAATGCAAAAATTGTTATATGCATATACTTAATTGTCTCTACAATAACATGAAGAAAAATTATTACATTCCAATATCAGGAACATACTAATAAGCAGAAACAACAAGCAGTACTAAGCCAATCTTTTACCCTAAACTTGAGCTACATTCAACAATAAATAGTTCCTAAAAATGTAATGTTGCTACTATAATTAAAAATCAAACACAAATGAAACAAACATGTCAGTACTTCAACAATACTTGAAACACCAAGAAAACTAAAACCCAAAATAAAAACAAGGTATATATATAAGACAATGGATTAATTTTGTCATATACCAATCAGAATAGTAATACCCATATATGATAAAACTAATCTAATGGGAATGGTAAATTCTAAAAACATATCGAGTAAAGAACTTATCGAATAAATGTTGATTAGGTTGATGTAAGATACAAATTTTGGTCAAACGATATCAAATTTGCACAAGTTCACTACAAGGAAAAAGGATATTTCCGACGGAAGTATTTCCGACGAACTTGATTCCGTCGAGTTTACGTTATTTCCGAGACAATAATCTTTCGACCTTACTTCCCTCGACAATAGTATATTTCCAACCGAATTCCATCGGAAGTAGAACTCCATCAGTGGCGCCAATATTCCCGCCAGCGCGAAATATAACCTCGACGGAACTAGAGTTATTTTCGAGGGAATAGCCGTCGGTATTAAGTTATTTCTGAGAGAATTAATTCCAACAGAAATTCTGTCGGAAATAAATCTTAAAACGTATACAGTTCATCTTCTCCAGCGTCGATCTCATTTTCATATATATACATATATATATATATATATATATATATATATATATATATATATATATCCGATCTCTCTCTCTCTAGCAGCCCCGTACCCCCCGGTCCTCCCCTCCCCCTGTCTCCCCACCCCTGTCCTGGTATCCCCTTCCCCGGTACCCCCCACCCACTACCGCCGGTTCCCCCCCCACCTGCCGCCGTACAGCCACCACCCGTCGTCATCGTTGCCATCTAAGTCTCAACCGTTGGCAGCAGTTGCGACCTCCGACTCCATTCCATTCCACTGTCTGTTCAAGGTACGTATTACTAATTTTCAAGGTATTACTAGAATTACTTCAATTTTCAGTCTGAAATTGGTCAATTTGGTTATGTAATTGGTCAATTTGGGTCTGAGGGTTTAATTTTTCTATAAAATCGCTCTAATATTGGGAGATTTTAGTTTATAATTTATCTGAAATTGGTCATTTGGGTCTGAAAGGTCTCAAATTAGTGAAAGGTCTGAAATTTTATCGCAATATTGCAGCTTCTGTAATTGGTCATTTGGGTCTGATTTTGTGCAATATTGTAGCTTCTGTAAGTGTATATCATCCATTTTATTGTTTGTTTTTGTTTTTCTTTATGTAATTGCAGTGTATTTCTTCAATTACAGTATTGTATGTTCATAACAGTAAAAATAATGTGATGCTTGATATTTCTGACGGAAATTCCCACGAACATTCTGTCAGAATTCTTGAGATGCAAAATTTGTGGGTTCTACTAACTATTTATATATATTACTTAATTTTATAATACTAAAATTCACTAATTAAGTAGCATTTACTTAATTAGTTTCCGACTAATAAAATCAAATCAAATCAAATAATTTATACTTCAAATATCAATTAATTTAATCAACTTAATTAAAAAAATAAAATAAATTAAAATTTTATATTTAATATAATAATATATAATTTAGAATTAAATAAAAAAAATATAATTTAATAAATGAAATAAATATAATTTAATAAATAGATTAAATTAAATTTACTAAAATAAAATATAATACAAAATAAATAAAATAAAATAAAATAAAATAAAATAAATTTATTAAATTAAATTAATTTTAATAAAAAATTAAAAATAAACTAAATAAATAAAACAAATAAATAAATAAAATAAAATAAAACAAATTTATTAAATTAAATCAGACCCCAGCTTAGGGTTGCCTGGAAATATATGCCGAAAGTTAGACAAGATTCAGTAGTACATTTATTGGGTTGTAACCTTGTAGGTAGGTTTTGGCCACAAGATTTCATATTGGTTTGTATGATTGGAGGCCCAATACCAAAATGCCACTATGAAAGCTACCCCGAGAAGAACCCCATTGGTTTGGTCAAGATTTTTATTAAACTTCAACTGCAAGCAATTGCATCTCTGATAAAGATTTTCCATTTTCAAGAAACAATATATATATTTCTCGCCCAAGAGTAATGACTATTAGGAGAAGTGTCAAGGACTTCCTTGTATGCAGGGTTCGACATAACAGTTGCAGCTAATAGTACTCCAATTGGTCCCTCGACAGGAAAAAAAATATGGGTCGTAGTTTATGTTTGTGTCCTATACTCGAATAATTATAAAGTTAATTGAATTACTGCGGAAATTCCTCAATGTTCCATCATAACAGATGACAACAGCCCGAAAGAGTGCCATCAAGTTATTGAACAAAGTTCCAAATTAAGCAACCCTCTAGATGAACGAACGATCACTTAGGAATCAAACCTTCGTATCTTTCTACTATAGTAACGTTATGATCAAACTCATTAACTAGTCTACCTTGGAATGAAGTTTCAAGTATTAATTAACAATAATGTGAAAGAATTCCCAAAAATCCAGTATACAAATTTCTCTAAGAACCACATTCCCAAATAAATTCAAAAATTCTGGCTTCACTAAATGAATGAAAGATAAAAAAGGTTTGATACCAACTCAGCAAGCTACTACAAATTAAAAGGACGAAATGAGATGTACATTTTACATATATGTATATACAAATAAAACTAATACCTCTGCCATGTATAAAACACATTTATATGATATTTTTTATATAATCAAAAACTAATTTAAAAATATTCTGAACATAAAAAATACAGATGAACATTAATGTAAGAACATAGTTGAGAAATCAAGCTCACACAACCACACTAAGATAAAAACACACGCACTACTGTATCAAGTATAAAGTAATGACATAAGAATTTTACGTGAAAAATCCAACTGGGAAAAATCACGAAAAGAGATCTCATAAATCGATTAATGAAAAATAATATGGAGAATACAAAAGTTGAGAAATAAACCAACTGATTAATTTCTCTGTATACTCTCACTCTCTCAATTGCTACAAAGCTTTGGTGCATCCTTCTTGCTTAACCGAGCAACCTGTTTATAGTAAAAATGGAGGAGACATCTTTCCTTAAATCAAGGCTACTCCATGAATATTTGCACTACATATCCAATTTACATACAATCTGCACACAAGTTTTTCTTCAAGCTAGTATAGCCTTTGTTTGAAAAAACAAACTACATCATTTATGGGTTGATGAAAAAGTCAATGATATAAGCATTTTCAACAAACATCTTGAAATAAGACAATCAGACTCGAGTATACGTATAACTTTCAAGTAGACTCTGCTTTTAAAATTCCACCATCTCCTTTGGTCTTACTCATTAACGGACTCCATCACCCCCTCCACTAAAACTGAACAACAAGATCTCAACTTAAAACTAAATTCAAATAGTATTAGTCTACAGATCCAACATTATGAACAAACTCCAGCCTAAAAGACACTAGATACATAGCAATAGATTCTG
The DNA here is from genome assembly GCA_020205505.1 of Panax japonicus. Classification (NCBI taxonomy): domain Eukaryota; kingdom Viridiplantae; phylum Streptophyta; class Magnoliopsida; order Apiales; family Araliaceae; genus Panax; species Panax japonicus. The sequence goes on from CM035095.1 coordinate 26,923,620, forward strand.
TAAAAAGATGCATTGGCCTTAGTTTATAGTGGCAAACTTGCACAAGATGTGTTGTAAGTGTATGCATGATAACTCCAAAATAAATGCAATAAATAGATTCCAAAATACATATTAGCCAGACGTAATCATGGTATTACAATTATCTATCAAATACAATTGGACATTACTTTAGATAGTCACCTGTGTTGTAAAATGGCGTAGTGATAACAGTGTTCACTTGCAGTTTCCAGGAGTGATGTATCCAGAAAGATCTATAACATCTATTCGAGGAAGAATTCTAGAGCACAGCTGCACAGGTGCATCCCATAACATAAGATCCATGAATGCTAACATTAGTTACCATCCATCTGGTTTTCTTTTGCTCAGACTAAGAATCATCAACCAAAAGGATTAAATTCTTCACAAAAAGTGCCACTCTGAGAAGTTCATGCACCCGCATCTTTTCTCGACATGATATGCCTGTAAATGTCTCATTAAAACAATCCTCTACAAAGCATCCTCTGCAATTTCAGTCCTGTAATCATCTACACTATCCAATTCCAGCTTTAAACTCTCATGTTCATCATGAGTAGAACCATTTTTCAGCCTCCTATGTTTCAAAATAATTGGAGATTCTTTCACCAAGCCAATATATTTGTTCCTCACGTTTGCGAGAGGATGAGCCTTTATAGTCAAATTATCACAGTAAGCTTCTTTAAGTATTGCTGTGCATGTCTTATTCCTCAACGATAAATAAAATATATATGGATGCCTCTCAAATGCCTTATGAACCTTCTGTGGGAATCCAAGATACTTTCTTAGACATAAAAGATTCTTCCTTTCAGCAGCATGCTCAACAAATAAACTAAGCAACTCATGAAGAACGCCCACAATCCGTTTCTCTGACACATCACTATCGGTTTCCAATCCCGAATAATCCTCATATGGCGAAATATATGGAACCTTTTGAAACTCATCAAACCAATTAGCAATCTTCCTCTTCAACCTCAAACCCTTGGAAGGGAAAAGCGGAAACTCAATCACCTCCATTGGTTCCCCATTATACCCACCCCTCTTCACCACATTTCTCTGAATTACAGACAAAACCCTTTCCCCACCCTCAACAGCTAAACCCTTTAACCCATCTTCCATATGCACAATCCTAAAACACCCATCAAGATTCCCTTCCGGGTCTTGCAAATAGTCATCTGGTAAACCCAAATACCACTGCATTCCCTGAATTATCTTCAATGGCAACCTATTCTCACTACTCATAAGTATAAACCTCTTTAACCTCCCCTGAATATCATCCCTAAAATCCCTAAAAACCTCGCGCTCTTCTCTATCAAGCTCAATCGCTTTCTGGGTCAGCTTAAACCATGGCAGATTATAATTTGGACCAGTAAACTCCTCAAAAACAGATGGGTATAATCTAAGGAACCTAGCAACTTTAATGTTAACCCCCAATTGAAGTCCCCTTTTCGAAACAGCTGAAATTGGAATACAGCCGTCCGGTGAGGCTGCAATACAGTTTTTGAGAGAGATTATGGGTTTGAGCTCAATTGATTTGTGGATGGACTCTATTGAATCAAAATATGAGTCTTACTTCCATTTCATATATACATCGACATAGTTGTGTTTCTGGGTGTATTTACAAGGAGGAGGAGGGAGTTGTTTCCGTAAAAGGGTAAAAAATGATGACTCGAAGAACATGACGACTTCTGTTGGTTTCTGAGGATGGTGATGAAGAGAGCCAAGGTTTAATGATTTTCGTAAGGGTAGCAACTACAATCAAGCTCCCATTAACTGTTGAAGCTGTTTGGCAATATCGAAGGCTCCTCGGACGAATCAAACGACATATTCAAGATCAAAATCAACAAAGAATTTGCTCGCCGTTACGAGCACAACAAGAAACGCGAGGATTTTCAGCGATTAGACGAGCTCAAGAAGAAAGGTTATTGACGATTCCGAAGATTCCGACAGCGAAGAATCATCGGATGAATTCTCAGAAGACGATGGTAAGAAAGATTTGGAGTTCTTCAATGCGTTGCTTATAACTAGAACAAATTCAAAAGAAAAATTAGATATTCACACTGCATTTTATAAAGGATGCAGGGTAGCATCTATAAGATTGCTCAAATGACGATCCATGATATCCATAACCATCAAAAAAAATTAGTGTGAAAACCAACAGTGTGGATAATAACAATGACAACAGGTGAACATAATTACTAACATTTTGAGCATATGAGAATAAAATTTGAAATTATTCAAACAAAAAGCAATACAAAGTTTTTAATAGAACTCAATACACTAGCATTAGACATAAAAATAATTACATGAACTACAAGTAAAAATTTTAATGGACAGATTCATCCAAAATTCTACAATTAAAATTTGATGATCTATTAGCAAGCAACTAAAGTTGAGCAACAATTATAGGACACTATATGGTCCTCAATTAACAAATTCATTGTGCAATTCATAATTAGAGACATAAGAAGTTAAAGTTTCAATTGCATGTCCAATTCTCAATAAAGTTATCCTGACATTACTTATCAGTACAACTTCTATTTACCACCCTTCTGTTCACAACCTTAACAAAGTACTGAACAGTCAGAACAGTACTTATATTAAATAAAGTACTTGATCCATAAAGTGTTCACCAAATATTTATAATCGATAACACTTGTCAAAAAAAGATATGTTAAAGGGGGGAAAAACGCAAAATCACTAACAAATTGGAAACAAATTCATACGTAAACAATTATTTAACTGAAATTTACAGGGAGAACAGACGTGCTACACAGAGCAATATAGAGAACAAGAATCAACAAAACAGAACAAAGACACCTGTTCCAAACACCATCTACTTAGTACATTGAGCGAAGCACAAGACTGTTCTAGAATTTTGTTTTTCATTTAATTTAATTTTTATCACAATTTGACATATATTTTAATTTAACAACAACTTGAGGGAAAAAAGGGGAGCAACTTCAAAGATTAACAGTCTGTCAAAAGTGATACTGAGTTCAGCAAAAATTAGATTTTGCAAACAAGATAAAACAAAGTCTGGTTTAAATAATCTAAATGCAAAAATTGTTATATGCATATACTTAATTGTCTCTACAATAACATGAAGAAAAAATATTACATTCCAATATCAGGAACATACTAATAAGCAGAAACAACAAGCAGTACTAAGCCAATCTTTTACCCTAAACTTGAGCTACATTCAACAATAAATAGTTCCTAAAAATGTAATGTTGCTACTATAATTAAGAATCAAACACAAATGAAACAAACATGCCGGTACTTCAACAATACTTAACACACCAAGAAAACTAAAAGCCAAAATAAAAACAAGGTATATATATAAGACAATGGATTAATTTTGTCATATACCAATCAGAATAGTAATACCCATATATGATAAAACTAATCTAATGGGTATGGTAATTCTAAAAACATATTGAGTAAAGAACTTACCGAATAAATGCTGATTAGGTTGATGTAGAATACAAATTTTGGTCAAACGATATCAAATTTGCACAATTTGTTGCCGATCTGCCTTCAATTGCGAAATATGGTTGTTCTGAAAATCGCAGCAACAGCTTTGGGAAATCAGATTACTAGTACTTTTGCCCCAATTTGATTTCACAACTTCAATTAGCTACAATTGTGAACAACCCCAATTCGATTTCACATCACTAGGGTTCATGAAATCGCATTAGGATTTTTTGCGGACGAGGTTAAACTTATTCGTTGACTTAGGCTTGACTTGGGGGCACAATTGTTCAAAATTAATTTTGAAACCAGTCCGCTAGGTTGATTCCCGTTTTAGAAAAAAAAAATTGTTCTAAAAAGTTTGTGGATTATAATTTTCATGGAGAATAAAGTATTTATTTTTTTATATTACTCCAACCTTCTCTTATTGTTTCAAATCCCTTGTATTAATAGTTTTCAACTTTCCATAATAAAAGGATAGTGATGGAATTTCAAATAAATTTTACTTGGTAAATGATACTTTCTTAATCCACGTGTCAAAACTATTAACGACAATCTTTTAGGAACGGAGATAGTATTAAGAAGGATAATTCTTATTATTATTATTATGGCTGATGCAAGGATTCTTGAATATTTTTTTGTCAGAAAAAGTATCTCAAATAATCTCTCATCATAACATTTGTTGTGTAGATCTTATGTGATTGATTATGTCATGTATTATCATTAAAATAATCTATACCATGTCATTTAAAATTAAAAATTTGAGATTTCTAGTACTATTCTATTATTGTTTGATGAAGTCTCATTAGACTTTTAACTCAAAATTGATAAATAAATAAAAAAGCAATCAAAGAAGTGATCAGGGCTTGTTTAACTAGATGGGTTTTGAGGCATGCAATGCTCTGTTGGAGTGAATTAAGGTTCTTTTACATTACACTACATAAATAGAATATTGTGTAATGTATTATGTATGATTTTCTATGATAATGAGATTAACATGACATCAATCATACGGTAACCTAACCTTTGGACTAATCAAGTAAACCTTTGTTTCTAATTGTGTAAATATTTTTTCTTTGGAATTTTTTTCTCTTGGTTTTAACACTAGGGAGTATTCAATTAAGATTTTAAAATACTTTTAAAAACTTTAAAAAATACCTTGCTGCTGATTTTAAGGATTGTAATTTGCTATATAGAAATTTAAAATGGTTAAATATAATTCCGTTACATATATCAAGTACCACTATATTCATATTCCGGCCCCTAAAGAATTTGAGTTTATAATTTACTATATAAAATTCCTAATTTGATATAATGTCGACCCCAATTTCAGAATCTGACCAAAATTGGTCGGAATATTCAACCTATCCAAGAACTTGATCGGGTCTTAAGTATTTAATAGGGCTAAATATATATATATATATATATATATATATATATATATATATATATATATATATATATATATATATATATCTATTGTGTTGTGATTGTGAAGTTTAAGATAAGATTGGAGTTTAGGGAAGAAAATGGTGCTTGATATATCGATGATGGTGATGGAGGAGTTTATGGAAGAAATAATAAGATTTTTTTTATTTGTTTTCACATTATTAAGTCTTTAACTTAGTTATTATAGAAATAATTTCTTAAATTAATTTGGGGCTACATTGTATGCAATTAGACACCTTATGTGGTAAATTGTAAGTCAAATTGTATTTTATTACGGTCAAACCGTATAATAATATTTGTCTTGTTGGCAATTGTGGTATTCCATTCAATTTTGGCCGGAATCTGAATTTGGAGCTACATTTGTATGTAATTAGACATTTTATATTGTAAATTGTAAGTTCAAATTTTTAAGAGTCGAATTATGAATATGGTAGTACCTTGAGAGAAATATATTTATCCCAATTTAAAAATTTATCCTTTAATTTGAGTTGAAAGATTTTTCATGATTTTTGACTTTTGTGTGGACCAACAAAATGTTACAAAAGTGAAAAAGATCATATCGAAGCTTTTTTCTTTTTTTGAGCCATTATTTTCCTGCCATGCATCCACTAACGGCTGAACCATAACTTTTTGAGCTTTTGAATGGAAAAATATTTATGGAGTTGAAATTAATTTGAATATAGAAGTATGTATGTGTTATAAAACTTTAGCAGAATGTATAATGATACTCTTATAATTGCTGCATAAATTTAGAGAGAATAAGTAAGAGAAAAGAGAGAAAATCTTCAGAGAAAATCTTATTATTTATTTTAGCATCCTTCCCTTTATATAAGAAGAGAAGAGGAGTGGTTGAATGAAAGAAGGAAAAGGGGATAACACGGGAGAAAGGAAGGAAAGAGGGCAAGAGTTCCCTCATTGTGAGGGAATCACATGGCTTATAACACTTCCCCTGATTCTCTACAATAGAAGATTATGTCTCATTAAAAATCTTGTTAAGAAAATCCAGTGGGAAAAACTTAACGAAGGGAAAAAGAGTACATATCTTTTACATAAATATCTTTTAATTGACTGCCACGTTAAAACTTTGTTAGGAAAAACTCATTGGGATAAAAACCGTGACTAAGGAAAAAGAGTACAGTCTTCCCCTCAAAAAAAATTCATTTCTCCTTGATGAAATGTTGTCATAAGTCTTTCAGTCGACACATCCGATCCTTTTCCGAAGTTTTGCAAACTTTGCATTTGGTAGCGACTTTGTGAATGAGTCAGCTAGATTATCATATGATCGAATTTGATGCACATATATATCACCCTTCTTTTGTAACTCACGTGTGAAGAATAATTTAGGTGAAATGTGTTTATTCTATCTCCCTTGATGTACCCTCCTCTAAGTTGAGCAATGCATGCAGCGTTATCCTCATATAGAATTGTAAGAATGTCATTGATTGATGGTAATCCGCATGATTTTTGAAATATGCTGAATAATTGATCTCAACCAAACACACTCTCTACTTGCTTCATGTATAACGAGAATTTCTGAGTGATTTTGAAGATGTAGCTGTCATGGTTTGCTTTGTGGATTTCCAGGATATAGCCGTATCACAATATGTAAATACATAACCTGTTTGTGATCTTCCATTGTGTGGATCTGATAAATATCCTGCATCGTCATATCCAACCACGTGTCGTTGAATCTCTTGGATAAAATAACCCAAGATCAATACTTCCACGGAGGTATCTCAAAATGTGTTTAATCTCATCCCAATGTCTCTTAGTTAGAGAAGAACTGTATCTTGCTAACAAGTTGACAGCAAAATTAATATCAGGTCGTGTACAGTTTGCAAGATACATAAGAGCACCTATTGCACTTAGGTATGGAACTTCAGGTCCAAGAACTTCTTCCATTGCTCTTAGGTATGGAACTTCAGGTCCAAGAACTTCTTCCATTGCACTTAGGCATGGAACTTCAGGTCCAAGAACTTCTTCCCCGTTTTCTAAAAGCCGAAATGGATCTTTATCAACTTCTAAAGATCGAACAACCATCGGGGTAGTCAAAGGATGAGCTTTATCCATATGAAAATGACTGAGAATCTTTTCAACATATGTGTATTGATTAACAAAAATTCCAGATGCTAAATGCTCCACTTGTATTCCCAAACAGAATTTTATTTTTTCAAGATCTTTCATTTCAAATTCATCTTTTAAATAAATAATAGTTCTTGTGAGTTCTTCAGGAGTACCTACAAAATTCAAATCATCCACATATACAACAATGATGAAAAGTTCACTTTGTGATTTCTTAATAAAAACACATGGACATACACGATCATTTATATATCCATCTTTTATTAAATAATCACTAAGTTGATTATACCACATAAGACCAAAATGTTTCAACCCATACAATGATCGTTGTAACTTAATTGAATATATGTGACTGGGCCTTTGTGATTCAACCATTTTCAATCCTTCAGGGATTCTCATATAAATCTCACTTCAAGTGAGTCATATAGGTATGTTGTTACAACATCCATCAGACGTGTTTCCAAACCTTCCATGGTTGCCATACCTATCAGAAAGCGAAAAATGACTCCATCCATTACGTATTGGAGAGTCTATATCCTGATAATCAATACCAGGTTTTTGTGAAAACCCTTGAGCTACAAGTCGGACTTTATATCTCACAATTTTATTTTTCTCATTTCTCTTTTGTACAAATACCCATTTGTTTCCAACAAGGATTACACCCAGCGTTGTTTGGATTACTGGTCCAAATACTTCTCTTTTCAATAGAGATTTTGTTTTCAACCGGGATTGCACCCAGCGGTGTTTGGACTACTGGTCCAAATACTTCTCTTTTCAATAGAGATTGTAGCTCATTTTGAATATCATCTTTCTATTTTGGCCAATCTTTTCTTTTCCGACATTCTTTCACGTTTTGTGGTTCTGGATCCGTGTCAGGAATCAAAGTAATATCTGATGCTATAGAGAAAACAAATATATCGTCAATCATGACTTTGCTTCGATCTCATATTTTCTCATCATGTACATAATTTATTGAGATCTCTTGGTGTTCATCTCTTATCCCTTCACTGAGATTTTGAACCTCTTCTGGGGTTATTCCCGCTCTTGGAATATGTGCTACTTCTAGAGCGGTTTGTACCTCTTCTGGGGCTTCCTTATTTGCTTTTGATTTTCGTGGTACAGTGTCTTTTGCACCAACTGGTCTTCCACGCTTCTGGTGTGGTTTAGATTCTTCTATTACCTTATTTGTCAATTCTTCAGGAATTAATTTTTCAATAGGTATTTCTATCTCTGCTGGAGTATTCACTGCAGGTGTATATGACTTTATCATTTTTCTAGCATCATTAAATGCATCTGACATTTAATTTGTAATATTTTATAAACAAATAATTCTTTGAACTTCAATTTTATATTGTGCTGCATGAGGATCAAGTGAATTCAATTCTGATGCATTCCATGATATTTTAGTGGGTTTTTATTTAAAACTTTCCCTCCTTCTAATGGTGGAAATACAAATTCATCAAAATGACAATCTACATAACATGCAGTAAAAACATCTCCAGTTAAAGGCTCAAGATATTTGATAATAGAAGGAGAATCAAAACTAACATAAATACATATTCTTCGTTGGGCTCCAATCTTAGTTCTTTGTGGAGGTGCAATTGGAACATATACTGCACTTCTAAAAACTCGAAAGTGTAATATATTGGGTATCTGTCCAAGAACTAACTGTAGAGGAGAGAATTTATGAAGAGTCGTTGGTCTTACTCGAATGATGGTTGCAGCATGAAGAATTGCATAACCTCAAACTGAAGTAGGTAAGTTAGCCCTTAACATTAATGGTCGTGCAATTAGTTGAAGTATTTTTATTAAAGATTCAGCTAAACCATTTTGTGTATGAATATGAGGAACAGAATGCTCAATAGAGATTCCAATAGTCATACAAAAATCATTAAAAGTCATTTATGAAAATTCAGCTGCGTTATCAAGTCGAATTGACTTAATTGGATTATCCGAGAACTGAGCCCGTAACTAGATTATTTGAGTAAGAAGTTTTTAGAAGGCAAACTTTCGAGAAGAGAGAAGACAAACACGAGACCATCTAGTTAAAACATCTATCAAAACCAGAAAATATCGAAATGGGCCAGACAATGGGTGAATAGGTCCATAAATGTCTCCTTGAATTCTTTCTAAGAATTTTGGGGCTTCTTTATAAACTTTTACTGGTGATGGTCGAACAATTAATTTTCCTTGAGAACACGCAGCACAAGGAAATTCACTACTAGGAAAAACCTTCTTATTTTTTGAGAGGATGACCAAAAGAATTTTCAATAATACGACACATCATAAAAGTACCTGGATGACCGAGTCTTTCATGCCAAAACATAAAGGATTTGGGATTTCGTATTTTTGGAATCATAACAGTATGAGACTCAATTGCTCTAATTTTCATAGTATTTAATCCAGAAAAAATTGAATGAAGTTTTTCTAGGATAATCTATTTTTTCAAAAATAGTAGAAGTGATGAGAAGATATTCATTAAAGATGGTCTGACACATATAAAAACATAAACAAGAAAAGTTACATTTCATATATAATTTTATTCATGAGAAACACATACCACATATAGAATAAAAACAAATTATATTATATATGCAAAGTGTTTAATTAAAACAATAATTAAACGATATCCAAAAAGATACTTTCAGAAAGTTCAGTAATATCAATAACATTTTCCTCATTGTTGGTCATTGGCGGAACATCAATAATATCCAATTGATGATTAACAAAGTTTGTTTCTGCCTCCATTACTTTGTTCTTTTAAGACTCCTGGAATAAATTAACCAGATGCCTCAGTGTACGACAGGTACGCGACCAATGCCCATTCATCCCACACCTAAAATAAATATCTGGTTTGTTCTTTATCGGTGCTACATTTTTTTTATTTTTACCCGACCTAGACACTTGTCACTTCTGGTGGCCTGAATTGTCGCGGTTCTGGAATTTGTTGTTATGATGGCCTCGTTTATTCTTTCGCCTCCAAGGCTTCTTATTATATAGCCATCTATTGTCACGTTTATTCTGTTGGAATGACGTGTTGTTAATATCCGGCAATGGGGTAGCACCCGTTGGCCGTACATGATGGTTTTTCAACAACAATTCATTATTCTTTTCTAACTCATTTGCACTAAGGTGAAATTCTGCATCAAGTGTCCAAGCCAAATAGTTATCTCCAGAAATTTTTAAAATAGAAAAATCTATTTTTACCAAGTTTGCCATCTATTCTGGGTTAAAACACAATTATTATTTATTAAAACAATAAATAATTGCATGTATGATATATATATATATATATATATATATATATATATATATATATATATAAACTAAATCATGACTTCAAGTGGTGATAAAGTGCAAATATGAATAATATAAATATTCTTATATATATGTTATTAGCATATTATCTTAGTAAAAAGAATATGCAATCGTTAATGTATATATACAATTATAATATATATATATATATATACAAAACTGCAAATGGATCTTCACCCGCCATGCGGTAATTCACGTCGACAGATCATTTTCACAATTTAATAAAGAATAAATACGAAAGGTCATTCACCATGTATGCGGTAATTCACATAGACATGTTATTCCAACAGAATAATAAAGAATGGAACAAGATCATGTGTAATCCGCACAGACAAAATATTCCAACAGAATAATAAATAATTGAACCAGGTCCGGCTTAAACGCACAGACAGGATATTCCGATAGAATAATAAATAATGGAACCAGGTCTGGCGTAAACGCACAGATAGGATATTCCGACAGAATAATAAAGAACGAAATAATAGAAGAATTTCACCATGTATGTGGTACTTCGCATAAATAGGTTATTCCAACATAATAATAAAGAATGGAATAACAGAAGATTTTCAACAAGTATAGGGTAGTCCGCGTATACAGGTTATTCCAACAATTTAATAAGAAATGAATACAAAGGATTATTCACCAGGTATACAGTATTTCACATATACAGATTATTCCCATAATTTAATAAGCGGTAAAAGGGTTCCCACCAAGTCTTGTAAGATCAACAAGGATAGATGGTACCACCGTAAATAACAGAATTTAAAAATGGATAATAAAACATAAATATAATTTGACAGTTAATATAATAGGCGGCAAAGCCAGACCAATTGTAAGAATAACATTATACTATTGGTGGTATAGACAAACCGGTAGTACAATAATAAATTGCAAGAATTTAAAGGCAATTATAAGAATAAAATTATATTATTGGTGGCATAACCAACCCTGTAATATAATAATAAATTGCAAAAATTTAATTTTACCGTCTCAGTTGGTTAGAGCCTCGTGCTGATAACGTGTTATAAAACTTTAGCAGAGTGTATAATGATACTCTTATAATTGTTGCATAAATTTAGAGAAAATAAGTAAGAAAAATGAGAGAAATTCTTCAGAGAAAATTTTATTATTTCTTTCAACATCCTATCCTTCCCTTTATATAGGAAGAGAAGAGGAGGAGTGGTCGAATGAAAGAAGGAAAAGGGGATATATAGCACGGGAGAAAGAGGGGAAGAGTTCACTCTTGTGAGGGAATCACATGGCTTATAACAGTATGTATAATTTATGTATATATATAGTTGACAAGGGACTTCACAAGTGTGTGTGTATAGTAGTGGGGAACAAGTGCCAGCCCACTTTGCAACCTTCTTTTGTAACAAGTCAAAAAAGTTAATTAACAAAGTGTAGAAAAAGAGCTAAAAAATGAAGTCCACACCCAGTATTTACTCATATCACATTTCCTCTACAACCCACCCAAAAAGCCTTATTTCACCATGCACGCTGGCTAGCTACCTCATTCTTCCCCCATTTACTAGTGTATATATATATATATATATATATATATATATATATATATATATATAAACATATATAATTCACCACCCATATATGATCATAATTTAATTACTATATCTTCATAAGTAATTAAAGATCTACCATTATTCTCCCAAGTCTTTTCTCTCTCTCTCTCTTTGCATCCATAAATACATATACATATATACATATGTATGTATCTATCTATCTATCGATGGGTTCCGAGAGGTCATGTTGCAGAGACAATTTGGCATTCTGTTCACCTCCATCAATGTAGGTTTCATATAGAGTTTGGAGGTGGCCAGCATGTCAAATTGTTTCTTTAAATGTTTCTCTCAGAAACCCTAATGACAGACCAATTATATATATCTTTTTAGTTGGAGAAAACTACCCTTCATCTCCGATACAAAATGATGGTTAGTTTTTTTTATATCTTTTAATTTTATAATATTTTTATTTTTCCCTCTCTATCTCTCTATATATAAATGTCAATTTGCATGCGTGTGAGGTAATTTTATTTTACTACTCAAAACAAATTTGTTTATTATATTGAATTCTATTATTTGAGACAAAGAGTCTCATTTCCTCTTTTTAATGATAGTTTACATTCTTAAGTTATAGCCCTATCTTGTCCTCAAAGTTGTCATTATGTTCTTGAGTTTTGAATAGAAAAAAATAAAAATAAAAACTTTTCTTGTTACTGAGTTTATAAAGGAAAGAAAATCTATATAATAAAACAGAACTCATTTTGAATCTTTCATTTGACAAAACACAAGGACGGTTCAGATTCATTCTAACTTAATTTTTCCAATTTAATCTAAAGGCTCATATTTCTTCCCGCCCAAATCAAATTCACTCATACACCATACTCTCTCTCATGTTCACACACAAAATCTTTCTCTCTCCTCTCTTCTTCACACACACAAAAACAAATAATAATAGTACTAAAAATAAATCTATATAATAAAATAGAACCCATTTTGAATCTTTCATTTGACAAAGCACAAGGACGGTTCAGATTCATTCTAACTTAATTTTTCCAACTTAATCTAAAGGCTCATATTTCTTCCCGCCCAAATCAAATTCACTCATACACCATACTCTCTCTCATGTTCACACACAAAATCTTTCTCTCTCTTCTCTTCTTCACACACACACAAAAACAAATGATTATAGTACTAAAAATAAATTTATATAATAAAACAGAACTCATTTTGAATCTTTCATTTGACAAAGCACAAGAACGGTTCAAATTCATTCTAACTTAATTTTTTCAACTTAATTTAAAGGCTCATATTTCTTCCCACCCAAATCAAATTCACTCATACACCATACTCTCTCTCATGTTCACACACAAAATCTTTCTCTCTCCTCTTCTTCACACACACACACACACACACAAAAACAAATAATAATAGTACTAAAAATAAATATAATAATAATAATAGTACTAATAATAATTATAATAGTACTAATAATAGTAATAATAATAATAATTATTATTATTATTATTATTATTATTATTATTATAGTAATAGTAATAGTAATAGAAATAATAATAATAATAATAATAATAGTAATCTATATAATAAAGATTCTGATTCATTCTAATTGATTTGAGCAGGAAAGCACAAGTACGGTTCAGATTCATTCTAATTTTAATTCAAAATAATAATAATTATAATATAATAATATTATTATTATAATAGTAATAATAATAATAATAATAATAGTAATAAAGTAATAATAATTATAATAAAATTAATATTAATATTAATAATTATAATTATAATAGTAATAATAATAATAACAACAACAACAACAATGACAATAATAATAATTATTGTGGTGGTGTGGTGAATTATGATAATTTTTATTGATAATTGTAAGTTTTGTAGACAAGTTTAATTTTTTCTGAATATCTATTTTTAAAGGAAAATTAATTATTGTGGTGGTGTGGTAAATTATGATAATTATTATGTCTGATTTTAAGTTACAAAGAGTCTTTAGGTAATAAAATATTTTTCGAATTTTAATCTAATTTTTCGTTACGCCGTGCCTTCAGGCACGGGAAATTACTAAATTATTATTTTATCCTTATATTAGTTTTGTTGTGTTGTAATGTACGTAAAAGACATGCATAGAGATATCATAAAAGATTTATTTATATTATTTAGATTTTCATCAAAATTCGTCGATATTTAGACGAAAAACTTTGACAATTAAAATGGCCCATTTTTTTTTCTTTTTCATTCATTAAAAAAATTCAATAACAAAAGATTTGGACAAACAACCTGAGTTTTCCATCATTTTTATGTCCATTTGAAAACTTTAAACACAAAAGTATGAATCTTTAATTATATTAGATGTGACTGGAATTATTTTTGGTCTAACGGGCTATGTGGATATAATGTTGTTGGTCGACTCTAGTTTATTTGCTTACAAAGAATTTTTTTTGAAAGAATAATCATTTATTGGATTTATTGATTTTGAAGAGCAAAATTGTCTTTTATTTAAAAATAATTAATTTTTAATTTGTGTGGTCATTTAATTTAGTAATAAAGATAATAAAATAAAGGAGCAAAGATAATAATCAACTCCGAACGTATGTAACAAAGGGATAATATTTATATATATATATATATATATATATATATATATAATAAAACAGGATCAAATTTGAATCTAAAGCACAATAACGGCTTAGATTGAATCTCACTTTTTACAACTTAATCTAAAGGCCGACCTTTCATTTCACAAAAAAAAAAAATTACCGCCCAAAACAAACCTCCCTCACACGCTACCCAAATCCCGCCTTATACTCCTCATTTCGTCTTCCTTTGTACTCTTCTTTCTTTCTTTCTGTTCCTTCTCATATACGATTTTTTTACTCCTCTATTTCCTTTGGTGAAGGGTAAACTGCAACTCTCTCTCTCAATCGATCGAATTGGTGAAGGGTCAGTGATGGTGTTCTTTTGTTTGTGATTTAATGTACTTTGGCTACAAGGTATTTATGACTGATCATGTCATCTTCTAATTCTCAGGTATATTTCAATCATGAAAATTGAGTTCTCAGCTATATATTCTCAGCTATAATTCTCAAGTTTTGGAAAAATCTTGGGGGTATTTTAGGTCTCTGTCTCAAATGATTATAGCAAGGTAAGTTCTAATTCTTAACTTTAAAAGCAATAATGGAATGAATGTTGGGATTTATGCGAGATTCATGTTGAGTGGGTTCTTTTTGTTAGTATCATTTTATAATAATAATAATAATAATAATGTTATTATTATTATGCGATTTTAGAATTTCATGTTGGGTGGGTTCTTTTTGTTTTTGTTGTTGTTAGTATATTTTGTTAATCTGGGAGCTCTGTTTCTTACACAAAAGCTATAGATTTTTTGTTATGGTATTATTTCCCACAAGAAGAAAAAATGGGTTCTGTTCATTTGGTGAGAATCAGTTCAAATTCTCACTGATTTTCTTTTCTTTCTTTTAGATGGGGTGGGAAAAGTCTCTCCTTTTAATTATTTGTATTCCCTTTACTTGGAGGAAGCTTGGTTTCAAAGGGATCAAGAGGCTAAACATGAAGTAGATATCTGAATTCTTTTTTTATTTTTTTATTTTTTTCTTTTGGTGATGATTTTTCCACACATAGAAGTAGGATGCTGGAACTTTCAAATTTATAAAAAATTAAGAAACATGGAATTCTCCACTACAATTCTGTAACAGACCGACGTCGATATAATCTCCCAACAACTGATGAGATTGCGGTAATATTGCCGGGAGATGGAACTGAATCAAGTGGGATGAGAGATATTATGTTACATTTGAGAGGGGATAATGGTTTGATGCAAATTAATGAGTGTCATCCGGCCTATTTTCCATTGCATTATGTGGTATTGTTCCCTTATGGTGAGCTAGGATGGAATCCATATTTGAAACAGTGGAACGTTTCCCAAGGCGGACCTTCATCTGCTCGACTGACACAATTGCAATATTACAGTTATCGTATGTTCCAACGTGACACTGAGTATTCAACAATTTTAAGAGCCGATAAACTATTTCAAGAATTTGTAATAGATGCTTGGGCCGCTACTGAACAAAATCGGTTGACATACTACAAGTTGAATCAATCGAAGCTTCGTGCAGAACTTTACCAAGGTCTTACAGATGTTTGTGCAGATGAGTTTGGTCCTGAACAAGTTGGTCAACGAATGATTTTGCCATCTTCATTCACTGGTAGTGCAAGACATATTTTTGAAATTTTTCAAGATTCGATGGCTATCACGCGGTATAATCAACACCCATATATTTTTCTAACTATGACTGCAAATCCCAAATGGCCTGAAATTACTAAATCACTATTGCCAAATCAGATCCCTACTGACCGTCCTGATTTAGTGGCCCGTGTTTTTGAGTTGAAACGAAATTTTTTGATGAAGGAAATAGAAACAAACAACGTCTTTGGTAGAAAAGTGGCACATGTTTTTACAATTGAATTCCAAAAAAGGGGGTTACCGTACATGCATTCACTTTTGTTCCTTCATGGTTCAGATAAAATTCATACATGTGCTCAAGTGGACAGAGTAGTGTGTGCTGAATTTCCGGATTTCCAAACTGACCCATTGCTTTTTGAAACAATTATAGGTTGCATGGTACACGGACCATGTGGTGCTCGAAATCCACAAGCACCATGTATGGAAAATGGGGTGTGTACCAAGCGGTACCCTCGATCATTTGTTGAATTAACAAGTATGGGCTTTGATGGATATCATGTCTATCGTCGTCGTAATACTGGTCAGAAGTATATCGTGAGGGGGCAAGAAATTGATAATAGAGACGTTGTGCCACATAATCCGTATTTATCAAGAATGTTCAATTGTTATATCAACGTTGAAGTTTGTGTAGGAGTCAGATGTGTAAAATACATTCACAAGTATATTTATAAAGGACATGATCGCGCAACAATGGTACTTGGAGGAATTAATGAGATCCAACAATATCTTGATGCTAGGTATATTGGACCTCCAGAAGCCACGTGGCGATTGTTTGGTAATCCTTTACATGAACAGATTCCTTCAGTTGTAAGATTGGCACTTCATTTGCCTAGGATGCATCGTGTTGTCTTTAACCCTGCTGAATCTTTTGATATGATCCTTTCTAAAGGTGCACATCAAAAAACAACTCTAACTGGCTTTTTTGATTGTTGCGCTACAAATGAATCTGCCCGTGTATTAACTTATCAGGAATTTCCATAAAAATTTGTTTGGAACAAGTCTATCAATAAATGGACTCCAAGACAAAAGGGTTATGCAATTGGTAGAATGTACTTTGCTAGCCCTAATTCAGGTGAGCGGTTTTATTTGCGTTTGCTTCTAACTGTTGTTAGAGGACCTACTTCATTTGACTGGCTACGCACTGTAAATAATGTTATGCATGATACATTCAAGTCAGCATGTGTTGCAAGAGGACTTCTTGAAGATGATGAAGAATGGATACAATGTCTTCACGAGGCTGCAATTATGAGAACGGGATACCAATTAAGGAGACTATTTGTAGTAATTCTAACGGAATGCTTTCCATTGCATCCATTTGAATTGTGGAAGCAATTCTCAGCACATATATGTGATGATTTGGGACACATGATTCGTACTAAGTTTGGGATTTTGAATCCAACTGATGATCATATTGAAGATTATGGCTTATATTTGATAAATCAATTGCTCCATGAGTCGGGGAAGAGTTTAGTTGACTTTCCACCCATGCCACAACCAACTGGAAATTGGAATGCAATAGTTAGAAATAGATTACTGTTTGAGCACCAACTTGAGAATGAAGCACAACAGTCTGATGTACAAATTAATGTTGATAGACTTAATGATGCACAACTTGCTGCTTATACTGCTGTCACAACGTCAGTATGTGAAAATAAAGCAACTACTTTCTTTTTGAGTGGAGGTGCTGGGACAGGAAAAACATTTTTGTACAATACCATTGCAACCAAATTGCGTAGCTATGGACATGTTGTTGTTACTGTGGCTTCATCTGGTATTGCATCTTTGTTATTGGTAGGGGGCGCACTGCACATTCTACATTTTGTATTCCTTTGGAAACCCTAGATAATTCAATATGTGGGTTCACTAAACAATCAATGCATGCCGAGTTGTTTATAAAAACAAAGCTGATAATATGAGATGAAGTTCCTATGCAACACCGATACTGTGTTGAGGCAGTTGATCGCACCCTTCAAGATATCAGAGACGATAAAAGACCTTTTGGGGGTATCATTGTTGTCCTAGGTGGAGACTTTCGACAAATATTGCCTGTTATTCCCAAAGGCGTTCGCGAGAAAATTGTGGGTGCATCATTGAGACGGTCTTCATTGTGGAAAGATATATGTGTTTTGACTCTAGGTTTAAACATGCGATTAACTCACACAGACGTTCGAAATATTAATTTTGCTCAATTCTTAATGGAGGTAATATTTCATTCAACCTTGAATTAAATTTTTATAACATGATACTTTGAATTAAATCTCATTTTGTGAATAATTATACTTTTATTTTCTAGATTGGGACCAATCCACAAGAAATTGTGCAACTTCCATCTACAATAAACCGATGTCATAATCTAAATGAATTGATATTTAGAATCTATCCACAATTGGATGTGGTTGGTATAGTGACTCAAACCTTTCTCACTGAACGGACAATTCTATCTGCTCGCAATGACGACGTCAGTGATATAAATGTTGCAGCACTGGATATTACTCCGGGAGAAACAATTACTTTTTTAGCTGCAGATAAAATGTGTGAGGGTGATGAGCTCGATCATACCATTAGGAATCGATATCCTAACGAGTACTTAAAATCTTTGAATCCTTCAGGGTTACCACCGTTTAAATTGGAGTTGAAAGTTGGATGCCCAATAATGTTGTTACGAAATATTTCACCGAAAGATGGACTTTGTAATGGCACGCGATTGATGGTTGTTAGATGTGCCTCAAGGGTAATCGAAGCTCGGATATTAAATGGAGATAAAATTGGCAATTTAGTCTTCATTCCGAGAATATCATTGACACCAACATCTTTGGAGTTGCCTTTTCGAATGACAAGACGTCAGTTTCCTATCCGATTAACTTATGCTATGACGACAATCAATAAGGCCCAAGGACAATCTGTCAAGTTCGTTGGGATTGATTTGCGAACACCTATTTTTAGTCATGGACACCTTTATGTGGCACTATCTAGATGCACATCTGCGGATCATATTATTGTCCTCCTTCCGGAAGATGGGTCGAATTGCACCACAAATATTGTTTACCCAGAAGTTTTATTATGATATTCTCACGACAATTAAATGGTATAGTTTAAACAAGTTTATTTCTACTTAATTATATAATCTTTTCAACATTTTAACTTTTAATTTTACAATGAGGTTCATTCTTTGTAGGGTTGAAGTGAATTTGTCAACGAGAACAATAAAATATATACAATGGACCTTTGTGGATGGGGCCGACGTAATCAGGTAAATTTACTTTTATGTCACTGCATCAAAATAACTTTATTATTCCTATAATATAAATAGTGTTAATTTTATTGTTTATGTAAATGTTCTCGACATTTGTTTGGTTAGTGAGAGACTTTCACACCTAGACATTTGTTTGGTTAGTGGTAGGTTAGTAATCGTCAAAGGTGGGCATGTCAGTATTTGATTTCATATCATTTAACTCTCTTAAATGTCTTTTTCATCCCTTTAAACCTTCTCTTCATCAATATCCTTAATGTTCTCGTATCAATACGAACGCACTTTGCCCAATGAGGAGAATGCACAACCACCTATATTATTTACATAAACAATAAAATTAACACTATTTATATTATAGGAATAATAAAATTGTTTTGATGCAGTGACATAAAAGTAAATTTACCTGATTACGTCGGCCCCATCCACAAAGGTCCATTGTATATATTTTATTGTTCTCGTTGACAAATTCACTTCAACCCTACAAAGAATGAACCTCATTGTAAAATTAAAAGTTAAAATGTTGAAAAGATTACATAATTAAGTAGAAATAAACTTGTTTAAACTATACCATTTAATTGTCGTAAGAATATCATAATAAAACTTCTGGGTAAACAATATTTGTGGTGCAATTCGACCTATCTTCCGGAAGGAGGACAATAATATGATCCGCAGATGTGCATCTAGATAGTGCCACATAAAGGTGTCCATGACTAAAAATAGGTGTTCGTAAATCAATCCCAACGAACTTGACAGATTGTCCTTGGGCCTTATTGATTGTCGTCATAGCATAAGTTAATCGGATAGGAAACTGACGTCTTGTCATTCGAAAAGGCAACTCCAAAGATGTTGGTGTCAATGATATTCTCGGAATGAAGACTAAATTGCCAATTTTATCTCCATTTAATATCCGAGCTTCGATTACCCTTGAGGCACATCTAACAACCATCAATCGCGTGCCATTACAAAGTCCATCTTTCGGTGAAATATTTCGTAACAACATTATTGGGCATCCAACTTTCAACTCCAATTTAAACGGTGGTAACCCTGAAGGATTCAAAGATTTTAAGTACTCGTTAGGATATCGATTCCTAATGGTATGATCGAGCTCATCACCCTCACACATTTTATCTGCAGCTAAAAAAGTAATTGTTTCTCCCGGAGTAATATCCAGTGCTGCAACATTTATATCACTGACGTCGTCATTGCGAGCAGATAGAATTGTCCGTTCAGTGAGAAAGGTTTGAGTCACTATACCAACCACATCCAATTGTGGATAGATTCTAAATATCAATTCATTTAGATTATGACATCGGTTTATTGTAGATGGAAGTTGCACAATTTCTTGTGGATTGGTCCCAATCTAGAAAATAAAAGTATAATTATTCACAAAATGAGATTTAATTCAAAGTATCATGTTATAAAAATTTAATTCAAGGTTGAATGAAATATTACCTCCATTAAGAATTGAGCAAAATTAATATTTCGAACGTCTGTGTGAGTTAATCGCATGTTTAAACCTAGAGTCAAAACACATATATCTTTCCACAATGAAGACCGTCTCAATGATGCACCCACAATTTTCTCGCGAACGCCTTTGGGAATAACAGGCAATATTTGTCGAAAGTCTCCACCTAGGACAACAATGATACCCCCAAAAGGTCTTTTATCGTCTCTGATATCTTGAAGGGTGCGATCAACTGCCTCAACACAGTATCGGTGTTGCATAGGAACTTCATCTCATATTATCAGCTTTGTTTTTATAAACAACTCGGCATGCATTGATTGTTTAGTGAACCCACATATTGAATTATCTAGGGTTTCCAAAGGAATACAAAATGTAGAATGTGCAGTGCGCCCCCTACCAATAACAAAGATGCAATACCAGATGAAGCCACAGTAACAACAACATGTCCATAGCTACGCAATTTGGTTGCAATGGTATTGTACAAAAATGTTTTTCCTGTCCCAGCACCTCCACTCAAAAAGAAAGTAGTTGCTTTATTTTCACATACTGACGTTGTGACAGCAGTATAAGCAGCAAGTTGTGCATCATTAAGTCTATCAACATTAATTTGTACATCAGACTGTTGTGCTTCATTCTCAAGTTGGTGCTCAAACAGTAATCTATTTCTAACTATTGCATTCCAATTTCCAGTTGGTTGTGGCATGGGTGGAAAGTCAACTAAACTCTTCCCCGACTCATGGAGCAATTGATTTATCAAATATAAGCCATAATCTTCAATATGATCATCAGTTGGATTCAAAATCCCAAACTTAGTACGAATCATGTGTGCCAAATCATCACATATATGTTCTGAGAATTGCTTCCACAATTCAAATGGATGCAATGGAAAGCATTCCGTTAGAATTACTACAAATAGTCTCCTTAATTGGTATCCTGTTCTCATAATTGCAGCCTCGTGAAGACATTGTATCCATTCTTCATCATCTTCAAGAAGTCCTCTTGCAACACATGCTGACTTGAATGTATCATGCATAACATTATTTACAGTGCGTAGCCAGTCAAATGAAGTAGGTCCTCTAACAACAGTTAGAAGCAAACGCAAATAAAACCGCTCACCTGAATTAGGGCTAGCAAAGTACATTCTACCAATTGCATAACCCTTTTGTCTTGGAGTCCATTTATTGATAGACTTGTTCCAAACAAATTTTTATGGAAATTCCTGATAAGTTAATACACAGGCAGATTCATTTGTAGCGCAACAATCAAAAAAGTCAGTTAGAGTTATTTTTTGATGTGCACCTTTAGAAAGGATCATATCAAAAGATTCAGCAGGGTTAAAGACAACACGATGCATCCTAAGCAAATGAAGTGCCAATCTTACAACTGAAGGAATCTCTTCATGTAAAGGATTACCAAAAAATCGCCACGCGGCTTCTGGAGGTCCAATATATCTAGCATCAAGATATTGTTGGATCTCATTAATTCCTCCAAGTACCATTGTTGCGCGATCATGTCCTTTATAAATATACTTGTGAATGTATTTTACACATCTGACTCCTACACAAACTTTAACGTTGATATGACAATTGAACATTCTTGATAAATACGGATTATGTGGCACAACGTCTCTATTATCAATTTCTTGCCCCCTTACGATATACTTCTGACCAGTATTACGACGACAATTGACAGGATATCCATCAAAGCCCATACTTGTTAATTCAACAAATGATCGAGGGTACCGCTTGGTACACACCCCATTTTCCATACATGGTGCTTGTGGATTTCGAGCACCACATGGTCCGTGTACCATGCAACCTATAATTATTTCAAAAAGCAATGGGTCAGTTTGGCAATCCAGAAATTCAGCACACACTACTCTGTCCACTTGAGCACATGTATGAATTCTATCTGAACCATGAAGGAACAAAAGTGCATGCATGTACGGTAACCCCCTTTTTTGGAATTCAATTGTAAAAACATGTGCCATTTTTCTACCAAAGACGTTGTTTGTTTCTATCTCCTTCATCAAAAAATTTCGTTTCAACTCAAAAACACGGGCCACTAAATCAGGGCGGTCAGTAGGGATTTGATTTGGCAATAGTGATTTAGTAATTTCAGGCCATTTGGGATTTGCAGTCATAGTAAGAAAAATATATGGGTGTTGATTATACCGTGTGATAGCCATCGAATCTTGAAAATTTTCAAAAATATGTCTTGCACTACCAATGAATGAAGATGGCAAAATCATTCGTTGACCAACTTGTTCAGGGCCAAACTCATCTGCACAAACATCTGTAAGACCTTGGTAAAGTTCTGCACGAAGCTTCGATTGATTCAACTTGTAGTATGTCAACCGATTTTGTTCAGTAGCGGCCCAAGCATCTACTACAAATTCTTGAAATAGTTTACCGGGTCTTAAAATTGTTGAATACTCAGTGTCACGTTGGAACATACGATAACTGTAATATTTCAATTGTGTCAGTCGAGCAGATGAAGGTCCGCCTTGGGAAGCGTTCCACTGTTTCAAATCTGGATTCCATCCTAGCTCACCACAAGGGAACAATACCACAAAATGCAATGGAAAATAGGTCGGATGACACTCATTAATTTGCATCAAACCATTATCCCCTCTCAAATGTAACATAATATCTCTCATCCCACTTGATTCAGTTCCATCTCCAGGCAATATTACCGCAATCTCATCGGTTGTTGGGAGATTATATCGACGCCGGTCTGTTACAGAATTATAGTGGAGAATTCCATGTTTCTTAATTTTTTATAAATCTGAAAGTTCCAGCATCCTACTTCTATGTGTGGAAAAATCATCACCAAAAGAAAAAAATAAAAAAATAAAAAAAGAATTCAGATATCTACTTCATGTTTAGCCTCTTGATCCCTTTGAAACCAAGCTTCCTTCAAGTAAAGGGAATACAAATAATTAAAAGGAGAGACTTTTCCCACCCCATCTAAAAGAAAGAAAAGAAAATCAGTGAGAATTTGAACTGATTCTCACCAAATGAACAGAACCCATTTTTTCTTCTTGTGAAAAATAATATCATAACAAAAAATCTATAGCTTTTGTGTAAGAAACAGAGCTCCCAGATTAACAAATATATTAACAACAACAAAAACAAAAAGAACCCACCCAACATGAAATTCTAAAATCGCATAATAATAATAATAATAATAATAATAATAATAACATTATTATTATTATTATTATTATAAAATAATACTAACAAAAAGAACCCACTCAACATGAATCTAGCATAAATCCCAACATTCATTCCATTATTGCTTTTAAAGTTAAGAATTAGAACTTGAGAATTATAGCTGAGAATATATAGCTGATGTGACACCCCCAAAATAGGTCCATTCCATCCAACCCATTCTGAGTCGTCAATTACATGGTACAGAAATAACTACAATTTTATCAATACATTACAACATATAAACTGTGAGTTTAAATACAGATATTGCCATCTAGACAATATCCACATACAAATAAATCCCCATCATAATTATTGATACATTATTTTACAAAAATGGTGAGGACTACTAAACAACTCTCTCTAGAACCATCATTACATCCCCTGACTCGTACTCGCTACATTCTCGTCTCCTGAGAAGAAAAATAGAACAACAAGAAAAAGGGTGAGCTCAACTAGCCCAGTAAAGAATATTATGACTAAGATAATGTACAACAAATTATCCTTAGTCTTCAACAGGGAAAAATCTGATAGAATACAATAGACAACAAGTTTTAGATCAACAACTGCAGCGAAAACAATAATTCATTAGAGGAGTTAAGTAGAGAATAAAATCTACTAACATCTATGAATTTAAAAGTCCGTCATCAATATTTTATCCCTGTAACATCAATCAATATATATCTCAAATCAAATCAAATATTCATCTTTGCACTACAGACCAAAGATATTCATCAGTTGGTCATATTCATCTAAACACCTGTTCATCTTTGCACTACGGGCCAAAGATATTCATCAATTGTTCATGTTCATCTCAACACCTGTACATCTTTGCACTACGAGCCAAAGATATTCATAATAAAATCAACCATCTTTGCACTACAGGCCAAAGATATTCAGTAACACCATCATTTAGGACTGAGGATGTTGAAAAATATTTTAAAGGAAACGAATCCAGTGAAACAAAATAACAAGTATTAAGGATTCGTACTTTAAACAATCTGAGTTCAAAAAATACTTCATAAATAATCATACTGAAGTAAAATTCAAGAATGATCAAAACATAGATACAATCAAAGCTAGTGTCCAGAATAGATATTTTGAACAAAAAGAAGAAATTTCATTTTTCGGTGAATAGTACCGTATACGTAAATAGTAACTCCGACACCAAAAGATAGAAATTTCACAAAAAACATCATCATGCTTCATGAATAGTACTCGTGAATAATAACTCATGAATAATAACTCATGAATAGTAACTCGTGAATAGTAACCCCGACATGAAAAAGTTCAAAATTTGATAAAAAGTTCCAACCAATATTTCAGCATAATGATATTGAAGAAATAATATCATTTGAGAAGAAAATAACATCCTTTACCTCGAAAGACAGTACTTCTAGTTGAAACACCGGATATAGCTATGACTTGAACTTGCACCGTATAGCAACACTCAAAGTATACTCAAAATACTCACAAGAATACGCTCGATAATATATAGAGAGAAAACTTCAGTTTCTGGTGTGATTTTCAATTCTAACCTAAGCACCTATTTATAGGAAATTGCTTAGAACACCAAAGCAGAAAATTTAATATAATATTAATATATATATTAAGTTTTCTACACCAACCCTTGAATCTGATTTTCAGCCATTGAACACATGCTAAATGAGTTTCAAAAATGAAAAAAATGTTTTTCATATTAAAAATATTTTAAACTTCCAAAAATCAATTATTTCGGAGTTTCAGAACTTCATTAATTCATAATAAATAGTCCTTTTGCTAGAAAATTCGAATTTCGCGAGTTTTTATAGGAAATTCAATTCTCTACAACTTTGCAAAAGAAAGTTTTTCCAAATTCCAAACAGAAATTGACCGAAATCCACAAACGGGCGATTTTACAAGCTATAATCAAATTTTCAGTCAAGAAATAGGTCTACCGACACACAAAATTTGTTTTTAATATTTATTACAACAAAAATACTCTTTCTCCTCATAAACTCATATATCCCACATTCATTGTAAAAATATCACCTATTATTATATTATTAAAAATATAATAATATATTAAATGAATTATTTTATCAGAAAAAGATAAAATATTAATTTTCAACAATGGTCACATTAAAAATTTTCTCCATCTATATCCACATAAAATTAATATTTTCCTCATCATATAAATTAATAATTAATTATTCACAAATAATATTACAGAATCACAATATTGACAACCAGACAGTTCCCAGGAAAGAAGGGGTTTTCCAATAAGAATTTCTCCTTACTGGCGCGCAATTAGGTGACCAAACCTCTCCTTAGACAGAACTTTCTATACATTGCCAATAATGTTATCAAATAATATTATTCAGATAATATGAATTATTGCTTCGATAATGAAAAATACTGTGTAATGACAATTATTGAAACAACAGTAATATAAAATATCAATGCAGCAATTATTGAATCAATAAAATAAAATACTGAACAGCAATTACTGTAATAATTATTGAGTAGTGCCTTCTTACGTAAGAATCAATAATTGGTGCAATACCGTGTGCTACTGTGCAACAACGCGTATTACTGTGTTTTAACCACCGGGTATTCCAACAGTGTTAACGGTAACAACTACGCCGTTATTTATAAACAACTTATACTTGTCGTTTTCTTCATCCAATCGCTTTCCGTTATGGGGCCCACAAAAGACTGCGCCGTCGTACGAATATTCCCCAACAGCAAGAATATTTCACGACCAAACGAATATTCCCCGACAACAATGAATATTTTATAACCACCTGCTTATTTAAAATATTTGCGCATTTTACCCATAACTAACCACATTAATCAAATTCACCCTTACTATTTCAAAAAAATTAAATAAAGGAAATTTCTTTTTATTTAAAAATTTTTGGGGTCTTACAACCTCCCCTCCTTATAAAATTTCATCCTCGAAATTGACGTACGTAACTGGTGTTTGAAAAAGGTAAAGATACCTCGCTTTCATTTCCATTTCCAACTCCAAGGTCATTTCCTCTATAACATGATTCCTCCACAAAACTTTAACTTGTGGTATGGCCTTCGTACGTAGGACATGCTCCTTCCCATCCAACATCTTGACAGGTACCTCCTCGTACGTTAAGTCTTCTACTATTTCGTCCGGTTCTAACTCAATAACATGGTTCGAGTCGTCTACATCGGTACATAAAAAAAACGTTATAAACACGCGACATACTTGGCGATAAAACGAGTCTATAGGCCACAGTTCCTATTCGATCGAGAATTTCAAATGGACTAATAAATCGAAGGTTTGAGCTTTGCTCACATCGCCAATTCTCGCTTTTGGAATAACAATTTCTTGTACCTGCTTCTTCATATTCACCAGCTCCGATGTGTAGCTTGAACAGCTTTAACTTTATCGATTAAAGTCGATTATACTCGTATATCATTACGTGGATACCTAGAGTTTTCATCTCCATCTCTATTGTAAGACCCCAAATAATTAATAAATGAAATTTAATTTCCTTTAATTATTATTTTGAATAGTAAGGGTTGATTTGATTAATGAGGATAGTTATGGGCAAAATACGCAAATATTTCAAAATAAGCAAGTGGTTATAAAATATTCATTGTTGTCGGGGAATATTCGTTTGGTCGTGGAATATTCGTACTGTCGGGGAATATTCGTACGACGGCGCATCCATGTGTGGGCCCCATAACGGAAAGCGATTGGAGAAAGAAAACGACAAATATAAGTTGTTTAAAAATAACGGCGTAGTTGTTAACGTTTACACTGTTGGAATACCCGGTGGTTAAAATACAGTAATACGCGTTGTTGCACAGTAGCACACGGTATTGCACAGTATTTTGAATTATTGATCCTTACGTAAGAAGGCACTACTCAATAATTGCTACAGGAATTACTGTTCATTACTTTATTGATTCAATAATTACTGCGTTGATATTTATATTATTATTGTTTCAATAATTGTCATTGCATAGTATTTTTCATTATCAGATCAATAATTCATATTATTTGAATAATATTATCAGATAACATTATTGGCAATGTCTAGAAAGTTCTGTCAAGGAGAGGTTTGGTCATCTAATTGCGCGCCAGTAAGGAGAAATCCTTATTGGAAAACCCCCTCTATCCTGGGAACGGCCTGGTTGTCAGTACTGTGATTCTGTAATATTATTTTTAATAATTAATTATTGATTATTATGATAAAGAAAATATTTATGTTATGTGGATATAGATGGAGAAAATTTTTAATGTGACAATTGTTGAAAATTAATATTTTATCTTTTCTGATAAAATAATTCATTTAAATATATTATTTTAATAATATATTAACGATGATATTTTTACAATGAATGTGGGATATATGAGTATATGAGGAGGTAGAGTATTTTTGTGGTATTAAATGTTTAACACATGTTTTGTGTGTCGGTGGACATAATTTTTGACCGAAAATTTAGTATAGACTGTAAAATCGCCCGTTTGTGGATTTTGGATAATTTCTGTTTGGAATTTGAAAACATTTTCTTCTGCAAAGTTGTAGAGAATTGAAATTCCTATAAAAAGTTGTGAGATTCGAATTTTCTGATAAAAGGGCTATTTATTGTGAATTAATGAAGTTCCGGAGTTTAGAAATAATTGATTTTTGGAAGTTTTAATTATTATTTTCAACAAAAACGTTTTTCAAAGGTTGGTGGGCATCTTTAACATGTGTTTGATGGCTAAAATCAGATTCCTTGGTGGTTGGCTTGAATATTTTGTAAATATTAATATTATATTAATTTAGTCTCCTTTGGCGTTCTAACATTTTCCTATAAATAGAGGGCTAAGTTAGAATTGAAAATCACACCAGAAACAAAGTTTTGTCTCTTTCTCTCTCTATATTATCGAGCGTATTCTTGTGAGTATACTTTGAGTGTTGCTATACGGTGCGAGTTTCTGTCAGAACTATACCGAAATTCAGTCAGAAGTACGGTTATTTTGAGGTAAGGGATGTTATTTTCTTCTTAAATGATATTATTTTCTTCAATATCATTATGCCGAAATATTGGTGAACGTTTTTATCAAATTTGGAACTTTTTGTGCCGGATTTACTATTCACATATACGGTACTATTCACGTATACGGCACTATTCACGAATACGGCACTATTCACAGAAAAAAATTATTTTTTTTTCTTTTCGTCCAAAATATCTATTGTGGATACTAGCTTTGATTGTATCCATGTTTTGATCATTCTTGAATTTTACACCACTATGATTATTTTTGAGGTATTTTTGGACATGGATAAAACAAAGTACGAATCCTTAATCCTTAATCCTTGTCATTTTGTTTCACTGGATTCGCTTCTTTAAAAATATTTTTTATCATCTTCAGTCTTAAAGGAGGTTATTATTGAATATCTTTGGCCTGTAGTACAAAGATGAATGACTTCTGATGAATATCTTTGGCCCGTAGTGGAAAGATGAACAGGTGTTTAGATGAACATGACCAACAGATGAATATCCTTGGCCTGTAGTGCAAGGATGAATATATGATTCAAGATGTGCATTGATTGATGTTACAGGGATAAAAAAATACTGTTGATGGACTGTTAAATTCATAGACATTAGTAGATTTCATCCTCTACGTAACTCTTCTATGAATTAATATTTTCCGCTGCGAATATTGATTTAAAACTTGTAGTCTATTGTATTCTATCAGATTTTTCCCTGTTGAAGACTAACGATAATTTGTTGTATATTATCTTAGTCATAATATTCTTTACTGAGCTAGTTGAGCTCACCCTTTTCCTTTTTGTTCCATTTTTCTCAGGAGACGAGAATATAGCGGGTACGAGTCGGGGTATGAATTGATGGTCCTTGAGAGAGTTGTTTAGTAGTCCTCACCATTTTTGTAAAATAATATATCAATAATTGTATTGAGGACATAGTTGGGTATGTATATTGTCTAGATGACAATGTTTGTATTCAAACTCACAGTTTATGGGTTGTAAAAGTTGTGGTTGTTTCTGTACCATGTATTTGGCGACTCAAAATGGGTTGGATGGAATGGACCTATTTTGGGGGCGTCACATCTATTATTTATAAATTATACGAAATGAGTCTTTGACAATATCGTACTCATACTCGTATACGATCTTCTACTCAACACGTCAGCTACCACGTTCGCTTTTCTAAGACGGTATGGTCAGAACATGTGCCGAAATGAGTCTCCTCTTGAGTTCTTCGAAGCTCTTCCCACATTCCTTGCTCCATTTGAATTTTGTATCTCTACGAGTCAGCTGCGTTAATGGAATAGCGATTCGAGAATATCCTTCAACGAATCTCCGATAATAACCAACTAAGCCTAGAAAGCTACGTATTTTGATTATTGACTTAGGTTGCTCTCAACTGTGACTCATATCCCAATCTTGGATAGCACGTCACAATAACACCTATCAGTTTACTACTGTACGAATATGGCGTCCCCTACGGAGAGTCTGGATTCTGTGTATTCCACAAAGGAAGTCACCAGATAAAGGCTCGGGTATCAACTTCTACAGTTGGGTTTTTAACTCCTGAAATTCAATAGGAGCCATTCGATATGAGATTTTAGAAATGGGTTTTGTACCGGATTCAAAGTCGATACAAAATTTAATATCACGCTCTATGAGTAAGCCAAGAAATTCTTCAGGAAATACGTAAGGAAAAATCAATAACAACTGGAATATTATTCAAATCTGACGTGTCTTTATTCAAATCCATAACATGGACTAAGAAAACTTGACATCCGTTTTTCAATAAACGAATGACTTCATGGCTTGATATGAAAATGTTTGACTTCAATGGTTTGATTGCTTGAATTCGAATAACAGGTTGCTTAGGAATATGAAAACTAACAACCTTACGAAAGTAATCAATTTCGGCATGATGAGTAGTTAACCTTAAAATTACATCAAAAGCAAATATCTCTATAGAAATAAGGTTAACAGGTAATGTGATAGTGCCAACCTGAATCAAGCAAGATTTCTAAACAACGGATGTAATGAAAGTTTCTCCTAACGGAGTCTACATAAATAGGTCAAATTCTAATTTCTCCGTAGTCAAGTTCAAACGTTGAACGTAAGCAAGAGAGATAAAAGAATGGGTAGAACCGGTATCTAGTAAGGTATAAACTTCGCAAGAATTATAATTAACTAACCCGTGCTAACTTCGTTCGGGTTCCTCGCCTTTTGACCGGTCACGACAAACGCTCTTCCAGGAACCGTTGACTTTGACTTTTCTGGGACAGCCTTTTGAATCACCGTCCCCGCTGGAATTGGTTTCGCTACCGTACAATCTCGAGCGATATGTCTTTCCTTTCCACAATTATAGCATACCTTGAACTGTTGTGGGCAGTTTGGGCTGATATGTCCCTCTTTCCCGCATTTGTAGCATATAACCGGTGGTCGTTCTCCTCCCTTGGAACCAGTTGCTGCTGGTGCTGACGTCTTCACATGGTCATTGTTGAATCTCCTCTTTTTAAAATCTCCTCCCATCTCGCTTCTTCTATTTTCATGGCCGTGATTACCACCAGAGTGGTTACCACCTTTGCCCGTATTCTTCTTTCTTCTCAGGTTATCGTTGTTCTGATGACTGCTGTCACCAGTATGATCCTGGTTATGGTCCCTCGGTTGAACGTACTCGTTATCTCGCTCTAACAACTGAGCCCTGTTGACAACATCTGGATAGAGAGAAAATTTATGAGAAATGAGATACTGACGTATGCCGGGTTTCAAACCTCTCAGAAACATCCGCGTCATACGTTCCTCATTCTCCACCAAATGAGGTGCAAACCTGGATAACTCCGCGAACTTCGCCTCGTACTGGGACACCGTCATGCTATTCTGCTCTAGTCTAATAAACTCCACTTCCTTCATATGGCGAATACTTTCAGGAAAGTATTTTTCGTTGAAAAGTTTCTGAAACGTCTCCAATGACATGCTGAGTGCGGCTGGATGTGTACGCTTCACAGACTCCCACCAGTAGTCTGCCTCGCCACGGAACATAAAGGTGGCGAATGGAACCTTCTGTTCCTCCATGCAACCCAAGACATCGAATATCTTGGTAATTTTTTTGACCCACGTTTCCGCCATAATCGGATCCGGCTTTCCCCAGAATTCTGGTGGTCCCAACTCTTTGAACTGCTTGGCTGTGACAAGCCGCGCGTTGCTATCATTTCCACCCGTATTCTGTACACGAGTCTCCCTCGTCTGGTATTGCATGAACTGCAAAAAGCTTCTAAACATTGCGTCGTTCATCATCTGATCAGTGGTGTTGTTCACAGGAGGAACATTGCCAGCCTGTTGCACGTTCTCCTCGTTGGTAAGTACAGGCATCTCCACGGTCTCATTAACTCCACTGTTAACATTCTCGGTTGCCATTCTTAAATACTGCCATAAAACAAGGGTTAATTAAGCAAATCACATATCACATAATATCCCTATATACTGACCAACTAACAAATAAGCTTAGGTAGGACACACTAGCGAAGGAATTACTCGTCTCTCTCCTCCTAGTTCTATTCCCCGATCTCCGCCAGAGATCATATCCCTAAGCTCTGATACCAACTATGACACCCCCAAAATAGGTCCATTCCATCCAACCCATTCTGAGTCGTCAATTACATGGTACAGAAATAACTACAACTTTATCAATACATTACAACATATAAACTGTGAGTTTAAATACAGATATTGCCATCTAGACAATATCCACATACAAATAAATCCCCATCATAATTATTGATACATTATTTTACAAAAATGGTGAGGACTACTAAACAACTCTCTCTAGAACCATCATTACATCCCCTGACTCGTACTCGCTACATTCTCGTCTCCTGAGAAGAAAAATAGAACAACAAGAAAAAGGGTGAGCTCAACTAGCCCAGTAAAGAATATTATGACTAAGATAATGTACAACAAATTATCCTTAGTCTTCAAGAGGGAAAAATCTGATAGAATACAATAGACAACAAGTTTTAGATCAACAACTGCAGCGGAAACAATAATTTATTAGAGGAGTTAAGTAGAGAATAAAATCTACTAACATCTATGAATTTAAAAGTCCGTCATCAATATTTTATCCCTGTAACATCAATCAATATATATCTCAAATCAAATCAAATATTCATTTTTGCACTACAGACCAAAGATATTCATCAGTTGGTCATATTCATCTAAACACCTGTTCATCTTTGCACTACGGGCCAAAGATATTCATCAATTGTTCATGTTCATCTCAACACCTGTACATCTTTGCACTACGAGCCAAAGATATTCATAATAAAATCAACCATCTTTGCACTACAGGCCAAAGATATTCAGTAACACCATCATTTAGGACTGAGGATGTTGAAAAATATTTTAAAGGAAACGAATCCAGTGAAACAAAATAACAAGTATTAAGGATTCGTACTTTAAACAATCTGAGTTCAAAAAATACTTCATAAATAATCATACTGAAGTAAAATTCAAGAATAATCAAAACATAGATCCAATCAAAGCTAGTGTCCAGAATAGATATTTTGGACAAAAAGAAAAAATTTCATTTTTCGGTGAATAGTACCGTATTCGTGAATAGTGCCGTATACGTGAATAGTACCGTATACGTAAATAGTAACTCTGACACCAAAAGATAGAAATTTCACAAAAAACATCATCATGCTTCATGAATAGTACTCGTGAATAGTAACTCGTGAATAGTAACTCATGAATAGTAACTCGTGAATAGTAATCCCGACATGAAAAAGTTCCAAATTTGATAAAAAGTTCCAACCAATATTTCAGCATAATGATATTGAAGAAATAATATCATTTGAGAAGAAAATAACATCCTTTACCTCGAAAGACAGTACTTCTAGTTGAAACACCGGATATAGCTATGACTTGAACTTGCACCGTATAGCAACACTCAAAGTATACTCAAAATACTCACAAGAATACGCTCGATAATATAGAGAGAGAAAACTTCAGTTTCTGGTGTGATTTTCAATTCTAACCTAAGCACCTATTTATAGGAAATTGCTTAGAACACCAAAGCAAAAAATTTAATATAATATTAATATATATATTAAGTTTTCTATGCCAACCCTTGAATCTGATTTTCAGCCATTGAACACATGCTAAATGAGTTTCAAAAATGAAAAAAACGTTTTTCATATTAAAAATATTTTAAACTTCCAAAAATCAATTATTTCGGAGTTTCGGAACTTCAATAATTCATAATAAATAGTCCTTTTGCTAGAAAATTTGAATTTCGCGAGTTTTTATAGGAAATTCAATTCTCTACAACTTTGCAGAAGAAAGTTTTTCCAAATTCCAAACAAAAATTAACCGAAATCCACAAACGGGCGATTTTACAAGCTATAATCAAATTTTCAGTCAATTAATAGGTCTACCGACACACAAAATTTGTTTTTAATATTTATTACAACAAAAATACTCTTTCTCCTCATAAACTCATATATCCCACATTCATTGTAAAAATATCACCTATTATTATATTATTAAAAATATAATAATATATTTAAATGAATTATTTTATCAGAAAAAGATAACATATTAATTTTCAACAATTGTCACATTAAAAATTTTCTCCATCTATATCCACATAAAATCAATATTTTTCTCATCATATAAATTAATAATTAATTATTCACAAATAATATTACAGAATCACAATATTGACAATCAGGCAGTTCCTAGGAAAGAGGGGGCTTTCCAATAAGAATTTCTCCTTACTGGCGCGCAATTAGGTGACCAAACCTCTCCTTAGACAGAACTTTCTAGACATTGCCAATAATGTTATCAAATAATATTATTCAGATAATATGAATTATTTATTCGATAAAATACTGTGTAATGACAATTATTGAAACAACAGTAATATAAAATATCAATGCAGCAATTATTGAATCAATAAAATAAAATACTGAACATCAATTACTGTAATAATTATTGAGTAGTGCCTTCTTACGTAAGAATCAATAATTGGTGCAATACCGTGTGCTACTGTGCAACAACGCGTATTACTGTGTTTTAACCACCGGGTATTCCAACAGTGTTAACGGTAACAACTACGCCGTTATTTATAAACAACTTATACTTGTCGTTTTCTTCATCCAATCGCTTTCCGTTATGGGGCCCATAAAAGACTGCGCCGTCGTACGAATATTCCCCGACAGCAAGAATATTCCACGACCAAACGAATATTCCCCGACAACAATGAATATTTTATAACCACCTGCTTATTTAAAATATTTGCGCATTTTACCCATAACTAACCACATTAATCAAATTCACCCTTACTATTTCAAAAAAAATAAATAAAAAAAATTCCTTTTTATTTAAAAATTTTCGGGGTCTTACAGCTGAGAACTCAATTTTCATGATTGAAATATACCTGAGAATTAGAAGATGACATGATCAGTCATAAATACCTTGTAGCCAAAGTACATTAAATCACAAACAAAAGAACACCATCACTGACCCTTCACCAATTCGATCGATTGAGAGAGAGAGTTGCAGTTTACCCTTCACCAAAGGAAATAGAGTAAAAAAATCATATATGAGAGGAACAGAAAGAAAGAAAGAAGAGTACAAAGGAAGACGAAATGAGGAGTATAAGGCGGGATTTGGGAAGTGTGTGAGGGGGGTTTGTTTTGGGCGGTAATTTTTTTTTGTGAAATGAAAGGTCGGCCTTTAGATTAAGTTGTAAAAAGTGAGATTCAATCTAAGCCGTTATTGTGCTTTAGATTCAAATTTGATCCTGTTTTATTATATAGATGTAACTTATTATTTTGATTTAGAATAAATAAGTAAGATAAATTTTGGAAGATGATTGTTAAAAAATAATGCATTAACTATTTTTTTAAACAAAAAAAATACATTAACTATTTTTTTTAATATTCTACTGGGCAAAATAAAATTTTGTAAGAGTGAACGATCCTTAGAAAATTACATTAATTTTTTAATTCTTGAACAAAAAAATACATTAAATTAAATTTCTTATTTTCTTATATTAAGTAGCAACGTGTTGTTTTTATAAATTTTAGTGTAATTTTGATATATCGAATTTGAAAACCTTACCAATATGTATACGAAAACCTTATGAAGTCACGTGTAAAAAAATATAATTACATCCTCAAAAAACGCCTTCCGTTACTCCTCCTAGCACCCTTCAAATCCTCTTCTTCTTCTTCTCTATCATTAAACTCCGGCCCCTCAATCAAATGCTTCGCCGTTACATCTTTCAAATGCATTTGGGTTCTCGTTCTTCTTACGCTTTTTCTCCATTTCCCCAATCTCATCCTCAGATTCAGACTCAAATAACTTTGCTTCTTTGTTTTTCAAAACTGGGTCTTTATTTTTTACCTTAAGCAACGCATTGAAGAACTCCAAATCTTTCTTACCATCGTCTTCCGAGAATTCATCCGATGATTCTTCGCTGTCGGAATCGTCGATAGCCCCTTTCTTCTTGAGCTCGTCTAATTTCTGAAAATCCTCGTGTTTCTTGTTGTGCTCGTAACGGCTAGCAAATTCTTTGTTGATTTCGATCTTGAATATGTCGTTTGATTCGTCCGAGGAGCGTTCGATATCGCCAAACAGCTTCAACACCATAGTAGAGTTTATGGGAGCTTGTAGTATCTACCCTTACGAAAATCATTAAACCTTGGCTCTCTTCATCACCATCCTCAGAAACCAACAGAAGTCGTCATGTTCTTCGAGTCATCATTTTTTACCCTTTTACGGAAACAACTCCCTCCTCCTCCTTGTAAATACACCCAGAAACACAACTATGTCGATGTATATATGAAATGGAAGAAAGACTCATATTTTGATTCAATAGAGTCCATCCACAAATCAATTGAGCTCAAACCCATAATCTCTCTCAAAAACTGTATTGCAGCCTCACCGGACGGCTGTATTCCAATTTCAGCTGTTTCGAAAAGGGGACTTCAATTGGGGGTTAACATTAAAGTTGCTAGGTTCCTTAGATTATACCCATCTGTTTTTGAGGAGTTTACTGGTCCAAATTATAATCTGCCATGGTTTAAGCTGACCCAGAAAGCGATTGATCTTGATAGAGAAGAGCGCGAGGTTTATAGGGATTTTAGGGATGATATTCAGGGGAGGTTAAAGAGGTTTATACTTATGAGTAGTGAGAATAGGTTGCCATTGAAAATAATTCAGGGAATGCAGTGGTATTTGGGTTTACCAGATGACTATTTGCAAGACCCGGAAGGGAATCTTGATGGGTGTTTTAGGATTGTGCATATGGAAGATGGGTTAAAGGGTTTAGCTGTTGAGGGTGGGGAAAGGGTTTTGTCTGTAATTCAGAGAAATGTGGTGAAGAGGGGTGGGTATAATGGGGAACCAATGGAGGTGATTGGGTTTCCGCTTTTCCCTTCCAAGGGTTTGAGGTTGAAGAGGAAGATTGCTAATTGGTTTGATGAGTTTCAAAAGGTTCCATATATTTCGCCATATGAGGACTATTCGGGGTTGGAAACCGATAGTGATGTGTCAGAGAAACGGATTGTGGGCGTTCTTCATGAGTTGCTTAGTTTATTTGTTGAGCATGCTGCTGAAAGGAAGAAGCTTTTATGTCTAAGAAAGTATCTTGGATTCCCACAGAAGGTTCATAAGGCATTTGAGAGGCATCCATATATATTTTATTTATCGTTGAGGAATAAGACATGCACAGCAATACTTAAAGAAGCTTACTGTGATAATTTGGCTATAAAGGCCCATCCTCTCGCAAACGTGAGGAACAAATATATTGGTTTGGTGAAAGAATCTCCAATTATTTTGAAACATAGGAGGCTGAAAAATGGTTCTACTCATGATGAACATGAGAGTTTAAAGCTGGAATTGGATAGTGTAGATGATTACAGAACTGAAATTGCAGAGGATGCTTTGTAGAGGATTGTTTTAATGAGACATTTACAGGCATATCAGGTCGAGAAAAGATGTGGGTGCATTAACTTCTCAGAGTGGCACTTTTTGTGAAGAATTTAATTCTTTTGGTTGATGATTCTTAGTCTGAGCTAAAGAAAACCAAATGGATGGTAACTAATGTTAGCATTCATGGATCTTATGCTATGGGATGTACCTGTGCAGCTGTGCTCTAGAATTCTTCCTCGAATAGATGTTATAGATCTTTCTGGATACATCACTCCTGGAAACTGCAAGTGAACACTATTATCACTACACCATTTTACAATACAGGTGACTATCTAAAGTAATGTCCAATTGTATTTGATAGATAATTGTAATACCATGATTACGTTTGGCTAATATGTATTTTGGAATCTATTTATTGCATTTGTTTTGGAGTTATCATGTATACACTTACAACACATCTTGTGCAAGTTTGCCACTATAAACTAAGGCCAATGCATCTTTTTACAGAATCTATTGCTATGTATCTAGGGTCTTTTAGGCTGGAGTTTGTTCATAATGTTAGATCTGTAGAGTAATACTATTTGAATTTAGTTTTAAGTTGAGATCTTGTTGTTCAGTTTTAGTGGAGGGGGTGATGGAGTCTGTTAATGAGTAAGACCAAAGGAGATGGGGGAATTTTAAAAGCAGAGTCTACTTGAAATTTATACGTATACTCGAGT
Source organism: Panax japonicus (assembly GCA_020205505.1). Classification (NCBI taxonomy): domain Eukaryota; kingdom Viridiplantae; phylum Streptophyta; class Magnoliopsida; order Apiales; family Araliaceae; genus Panax; species Panax japonicus. The sequence continues at coordinate 26,962,349 of CM035095.1, forward strand.
CTGATTGTCTTATTTCAAGATGTTGGTTGAAAATTCTTGTATCATTGACTTTTTCATCAACCCATAAATGATGTAGTTTGTTTTGTCAAAGGCTATACTAGCTTGAAGAAAAATTTGTATGCAGATTGTATGCAAATTGGATATGTATTGCAAATATTCAAGGAATAGCCTTGATTTAAGGAAAGTTGTCTCCTCCATTTTTACTATAAACAGGTTGCTCGGTTGAGCAAGAAGGATGCACCAAAGCTTTGTAGCAATTGAGAGAGTGAGAGTATACAGAGAAATTAATCAGTTGGTTTATTTCTCAACTTTTGTATTCTCCATATTATTTTTCATTAATTGATTTATGAGATCTCTCTCGATTTTTCCCAGGTGGTTTTTTCACGTTAAGTTCTTATGTCATTACTTTATACCTCATACAGTAGTGCGTGTGTTTTTATCTTAGTGTGTTTGTGTGAGCTTAATTTCTCAACTATGTTCTTACATTAATGTTTATCTGTATTTTTTATGTTCAAAAATTTTTTAAATTAGTTTTTTGATTATATAGAAAATATCATATAAATGTGTGTTATACATGCCTTAAAGTTTGTCCAAATTCCCTAAAATAGAATGACGGCTATATCAAGGCAGAGGTATTAGTTTTATTTGTATATAAATATATGTGAAACTGTACATCTCATTTCATCTTTCTAATTTGTAGTAGCTTGCTGAGTTGGTATCATACCTTTTTTTATTGTTCATTCATCTAGTGAAGCCAGAATTTTTGAATTTATTTGGGAATGTGGTTCTTAGAGAAACTTGTATACTGGATTTTTGCCAAATCTTTCTCATTATTGTTAATTAATACTTGAAACTTCATTCCAAGGTAGACTAGTTAATGAGTTTGATCATAACGTTACTATAGTAGAAAGATATGAAGAGTAAGACGAAGGAAATGAGAAAGGTGGTAGGTACTATGTTACTCATGCTAGTCTTGAAAATTCATTTGCCAAAGTTTTCTCCCTTTGTCCTCATTTGAGATATGAGGTTGGGTAGGGCAATGTCTATTGCAATGGCTTTGAGCTTTGCCTCTGCCTAGGTTGCTCGGCATAGGTTAGAACATGGCATTTTGGACCATTGTACTACTGGGTGACAAGAAGTGTGCACTGTCTGGATATATCTTTCTTTCTCCTTGTTTTTATTTCTAGTAACATTATGACCATAGTTGTCAAGGCAAGTAAGGCGCCTGACTAAGTCGTCCACAAGACGACAAGTCGTTAACAATGTAGAATTTATATAATTTTAAGTGTATTGTATTTCTGAAATACATTAAACTTAGGAACATTATAGGCATTAAAACTTGAAATAATAGGTATATTATATATATACATGTATACACACACACACACACACACATATATATATATATACATATATAAGTCAAAAATTTCTTTTATTTACTTTAAAAGGGGTTAAAACTGCAAAGAACGAAAGCTCGAGGGTGTGTAGTGAAAAAATGTCAAACTTCTATGATATATTTGAATATACAAGATAATTACTCCCTCCGTTCCACTATAACTAACGTTTTACCCCATTTGATTTATTCCAAAATATTTGACGTTTAAAGAAACCAAAGCATAATTAATATTTTTTTCTTCCAAATGTATCCTTATCTCTGTTTTCTAATAAGTGTTTAATTAATGCACACATTAATTAACTTTCCACTGCATTAAATCAGGTGTAGGCTACCTCTTTTTATATTCCTTTCCTTCCCAATACATATTCAATAAAAGAGACAATCTTAATATGCAATATATATGTGAGAGGAAGAGAGAGAATAGTCATTAAATAAGGGTATTTTAGTCATAACAATAATTTTTTACTCATATTAATAGCTTTCTTAATCTATGTGCAAAAACCTTAAACGACACTTATTTAGGAATGGAGGGAGTATTTGGTATATTTTAGGGGTAACTTAAATGTCAGTTTAACATACAAATAGACATGAAAGTTAAAACATTTTAATTTAAAGTTGTAACTTGGAGTTAACTATGTGCAAGTTTTTGAAACCAAAAGTATCTCTTTAGTGGGAGACATATGGACCCACATATACATTACTTTTAACCAGCAGTAAACCTTAGCAAAGGCTTATTTGGATAAGATCTTACTGACCCATATACCATATAATGTGTAAAGAATTTATAAATCAGAACTCAAAAAAGAAAAAAAAAGCATCAGTAATTCAGTAACACTTAACAGCACCAACACAGGCTCAGAAAGAAAAAAAAAACAGTGTGTGAATGCTTATAGAAGCTTTGCTAAAACATAAAGGAAAAAAACAGTGTGCGAAATTGTGAACGCTTCGAACATCTCAACTATTCTTCTTCTCCCTCTCTAATTCTAAGGAATGGTGAAACCTAAAAGAGAAGGGGGAAAATTAGAAGAAGAGTAGAACAGAAAGAAAAAAAGAAGAAGAGTAGAAGAACAGAAGCTAGAAGAACTGAAGAAGAGAAGAAGAAGAGTAGAAGACCATTATTTTTAATAATAATGATTGAGCTAATTACAATTTTGCTAGCCTAAATAATTGTGGTAGATAAATTTACATATATTAATATGCGTAAGTGTCCACATTTAAATATTGGGCCAACTTAATTTTTCATGTTTGTGTGCAAGCATTTTAATTTCTCAAGTGTTAAGGGTAGTTGTACTAAACCCAAAATAAAGCTATATCCAGTCTCCCTTTCATTGTCCATTCCAGTAGCCCACATGGGTGAAATGAAATAAGCTGAGTTTATATTCAAGTAACAAGTTAACGGTTAGCATAGTTAGTTCCAATAGAGCAGTCAGTTAGTTAGTTAGCAGGTTGGTTGACCTCTAGAAGACCTAAACTAACTGTTGAGAGGCTAATCACTGTATGAGCCAGTATGTCAGGAAACAATAGGGGTCACTGCAAAGCCAACTAGCTGCTAGAAGTAGACTGCAACAGGGGAGTTTTAGAGGCCAAGATAGATGGCTGTGTAGGGGCCAAGGTAGCAGCCAAGTAGATATGATGATGGGGCTGGTGGTAGGTAATGATGGCTAGGCCTTCCTTCTCAATTACATGTAGCCATATAAGGTATCTCCAACTCAGTTGTTATGCTACAAACTGAGCTTCAAAACCGTAGCACACAGTGAGAGAAAGAAAAAGGAATCCGGCTGGTAAAGGAGAAGGAATTGAGCCACAGCCATTTGCAATTTCTGAATGTAAGTTTTCCAATACCCTTCCATCCCTTTTTCATTAAATCCTTGGTAAGAAGCTAGACTGTTAATGGCTGTATGGATGGGAAGCAACTTGAACACTGTTATGATTATTTGTTACTGCTGACTGCTGTAGGATTGAAAATGACTGTTATGCTACTGCTATGTATGGAAATTAGGCACAAGGAGATAGGTTGGGCAAATTGTGCACACCACGTGCTTACTAAAAGTCCCAAGTGATTTGTAGTGACTAGAAGTCTAATAATAGGCAGAACCAAAGTTGGAAAAAGACTGAATAATCTACGTATATTAATAAACATTTTAAAGATACGAAAGGAAAACGAAAACTCAATTTCAAGCCAAAGATGGCATGAAGAAGTTAGTACAGCTGCTGCCCACGGCAACAGCAACCTGGCATAACAACCATGAGGCTTTCTTTGAGTTTGGTTAAGCACAATTAGACTTTTAAATCTGCTTAGCTGTTGTGCTTAAGTAACAAATGAGTGTACTACTAGTATGTATTAAAAGCTTGGATAGTGTACAATGAACAAGGCTGCCGCCAAGAAGGCAGCAGTAGACTGGATGGGATAATAATTATATGTGTTTTATGTGGTTAGCTAAGATGAGTGAATCAATCCAAGTGATTATAAAAGCAAGTTATGAACCCTGAATGCGAAGGGAATCTGTGGAAACAGTGATGACATGAGCCTCTGAAACCATGTATTTAAGAACCAAATTTGGGTTGGTATTCTTTTTATAAATACTATATAAAGACATTGTTCCTATTATTTGTCAAAGTTGAAAAGCTATTAAACCTGATTTAGTTAACACGTGTTATTAACCAAAGTGTTTGAGTAATGAAAAATTAGTTTTAGCCAAAACATAAACTCAAGGATCAGTGTGACCAGTCATTCTTGTTAGCATTAATCTGGCAGCATAATGAATTCTATTTGGTAGCCCAAGTCATCACCTTAGTAGGTAGTCATAGCCACTACACTATACCAGGACTTGGGCCTAAACCAGATTGCATATCATAAACTTATAAGTACAGCAAAAAGGGGAGAGTGGTATGTTAAGTGACTGCCGAGCTGCTGCAGGCAGCAGCAGCCAGCGCCCAGCGCTGTGCTGCGCTGCAGAGCCGACAGACAATTTGGCATGCTAATTATATTTTTCTTCCTAAGATGAGTGTACCAAGTATAGCAGGTCAAAGGTGGTGGTACTACTATAGGATAGTAAACTGTTAAAGACAAGGGGGAAAGAGAAGTGGACTGCTGCCTTTAGGCAGCTGCAGTTGGCATGGGCTGGGGACTCTCTTGAGTTCTCAGTCAAATGCATTAAAGGAACTAAACCAATTAGTATGTATATTCCTAAATAGGTGAATGTATTACCTATATAAAACCCCAAGGCCTTTGAACACTAAAATGGAAGCTAGCAGAAATGGGCATGTAATATTGGAAGTTTAGGCTAACTTGGAACTGTTAAAGCCTATAGAGGGCTGTTTTTAACAAAACGCTTAAGGCCTTGCATCTATGTGTTTTAAATCATGAATACATTGTATATAGCAAATACAAGATGCAATAATGCTTGTATTTAAAGGCTTGGGGACTGTTATGTTGATTTAGTGCTAAATCATGCCTAAAATGCATTGTATAGACTGTTTTGGATATGAAGGAGTTAGCTAACTGATACAAGCATGATAATTGATATGATGTTATGATATAATTATATTTTTAGATTTGCTTGAGTACTTAAATGTTCCTTTTGCTTACATGTGGACTGTTTGCAAGTTAGTAACTTAATCTATGCCTAAATAAGGACTATTATGAGCAATGTTTGCAAACTGAAGTTGTGAAGCAGTATGAAGTCTCTAAGTAGTCTAAATATATCACTTAAAAGTTGTTCCTAAGTTAGTTAAGGTCTACAAGGTGTATTGTGAAAAGTCATGCTTAAAAATTCATAGAAGTAAGCTTTAAATAGCAATGAGCACCAAAATGAAGAACCACTATACCTGGGCCACATAGGCAAGTTTCAATAGTCATGATAGGACATGCGCAAACTAAAGAAACCAAGTCTAAACCATTTTGAGTATGAGATTTGTTAAAAATCACATTTTAAAGCCAAAAATGGGCTGTTTTGGGCAATCCTTAGTACCTGACCTTAAGGGACTGTAATGAACTGATACAAAGTTGCTCATTCATGCTAGTAATGATTCCCAAACATGGCCATGACCAAAGCTAGCAAGAAAACCAAGTGAAGATCTCTTTTTCAAGCCTAAAGTTGGCTTTGATAGGTCAAAATGGGCTAGATGATTAAATAAAGTGTAGTAACTTAAATATACATGCCTAAACTATCCTAGTGGCCAGAACTAGAAAAATTTGGAAAAAGTTCAAAAACAATTTTGTAAAAAAAGTAAGAAAATGGTTAAGTTTGAGCCCTGTTTTGGGAAGCTTAATGGACATGAATAAGAAACCTAAACCTTGATTAAAATACCTTGTAGTATGGTCTAGAAGTAGGGCCAAGTGGTTAAGCTCTTGGCTTAACCAAGGAGCTTAAACAAATCACCAAACTAGCATGAAAAATCACTAAAACTGCAGTTTTGCAAATTTGTCCAAGTATGAAAATTTGAGATTTTTCTATTCTACTTAGAACTCAATTTGGACACCTTAGACAAGTGAGTTAGAGTTATGTTAGGCTATTCCAAGTGTTGGAATGACTAATATATACAAGAACTTGAGAAGTTAGTATGTAAAAGCTTGAAAAAGCTAGGTTTAAAGGGTTAAAACCCAATCTATGCTTAGTAAATCTAAAGGAATGCTAGAACTAGTCCTAACTAGATATAACTCAAGTGTTGGAATGAACCAAAGTGACTAGAAATGAAATTGGCAAGAATTGACCAAAACTAGTAAACTCAAAACTGTGAATAATGGCCTAGTTTGGGCATTAGTTTCAAGAAACATAAAGAGGCTTACTTAGAAATCTAAACCAACACAAAATTACTTTGGTATGGGATGCTAGAACTTAACTCAAGAACACATAAAACCCTTATGTTCTAAATCCTGCATAAGATGAAAATAATAAGTGATTCATATTGCATGATATAAGCATGTCAAACCTCATCAAAGTGAAAAATGACTAATGTGAAAACATGGATGAGGTATTTGAAAAATGTATAAAATATCTCAAATATAGGAATCTAACTACAACCATGATCACTAAAACTACGTGATATGTGAGCTTACAAACTATTTGACTTGGCTATGTGGCTAACATGTTTGTTAATGTAAATAGTTGTGTAGGATCTATGAGAACACTTCAATTAAGCTGAAATCTTAACAATAAACTACAAACGAGACAAGTTTCTTACTCTTACTCTTTATTGAACAAGTATTCTAGAATGGACAGGTTCTCTGATTTCTGAACTGTCTCTCATTATTTATGAATAATATAAGGCTAAATAACCTTTTTATTTCAATCAGCTTCAAGAGAATAGTATATCGAACTTTTCTCTCTTAAATAAGTTTATATTGAAAGAATGTCAATGCCATTATTTCGGTTAGACAACTATTGAGATACATTGATCTTATTCATGAAAACCTCATTTAATGTTTTCCAAACCATTTTGTTGTGGTGCGGATTCTTATATAATACTGTGAACGAACAACCCTTTTATAGGGGCATATTGTACCGGACATATGATTCTGAAGGACATGTAAAGGGTCATTAGACTGTTATGTTGTGCACAATGTAAGATACTTAGGCTGATCCCCTATAGTACAAGTCTAGGATATAGAACAACTTCTATAACTGTTTGTATCCATGGATTGCAGTGTTAGTACTGTCAATTCTAGTACAGAGTTCACTGGTCATTTGACCTTACAACATGCTAAAGCCTGATTTTCAGACTCAAAACTTTTAAAGAATTGTCTTGTTCGGTATCTATTAAATTGTATCCTCATTGTTATAATTATTTCTGTCCATTATATTCAACTGTTTATTTCCTTGTCGAGCAAGCTTTTGCTCACCCTTGCGTTAAATATAATATTTTCTGTTAAAACCGAGGGCGCTGGTCCGTCCGAGAAAGATAAAGGAAAAGGCAAAGTTGTTGAATAATCTTTTACTAAGCGCTTGTGCTTATATGAACTTAAGTGGTTGATGTAATAAATACTGTTAGTACTATGTTTTGTAATGTTATTTGGTTTGCAAGTTATGTAAAGGTCTATAGAACCTGGGATTTAAGTTCGACGTTTATGTAATATAAGACAGGTTTATGATAGTATGAATGGGTATGTTAGTATCGTGAGCACCAAACCCAAATTAAAGATAACCCGGATTTGAGGGCGTCACACTCTCCCCTTTCTTCCTCTCTGCTCTTGCGACTCATTTCTCCCTCTCTGCTTAAGCTTCAAGTCGATCCACACCTGCTCTTTCTAAGTCGACCGTTAGTCATTTAGTCGTCCAAGTCGTCTTCTAAGCGTTCGCCTTTCTCCCCTCCCACCAAGTCGCCCAGACGCCTTCTCAATATTCACCAACTGGACGCCTAAGTGTCACCTAGGCGACGACTTGATAACCATGATTATGACTCCTGTGGATGCTCATGTAACATGGTCAATGACGTGGAATGTCAAATAAATTTAGCAGCGACATCTATTTGTTAGGAAAGAATGAGGAATAAGAAGTGAACTAAATGTAGGAAATTAATATGTTAAGGCTAGTACTAGGTATTATATCATTAAGACAATTATGTCTTTATTGGTGTTTAGAGTTAACGACACTTGTCTCCCAAGATATAATGACAACGTGTGTTATAACAACATTACAAATAACACACACAACAAACCAAAGAAATGCTCTTTACTCTCTCTCAAAATAAACTATGAATGACTTAATAAATTAAGACTCGAATAACTTGAGAATACTTAGATGTTTGGATGAAAAAAATGGCTGACTCTTCAGATTGTTCATCTCCCTTTGAAATTGTTTGGATGCAAATGAAGAGGCATGGCTGAATAGGGGTGAAACAAATCAGGCGAAGGCAAGCAACTCATCAGGCGTTCGTGCCTTGGAGTGCCACGACTTTGGTTCTAAACGTCGCGACCCTGACCCGAGCACAACGGTTCTGGACTCAAGCGTCGCGGTGCTTAACCTCTTGTGTTCTCTTTTTGCTTTTTGCTTTAAATGTTAATAAATAAAAATTAAAAAACACAAAATTATAAATAAATTGTCTAAAAAAGAATATATACAATGTCCTAGACACACGAAGTCGATCGGTGCGCGTGTGATCAAACCAAACCAAGACTTGACTAGGTCTTCTCCCCTCCACAAAAGTGGGGTGGCCCTTGGAGCCCAAACCCAATAGTAATGTAATTGTATATATACTCACTTAATGTTTGTTTTTACTCGATGCGGGGCTTAGCTTCACAAGTATTTATTAACATTTTTAAGGGTGATCTTTAAGGAGTATAACACATTTTCAAGGGTGATCTTTAGGGCTTAGCTTTTCACTATTAATTTGAGCTTCCAAATACTTAATTTTAATTTACTCATGGAGTATAACACATTTATATATGGATTCATCTCAAATAGTTAATGAAACCCACTACAATTTAACTTAAATTCTAACAATCCCCCACATGGATGAAATTGATTGTCAGCCTTATGCAAATGTTATGCAGACTTCAAGAGAGACATAATTGGAAATCATATGTATAGAGAGGTTGTTTCTGGCTTTGAATCTTTCTTGTGAAAGACTATCGAGTTTATTGAATGTCTAGTGAACGTGATGTCTTGAACTGTCCAACAGTTTGTGTAAATTAAACAATAGAAATTCACACAGAATCTTTCTAGACATTGTTTGGTTCTAATGATTTTGTTCATTTTGGTCCTGAACATACCCTGGATTTATAAGTGTTCTAGAGAAGTATAACTTTATCATTCTCATAGAATTGACCCAGTTCACACTCATATAGGTGACTCTTAATAAAAATATCATGTCATACCCCACTTCATTATCAAGATTTAAGAATCATTAAAAGAACAACTTATCCTAAAACCGTTGCAGGTATCACTATCTCATATCATAGGAATGAGTAGAAGAAATTAATTTCTATTTGGTTGAATTGTTCACAATTTAGTTTTCCCTTTGAACCTAAGATATTTTGGGATCTCCAGTCAATTAGGTTGGGTTTCAATCATGACGATCCTTATTTATAGGCTTTAAACTCATTTCCCTCGAAGTTATTTTTACTTGCTCTCTAGTCAAACCTTTAGTTAACGAATCCGCTATATTTTCTTTAGACTATGTATTCAATAGACATAATGCCATTAGAGAGCAATTGTTTTATGGTATTATGTCTACGACGAATATGTCTAGACTTACTATTACACATGTGACTCTGTACCCTTCCAATTGCTGATTGACTATCACAATGGATACAAATAACCGACACATGTTTAGGCCACATAGGAATATCTTCTAAGAAATGACGAAGTCATTCAGCTTCTTTTCCAACTTTATCCAATTCAATAAACTCATATTCCATCGTTGATCGAACAATGCATGTTTATTTAGAAGATTTTCATGATATCGCTCTTCCACCTATTCTAAAAAAAACACTTGTTGATTTAGAGTCTTTCGTATCTGATATCCAATTCGTATCACAATATCCTTTAAGTACTGATGGGTAGTGCAATCCAAAATTTTGAGTGTATTTTAAATACCTTAAAACTCTTATGATCGCTTTCCAGGTGATCTTGTCTTGAATTGCTTGTAAATCTACTCAATTTATTCACTGCATATGTTATGTCAGAATGTGTACAGTTCATTACGTACATATGACTTCCAATTATTTGTGCATAATCGGGTTGTGATATGCTTTCTCCTTTATTTTTAGAAAAATGTGGATTTATATCTATCGGTGTTCCCACATGATTACAATCGTATTGATTTGATTTTCTGAACATCTTAATATAGTGTGATTGTGATAACACTAACCCATTCGATGTTTTAGAAATTTTAATTCCTAAAATTACATCGGCAATACCCATATGTTTCATGTCAAATATATTATTTAACATTCTCTTGGTGGTTTTAATGATTTCATTATTACTTCCCATAATGAGCATATCATCTACATAAAGATAAATGATGACACTCTTTCTCAGTGTCCTTGACATATATACATTTGTTACGCTCATTTATCTTGAAACCATTTGAGACCATTGTATTGTCAAATTTTTCATGTCATTGTTTAGGTGTTTGTTTTAATCCATAAACAGACTTCACAATCCGACATACTTTCTTTTCTTATCCTGGAACAATAAACCCATCTGGTTTGTTCCATGTATATTTCTTCTTCTAAATCACTATTCAAGAAAGTTGTTTTTGGTGGGCCCAAGTGCAAATTAGGGTTCACTTGACTTAAATTAAATGCACAAATTAAGGTTCACATTATGATTAAATGAAAAGACGGAAGAGCCGGAAATAAATAAGTAAGACTTGAGAGAATCTTTCACATGTCCCGAGGCAGAAGACGTGTGGAGGCGACTCATTTTGGGAATTGATTGAGGGATTGGATTGGTGGCTAGAAGGGCAGGACGATCTAAGCATTACTCTGATGACTAAGGGTAAATCTGGAATTTTCCCGAGAACATGTGCCTAGCACATGACCACTCTCCAAAAAATCCTATAAATACCCCTTCCACTCCATTGGGGAAGGGGGCTCTCTTTTGGACTTCTGACGCTTGGACCTTTTGGAAGACGAGAAGACTTGGACATTCTCTCTTAACCCGAAGCACTCAAGAAGGCTCTCTAAATCCTTGCTACCTTAATAAGGTTCTCGGATTATAAGAGTTCTTCCACGTGTCGTTGGAGTAATCGCTCACCTATTCTTCTCCCCTCTTCAATCAATCAATCAATTCCATACTCTTCGTGAATTTCTCTTCTCCTCAGCCTACACGAACCCTTAACCCTAGCAAGGTACGATTTCTTTACCCACATTTTCACATCCATTTGATGCATCTCCAAATTGTATATAGCTGCAATGACTATTAACATTCTAATTGAGGATATTCTTGTCACAAAAGAATAGGTATCAAAATAATTCAAATCCTCCTTTTGCTTCTATCTCCTTTGATTAGCAGTCTTGCTTTATATTTATTTATAGATCCATCTGCTTTCATTTTCTTCTTGAATATCCATTTGTATCCATGAGGTTTAGAGCATGGTGGAGAGATCCACTAATTCCCACGTATAATTGTGCAGTATGAATTTTACTTCACTATTTATAGCCTCTTTCCAGTATGGAGTTTCAGGACTCGATATTGCTTCTCTATAAGTTTGAGGTTCATTTTCTAACAAATAAGTTTGAAAATATGGACCAAAAGATTTTGATATTCTAGCACGTTTATTGCGTCTAGGCTCATCAATATCTTCTAAACCATGATCACTGTCACTAACAATGTCATAAGTTCTTTTGTTTGAACTTATTTCTTGTTCATTAGAACTTGACTCTTGTTCCTTTTTTATTAGAAAATTTTGTTTCAAAAAATTCAACAGCTTTTGACTCGATAATAATATTTTCATGTATTTCCTCTATTTTTGTTTTATTAACCAAAATTTATATGCATTGTTATTATTAGCATAACCAATGAATATACAATCTATTATTTTTGTCCCTATTTTTGTCTTTTTGGGTGGAGGAACCATCACTTTTACTAAGCACCCCCACACTTTTAAGTGTTTATAAGACGGTTGTCGTCCTTTTCATAATTCATAGGGTGATGCATTAGACTTTTTTTGAGGTATTCGGTTGAGAATATAATTTGCTGAAAGATTTGTTTCCCTCCACAAATTCTGAGGTAGCCCATAATTTAATAACAATGCATTCATCATTTCTTTCATAGTTCTATCCTTTCTTTCAGTAACATCATTTTGTTGTGGTGAATTAGGTGCAGTTGTTTGGTGTATTATATCTTGTTGCGAACAAATTTCAGCAAAAAAAAATTCATATTCCCCACTTCTATCACTTCTGATTATCTTGATCTTTTTATCAAGTTGATTCTCAACCTCATTTTTGTAATATATAAACATTTCCAAAGTCTCATTTTTACTTCTCAATAAGTAAACATAACAATATCTTGTACAATCATCTATAAAAGTAAGAAAATATTTCTTACCCCCTCTTATTTGTATATACTTTAAATCATAAATATTAGTATGTACTAATTTAAGAGGTTCTGTACTTATTTCAATCGATTTAAAACAAGATTTTCGAAATTTTGCCCCAACGTAAACTTCACAATTATGATTTGGGTCAATATCACATTTTGGTAAATATTCCATATTAATTAATCTACGTATAGTATTATAATTAATATATCCTAATATATTATGCCATAAATTAGATGACTCAATCATATAAGAATGTGTATTTTTATTAATATTGGAAGGCACAATTGTCAATACATTTATTTTAAAGAGCCCATCGCTCATATATCCCTTCTCCACATACATCTTATTTTTGGTTAGGACAAACTTGTCCGATAAAAAACCAATTTAAATCCCTTTTGACTAAGAAAAGATGTTGACCCTGAATTCTTCTGAATATCAGGTACATGGAGCACGTTGTTGAGGGTGAGTTCCTTACCATATGTTATTTTTAGAACCACCTTTCATTGTCCAACAATTTTGGATGTGGAAGAATTCCTCATATATAATTGTTATCCATTCTCAATTTCTTGACATCTTCCTGTCAGAACACACATGGCGGGTTGCTCCAGTATCTACCCACCATTCCTTGAGATTTCCAACCATGTTTGCTTCAGAAACTACCGCTGATAAGTTCATTTCAGAAACATCTTCAAGAAGACCATCCACTTCTTTTACATTAGCTTGTACAAACTTCTTTTTCTGTTCTTTGCATTTACGACAATCCTTTGCCCTATGTTCGGGCTTGTCACAAATGTAACACTTGCCTTAAAATTTTATTCGTTTCATGTTGCGGCCCATTACCAGAGTGTTTTCTCTTTTTAGTCTTTTGACCTTGTTCCACCACGTTGGCTTTGAATTCCATAAAGGTTTTTTCTGCCTTCTTTTCAGAAGCACGGTTGTCATCTTCTATCTTTAATCTCACTATTAAGTCTTCAAGTTTCATCTTTTTGCGTTTATGCTTGATATAATTCTTAAAATCTTTTCACATTGGTGGTAGTTTTCAATAATCGTTGCAACTTGGAAAGATTCACTCACGAACATTCCTTCTATATATATTTCATGCAAGATTACTTGAAGTTCTTGGACTTGATTGATGACATCTTTGGAATCTACCGTCTTATAGTCAAAAAACTTGCCAACTACGAACTTCTTTGTGCCAACTTCTGTTTTATACTTCTTATCCAAGGAATCACATAGTTCTCTTGTCGTTTTGAGAGAACTATATACATTGTATAATGTGTTGTCCAATTCATTGAGGATGTAATTTTGACACAAAAAATCAACATGTTTCCATGCATCTATTGCGGCAATCTATTTCATTCTCACTAAGCACATGGTGATCTTCATGAAGAAATATTGTCAAGTTGAGCGTAGTGAGATAAAACATATTTTGTTTCGATCGTTAGAATTATGTTCCATTGAATCTTCATAATTTTTCTCCATGCTTCACAGACACCTTTGATATTATTGGAGTAGAAGAAGAACCGACTATAGTTATAGGTTCGGTAACCATATTTATATGGTTATTGCAAATATATATATATATATATATATATATATATATATATATATATATATATATATATACAGAATGGATCCTGTCCGGACTCCCGGACAGGACCCAAAATCCGGACCCAAAATTTTTTTTTTTTTTTTTTTTTTGTAGAACAACTAAAAAAAAAAAAAAAAATTTATGGAATTGAAATTTTTCAATAATACAGTGTTTTGGGTGTGTTTTTAACACCCACACCAACCAATGTATGTACAGTCTGCCCAGACTGTACAGACATGTTTCGTTATAGGCATCCAAATCACACCCAAAACACTGTATTATTGAAAAATTTCAGTTCCATAAATTTTTTTTTTTTTTTTTGTTGTTTCAAAAAAAAAAAGCAAAAAAAAAAAAAAAAAAAAAGGTCCGAATTTTGTTAAAATCCGGACTCCCGGACCAGATCCGGTCCCTATATATATATATATATATATATATATATATATATATATATATATACTTATCTTGAAGTGAACCAAATGCAGAAAATTAATATGTCAAGGCTAATACCAAGTATTATGTCCGTAAGACAATTATGCCCTCCTTATTGGTGCTTAGAGTTAACAACATTTGTCTCCCAGGATACAATGACAACGTGTATTATAGCAACACTACAAATAACACATACAACGAATCAAAGAAATGCTCTTTACTTTCTCTCAAAATAAATTATGAATGACTTAATAAAATAATACTCGAATGACTTGAGAATACTTGGATGATTGGTGGAAACAAATGGCTAACTTCACACTGTATTTATAGGGTGAACTTAATGGCCCTTCAGATTGATCATGTCCCTTTGAAATGGTTTGGATGCAAATGAAGAGGCATGACTGATGGCTGAATAGGGGTGAAGCTAATCAGGCGCCTGCGCCTTGGTGCGTCACGGCTTTAGTTCTTAGCGCCGCGGCCCTGAACCGAGCGCCCCGACGCTTGACCTCTTGACTTCGCTTCTTGCTTTTTTCTTCAAATGTTAATAAATAAAAATTAAACAAAACAAAATTATAAATCAATTTTTTCCAAAAAAAAGAATATATACAATGACCCAGACCCACAAGCCTGGCCAATCGGCGGCGATGCGCGTGGTCAAACCAAACCAAGCCTTAACCAAGTCATCTCCCCTTCACAAAAGTTGGGTGCCCCTTGGGGCCGAAACCCAAGAGCCATATAATTGTATATATACTCGCTTAATGTTTAGTTTTTACTCGATGTGAGACTTGACTTCCCACAAGTATTTATTAATATTTTCAAGGGTGATCTTTGAGGGTTAATTTCTCATTCATTACCTCGTTGATTTGAACTTTTGAATACTTGATTTTAATCTACTCATGAAATAGATCACATATCTATGTGGATTCATCTCAAATAGTTAATGAAACACACTTCAATTTAGCTCAAATTCTAACACTATTTTGTACATATGCAGGTGCTGGCATATAGTTTACAACAACTGATCGTGGCCTTAGAAAGCCTTATTTTAATAGTAAGGCCCACTGTGGATTGTTGTGTGAGTTTCCCACATTTGTACTGAATCAAATTGCAGTGTGTTGAATGCAGTGTGGACTTGACACTCTGCGTCCTAAAGACACTCAACAAGCTTCCTATATGGCTTATGGCATTTCTTGCCCCTTTGAGGCCAATTATCAAAAGTCTAGAAATGGATCTATATATGGTGATCAGATGATTGGGAAAGGAAGAAGATGGATGATGGTCAGATGATTATGAAAGGAAGTGGTAACTTTCTTGTACTAAATGGGTTATTTGCCTCTCTCTCTTGCAAAGATACTGTAATTTAGGGGGTCAAATGTGAAAAGCAACTAACGGTATGCTAAATATGAACTGATATTTTCACATGTATTTTTGATATTTTCACATGGTACTCTTCCACATGAGCATACATACAGTAAGTCTCAACTTCATATGAGAATGAACCATGTGAAAATATCAAAAACACATGTAGAAATTGTGTTCCATTAAATATAAGCCTCCAAATACTGTGTTGTTTTATTCATGATTTGGCAAGCCACATATTCACTTTTCCCATGTATATTACATAATTTTGAAAAATTATAATCACCAAGTGTGATAAGTTGGAAATGATAACTTCAACCCCTGGAATGATGAAATATCTTTCATAAATTAACACTTTCTTGGAAAAGGGAAGATGATCTGCAGTTTAAAGTTGGCCTCCAAAGGAGGGATTTTGATACAATAATTCTACAGCAACATTGGTTTGGGGACAGGGTTTGCGACCAGCTGATGTGGCTGTGCCACATGGAAGAGAAAAAAAAAGCTTACTCATCAACCGGAACAAACCTTCTCTCTCTAATAAACACTGAATAAACACTCTCCAGTAAACACACTCTCTCACACATCTAGTTCAGACATCTATTTAATATTTTTATTCCATTTTGGATTTAGACTTGATAAAGTTAGTTCTACAAGATAAATAGCATCAAAAATCTGTTGAGGTATAAACATCAATGGATGAAGCTTCAATGAAGATGTAACTAGAAAGAAGTACAACTGATTTAAGTATGCGTGGTTGAAGAACGTTAGTTTACAAAAGCAAAAAAAGGAGTATATAATGTGGTAAAAGTAGAACTGCCATTGAACAAGATATTCAATTTTCACCTCTTCTCACTTACAAGCACAAGTCTATACTCCTATAAATATCATTCAATTGAAATCATAGAATAGTCCAGAGCATTGGGAACATTTCCCAAAAGGATAAAACAAATAGTGTTTTCTAGTGAACTAAATGTCTTCTGGTTGGCCCAACAATGTGCTTCACCTTTTAAATTGGCATTTGAAAAAAATCGAGGAGTTGTTCAACATATGCTGCTGCTCAAATTTCAAAGAAGGGCTAAAACAAATAAGAGGTTCTTGCAATCCAATAAATAAGCCACAGTTCCTTGTCAGTCCATATAGCTTCTAAGAAACAAACAGAATCTAGGCATATATGCATAGATAAAAGGCAGCTCCTTGCTTCTCGAATTATATAACCTTTGCAATAGCACAACTGGCAGTCGTATATTTCAATCTTTGATATGGACATCTAAGTGCTTATCCGACAATAGTCGATTAATAGTGGCTTCCCCATGATCAAGTTCAGGAAATGACTTGGCTATAAAAACTCTCCAAGTGTTTGTATCAATTCCTTGTGCACTTGAAACGGCAACTGAAAGTGCCCTGGAGACTTCTGCTTCCTGCCCTGAGTCATAGAGCCCCTCAACTAAGATAGAGTATGTGGCCTTATTAGGTAAACACCCTTTATCTAACATCTCCTCCACAACTCTAATACCTTCCCTGGCATTACCAACTTTACAAAATCCTTTAATTAACATATTATAAGTAAAAGCATTAGGACTGTATCCATTCTCCACCATGTCATCCCACAACCTCCCTGCCTTGCACAACTCTCCCCTCTCGCACATTCCTGCAATAAGTGTGTCATATGTCAAGACACTAGGAACAGAACTCCTCTCAAACTAATCAAATAATTTCTTTGCCTCAGAAATTTTATCCTTCTTACAAAGCCAATATATAAGTGTGCTCGATATCACATAAATCACAGGCATCCTCAACCTTCCCTTCTTCGCACAAAAGATCAATCAACTTACAACACAACACCGAACTCGGAATATACTTCTTCTCAAGCATATCACCAAGCAAATTAACCGCTTCACCCGACTTCTTGTGCGAACAAAACGCTTCAATCATCACTCCATAAGTGACATCATTCGGTTCGATCCCATTCTCCTCCATGTCATCCATAACCTTAATTGCATCAATTAACTTCCCTTGCTTACAAAACCCATCCATCAAAATTGTATATGTCGTTGCATCCGGAATCCACCCTCTGTCAAGAATTTCATCAAAATTGTATATGTCGGTGCAATTTATAAGTTGAAGCTGATTTTCTTATTTTCTCATTGTCTTCAGTGTAACACTATTTTAGGGTTACAAGAATTTCAACCAAAACAAAAGTTTGCACAAGTGCCGTAAATTGTTCACCCAAAACAAGAATTTCAACCAAAACAGAGATTTTAGGGTTTTGGGAATTTAGGCGTATGAGAGAGTAATGGCAGGAGGAGGATACGAAATGGGAAAATGATACCTTGAAAGCTGGTGATTTTGGATCTCACTTGTTCGAAGGGCGATGATAATAGGGTTGATTTTTAATCTTTCCCCATTTTAGCCTATTCAACTGTGGATCACCTTGTTCTTCTTGGATTTTATTTAAGATCTCATCAAGATCTAACCCATCGTTTTTAAGAACCGAAATGGAAGGACCTTGAGACGTAGACCCTGTAGATGTTCTTTTAATAGACATCTTTTCAAGTCTGTTCTTCAATTCTTCAAACATTTCAGTAGAAGCAAAACCAAGCTTAAAATCTTTAGAAAGCTCTGGTGGGGGTTTAAAAAGAACTACTCCAGGTTTTTCTGATCCTGATGCCCCTAAAATTGTCGAGACTGATGCCTCTGACAAAGGTTATGGTGGTATTCTCAAGCAAATTAAGAATTCTAAAAGTTGGTTGTCTGTTTTAATAATTTATCTTCTTTTTTAAAGTTGTTTGTCCGTTGTAATAATTTAGCTTTACTTTTTTAAAGTTGTTTGGATGTTTGCTTGCCCTCAGTTCTATAAGAGGCGCGTTGGTTGTCGTCTTTCTTTTAGAAGACTTTCTCCTTTTAGGCAAAGAATCAGTCTGAGATTTAGACTTCCTATGATAATCTTTCTTTTTGAATCTTTTGTTATCTCTATAACTAGAAGACTCTTTAGAAGATTTTCTTTTCTTTTTATCCTTAGGGATCTCGGCCAAGCCATATTGCTCACAGAAATCGCCTAAAGCTTTTTTGCCTCTTGCTCTTTCTTCAGCAATTTGCTTTTGAATCTTTAAGATATTGCAAAGATCAGCACCTTCGGCTATAACCTCAGAAGCTAATTCACCATAAGTATATTCCTCCCAAGGAATAACTCCACCATTCTTATTTTTTAACCTAGTTTTGACTCTTTGAGAAAACAAAATAGGTAGACCTTCAATAAATTTTTCCATACAATAGTCACTGTTACAGTCTCCTCTATTGAAAACTTTAGAGAAAAATGTATCACGATAGAATTTAAACTCAGAGAGGGATTTGCACTTTAAGTTGCTCAATTGCTCATACGTTCTTGATACTATTAACTGATTATTGCCCACAAAATGGCGCATAATAGTATATAGTAACGTATTAACGGCATCTTCTCCAAAGATAGGTTCGTTTCTTTCATCGACACCCTTTTGAACTTGGAAATTAAAGATACTTTCTTTAACTTCGCTGGTTAGGAGATTATCCCACCAAAGACCAAGCTGTCCAACAAAACCGGATGCTAAGGCTTGAGCAATCCTTTTTTCAAAATTACCTTTAATTCTGGCTGCTTGAGCAAACATCGTCATTTGCTTTAGGAGAACAATGATTTGATAGTCAGTAAGACCATCTAAATTCCACTCACAAATGTATTCTCCATTAAACTGAATACCGTCATTAAACGCTCTATTTTCAAACTGAGCGTCAATAGGCGAAGGGCGATGATAATAGGGTTGATTTTTAATCTTTCCCCATTTTAGCCTATTCAACTGTGGATCACCTTGTTCTTCTTGGATTTTATTTAAGATCTCATCAAGATCTAACCCATCGTTTTTAAGAACCGAAATGGAAGGACCTTGAGACGTAGACCCTGTAGATGTTCTTTTAATAGACATCTTTTCAAGTCTGTTCTTCAATTCTTCAAACATTTCAGTAGAAGCAGAACCAAGCTTAAAATCTTTAGAAAGCTCTGGTGGGGGTTTAAAAAGAACTACTCCAGGTTTTTCTTTTGATGAAAGCTTGCTTTCCTTTGAGGAACTATCAAGAATCTCTGCAGGCGAAGGACTAATAGACAAAGGTTTTACTTTTGAAGTAACTACCTTTTCTATTCTTGTCAACTGTGTTCCCAGGGATTGAAGAAACAAATTAGTGTAATTATTTTGTTCTAAAACTTGATTAATCCCTTGAACTTCTTCAGACTTTCTTTCAGCCTCTTTGTCAAAAACCTTCTTATAAGGAACAGCTCAGGTTTTACCCGTTCCCACAAAGACTGGGACAGAAGGAGGATGAATAGATGAAATAACATCATTGTCATCTTTATCATTAGCCAATCTAAAAGGTCTATAAGAATTTTCAATAGTATTAATAGTACCAGATTGATTAGAAATGACTCTGCAGGAATACCTTTAAGGAGTGCTTTCAGCCTTTCCTGAGTAGCATCATATTTCTCATTATCGTAGTCAACAATATTTGGGGGAACATCCATAATCTTATCTTCATCGAATTTATCCCACCATTTCACAGCTCGTTGACGACAAAGCCTATGAACCCCTGTTCCCACATGCTGTGTGAGAGTGTAAGACCATTTGAAGATCCAAGGAATATCATTGGCACAACAGAAATTTAGTAACGCCTGATTATCATTGAGATTGACAGAAGTTTGATAATATTTGTCAAACTTATCTTCAACCTTAGGCGGAAAGATCTGAGGAACAGGACCCCAAAAATAGAACCAAGACTGGAACCAAGCAGGGAAGTCCTGTGCTTTAGTACCCTTAGGAAATTTAGGGTGAAGAAACCAACTATGGGTGTAATGTTCGTTTTGATACAATAAAAACTTCTCCCAGGCAAGAGTATAATCAAAATAATTAAAATACTTTGGAATCATAGATTTGTTCTCAAAATATTTATGCGACCTGAGATCACCAACCCATTCATTAGGACGCAAGACCTTTAAGATCTTAACTGTTGAAAAAGCCAAATTATACCTGTCTCTTGGTTTATGAGAGATTTTGATAGAACCGGTTTCCAACAGGATTTTTTCAAAGAACTCCCTAGTTTTAGGAAGGAAAACAGGAAGATCATGAGAGTAAGATAAATACAGATCTGCTATCTGTTCCGGAGATCTTACTGCATCTACATCTTCAACATCAACAACCTCTCTAATTAAGGTTTCAATATATTGAGAATCAGGTTGAACTTTAAGTTCTGGAGCCTTCCCTTTATTGGCATGCTTTTTAGACCCAGAAGATTGCCCTTTAAGGTAGTCAAAAGAAGGTCTTTCCATGGCTGGTTTAGCAGAGCGTCTTGGAGACCTGACAAGTTTTAGCATACAAATGTTAGGAGTAACAAAGGGAATGTCCTGTAAGAATTCTCTGGTTAAGAAATCAGGCAAAGAGTTAGTATCTCCTTTAATAAATTCAATATCAAAATCAAAAGCAGATAATAATGCTTGCCAACGAGCAAAGATTTGCTTAGAAGCAATGTTCTTAACATCCTTCTCCAAAACTTCTTTAGCTGATTTGCAATCAACTCTAAGAAGAAATCTCTGATTTAAGAGATCTCCCTGGAATTTATCAATACACAGAACTATAGAACATATTTCTTTTTTGATAGTAGAATAGTTCCTTTGTGCATCGTTCCATTTTCCAGAAACAAAACAAACCAAGACTTCATTAGAATTCTTAATTTGCTTGAGAATACCACCATAACCTTTGTCAGAGGCATCAGTCTCGACAATTTTAGGGGCATCAGGATCAGAGAAATGTAAACATGGTAGGGTTTTAACCCTAGTCTTAATGTTAATGACAGCCTGTGTACATTCATCCGTCCAGGGTGAAGGCTTCTTATTAAGCCTTTTGTATAGAGCAGCAGCATCAACGGCCAGATCTTTATAGAAATCTCTAACATAGTTAGCACTTCCTAGAAATCTCTGAAGCTGATTTTTATCCAAAATTTTGTTAGGAAATTTATCTGCAAAAGCAATTGCTCTATCAATAGGAAAATATCTTCCTTGAGATATTTCAAAACCCAGAAACCTTATGGTTGTTTGGAATAATTGTAATTTACTCGCTGAAACCACCAGTCCTTCTCTTTTAACAGCAGCTTTAAACACATTTAAGTGTTTCCAATGTTTATCAATATCCTTAGAGAAAACAAGGACATCATCTATATAAACGATCATGAAATCCATGAATGGATTGAAAATCTCGTTCATAATATTTTGAAATTCAGAGGGTGCATTTTTGAGCCCGAAACCCAAAACATTCCGTTCAGTGCATTTATGAATGGAATGTCTTGGGTTTCGGGCTCAAAAATGCACCCTCTGAATTTCAAAATATTATGAACGAGATTTTCAATCCATTCATGGATTTCATGATCGTTTATATAGATGATGTCCTTGTTTTCTCTAAGGATATTGATCAACATTGGAAACACTTAAATGTGTTTAAAGCTGCTGTTAAAAGAGAAGGACTGGTGGTTTCAGCGAGTAAATTACAATTATTCCAAACAACCATAAGGTTTCTGGGTTTTGAAATATCTCAAGGAAGATATTTTCCTATTGATAGAGCAATTGCTTTTGCAGATAAATTTCCTAACAAAATTTTGGATAAAAATCAGCTTCAGAGATTTCTAGGAAGTGCTAACTATGTTAGAGATTTCTATAAAGATCTGGCCGTTGATGCTGCTGCTCTATACAAAAGGCTTAATAAGAAGCCTTCACCCTGGACGGATGAATGTACACAGGCTGTCATTAACATTAAGACTAGGGTTAAAACCCTACCATGTTTACATTTCTCTGATCCTGATGCCCCTAAAATTGTCGAGACTGATGCCTCTGACAAAGGTTATGGTGGTATTCTCAAGCAAATTAAGAATTCTAATGAAGTCTTGGTTTGTTTTGTTTCTGGAAAATGGAACGATGCACAAAGGAACTATTCTACTATCAAAAAAGAAATATGTTCTATAGTTCTGTGTATTGATAAATTCCAGGGAGATCTCTTAAATCAGAGATTTCTTCTTAGAGTTGATTGCAAATCAGCTAAAGAAGTTTTGGAGAAGGATGTTAAGAACATTGCTTCTAAGCAAATCTTTGCTCGTTGGCAAGCATTATTATCTGCTTTTGATTTTGATATTGAATTTATTAAAGGAGATACTAACTCTTTGCCTGATTTCTTAACCAGAGAATTCTTACAGGACATTCCCTTTGTTACTCCTAACATTTGTATGCTAAAACTTGTCAGGTCTCCAAGACGCTCTGCTAAACCAGCCATGGAAAGACCTTCTTTTGACTACCTTAAAGGGCAATCTTCTGGGTCTAAAAAGCATGCCAATAAAGGGAAGGCTCCAGAACTTAAAGTTCAACCTGATTCTCAATATATTGAAACCTTAATTAGAGAGGTTGTTGATGTTGAAGATGTAGATGCAGTAAGATCTCCGGAACAGATAGCAGATCTGTATTTATCTTACTCTCATGATCTTCCTGTTTTCCTTCCTAAAACTAGGGAGTTCTTTGAAAAAATCCTGTTGGAAACCGGTTCTATCAAAATCTCTCATAAACCAAGAGACAGGTATAATTTGGCTTTTTCAACAGTTAAGATCTTAAAGGTCTTGCGTCCTAATGAATGGGTTGGTGATCTCAGGTCGCATAAATATTTTGAGAACAAATCTATGATTCCAAAGTATTTTAATTATTTTGATTATACTCTTGCCTGGGAGAAGTTTTTATTGTATCAAAACGAACATTACACCCATAGTTGGTTTCTTCACCCTAAATTTCCTAAGGGTACTAAAGCACAGGACTTCCCTGCTTGGTTCCAGTCTTGGTTCTATTTTTGGGGTCCTGTTCCTCAGATCTTTCCGCCTAAGGTTGAAGATAAGTTTGACAAATATTATCAAACTTCTGTCAATCTCAATGATAATCAGGCGTTACTAAATTTCTGTTGTGCCAATGATATTCCTTGGATCTTCAAATGGTCTTACACTCTCACACAGCATGTGGGAACAGGGGTTCATAGGCTTTGTCGTCAACTAGCTGTGAAATGGTGGGATAAATTCGATGAAGATAAGATTATGGATGTTCCCCCAAATATTGTTGACTACGATAATGAGAAATATGATGCTACTCAGGAAAGGCTGAAAGCACTCCTTAAAGGTATTCCTAAAGATGAAGTTTTAGACTTCCTAAGGAATCATAATGATACTATGACTATGCTGGACAGCGATGAGGATGAAAATACTGCCTCAAATAATCCTTTTGGTGGTCCCTGCTCTCAACCTAAATAATTGAGGTTGATTTTGATAGCCTTAATAATACAGGCTTTCGGTGGAAAGAATCTTATCTCTTTTCTCCTCTTTAGTGTTTGTGGCTGTCTGATCGACTCCAGTTTTTCCAGGACACGCGTCAGCTACTTTTCTAAATGTTGGTTGTCTGTTTTAATAATTTATCTTCTTTTTTAAAGTTGTTTGTCCGTTGTAATAATTTAGCTTTACTTTTTTAAAGTTGTTTGGATGTTTGCTTGCCCTCAGTTCTATAAGAGGCGCGTCTTGTTTTCAGTTTAAGCATTCGAAAAATAATCTAAGTTTTCTTTGGAAGAGTTCAGCTCGAAGTTGTAAAGCTTCCAAATTTATGTAAGTTTGATATTAAGTTTAATAATATTCCGCTGTTTTCTATTCTATATAAACTCTTTATGATCTTGGTAGAGTTTGGTATCAAAGCCATTTAAAGAGTTTGATCTTGTTGATGATATATAGTTTCCTGGATCAAATCTATCGTCATCTTCAGGAGATTTCGACTTGCTTTTAGCCAAGTTAATGTATTTTTCAATCATCTGCCTTTTCTTGCTGGGATCATCTACTTGATCTATAACATCTAAGATAAGGCTATCTTCTTTTGATAAGACATTAATAGACAGTCCATTTAAGGCACATAAACAGGCCTCTCCATCTTCACATTGACAGTCTTCTAGCTCATTACATGATACTTCTTCGTTATTAGTATCTGAGCTAGAACAGCTACTTCTAGGGCTTGATTCTTCTGCAGAAGAGACTTCTTCTTCATCAGAATTTATAAAGACCGCCAGAAGTTGTCTTTTTAGACCTTCATCCTTAACCAATTGGTTAATTTTCTTTTTAGTTGTGCAATCAGGACTTTTATGTCCTATTTTTCCGCACTTATAACACGTTGGAGGTTTAGAAGTAGTCGTCTTTCTTTTAGAAGACTTTCTCCTTTTAGGCAAAGAATCAGTCTGAGATTTAGACTTCCTATGATAATCTTTCTTTTTGAATCTTTTGTTATCTCTATAACTAGAAGACTCTTTAGAAGATTTTCTTTTCTTTTTATCCTTAGGGATCTCGGCCAAGCCATATTGCTCACAGAAATCGCCTAAAGCTTTTTTGCCTCTTGCTCTTTCTTCAGCAATTTGCTTTTGAATCTTTAAGATATTGCAAAGATCAGCACCTTCGGCTATAACCTCAGAAGCTAATTCACCATAAGTATATTCCTCCCAAGGAATAACTCCACCATTCTTATTTTTTAACCTAGTTTTGACTCTTTGAGAAAACAAAATAGGTAGACCTTCAATAAATTTTTCCTTCCAATAGTCACTGTTACAGTCTCCTCTATTGAAAACTTTAGAGAAAAATGTATCACGATAGAATTTAAACTCAGAGAGGGATTTGCACTTTAAGTTGCTCAATTGCTCATACGTTCTTGATACTATTAACTGATTATTGCCCACAAAATGGCGCATAATAGTATATAGTAACGTATTAACGGCATCTTCTCCAAAGATAGGTTCGTTTCTTTCATCGACACCCTTTTGAACTTGGAAATTAAAGATACTTTCTTTAACTTCGCTGGTTAGGAGATTATCCCACCAAAGACCAAGCTGTCCAACAAAACCGGATGCTAAGGCTTGAGCAATCCTTTTTTCAGAATTACCTTTAATTCTGGCTGCTTGAGCAAACATCGTCATTTGCTTTAGGAGAACAATGATTTGATAGTCAGTAAGACCATCTAAATTCCACTCACAAATGTATTCTCCATTAAACTGAATACCGTCATTAAACGCTCTATTTTCAAACTGAGCGTCAATAGGCGAAGGGCGATGATAATAGGGTTGATTTTTAATCTTTCCCCATTTTAGCCTATTCAACTGTGGATCACCTTGTTCTTCTTGGATTTTATTTAAGATCTCATCAAGATCTAACCCATCGTTTTTAAGAACCGAAATGGAAGGACCTTGAGACGTAGACCCTGTAGATGTTCTTTTAATAGACATCTTTTCAAGTCTGTTCTTCAATTCTTCAAACATTTCAGTAGAAGCAGAACCAAGCTTAAAATCTTTAGAAAGCTCTGGTGGGGGTTTAAAAAGAACTACTCCAGGTTTTTCTTTTGATGAAAGCTTGCTTTCCTTTGAGGAACTATCAAGAATCTCTGCAGGCGAAGGACTAATAGACAAAGGTTTTACTTTTGAAGTAACTACCTTTTCTATTCTTGTCAACTGTGTTCCCAGGGATTGAAGAAACAAATTAGTGTAATTATTTTGTTCTAAAACTTGATTAATCCCTTGAACTTCTTCAGACTTTCTTTCAGCCTCTTTGTCAAAAACCTCCTTATAAGGAACAGCTCGGGTTTTACCCGTTCCCACAAAGACTGGGACAGAAGGAGGATGAATAGATGAAATAACATCATTGTCATCTTTATCATTAGCCAATCTAAAAGGTCTATAAGAATTTTCAATAGTATTAATAGTACCAGATTGATTAGAAATGACTCTGCAATCCCCCTGAAAGGGAAGTCATACCCTTTAACATGACTCCAAGATTTCAGAAAAATAAAGAAATCAACATTTTTTCCAGATTCTTTTAAGAAATCATAGTAAATATTTCTGATAAAATCTTGATGTTCCGGAGAATAATGGGTAAAAAACCATTCTCTTTTTTCTTTATTTTTTTCTGAATTAAACATTGCTTTTAACAATGATTTCTGTATTTCAACACCCTGATTATTAAGGGTATAAATACTTTCTGAATATCCAAAATCAGAAGCAGTCGGGCTCTGAGTTTTGTGTATTTCAGAAGGAGTTTCAACCATGTAAGTTGGTTGACTAACCGGATCATTGGGACGATTAAAGACTCCTTGAATAGACGAAGCCGATCTCCTCGATGGTTCTTCACATATCTTTTGAGATATACCAGAAGTACTATTTCGTCTAGAATCGTCTGTATTAAGACGAATAGAACTACTGTTGCCAAATCTGATGTTCACAGATCCATCAGGATTTTCCGTGACATCTTCTAAATGATGATTAGATCCTTGTACCCTTTTAGGTACAGCTTCATGCAGTGTCCAATTCTGAGGAATAGCTATTTCATCCCACTTTAAGGTTTTAGGGACTGAAACATTAGCTTTCAAAGGATTGATTTGAAACACTGTAGTTTCTCCTCTACAATCTTTAATAAAATTACTCTTAAGATTAATATCAGGAGTAATAGTATTCATAACCTTAATATAGATACGATATATTAAAGCCATGTTAGAGGACAATGGATCCATATCAAAACCTGATGTTTGCAAATTTAACGTTAAGGTTTTAAGTATGGTAGGATCTAACAAAGATACCGAAAAATTCGGAAAACTATTAAAGTAAACCGGTCCTTCTGTGAGAGATGAAGTAACACATCCGAGCAGAGAATCGTTAAACTTTAAATGTCTTTTATCCCTTAAGCACAAAAGCAAAGAGGTAGGAAGACCGATTCTAGTTAACGGTTTAACCGCTACCTGAACTAAACCAATATGAAGATATTTGTATCCTCTTTCAACAGCTTCTTCTAGCAATCTCTTGGGAAGCATCTCAACAGTCATATGACCTTGAGTTATGGGAAGGGACTGTTCAACAGACTTAATAATATAATCAGATTTAAATAAAAAACTACCTTTATTATAAATTTGTGAAGTAGGTGTTTTTGGAATAGACCAATTTTGTAAATGGGTCTCTATATTTCTGATAGAAACAACCTGTTTAGTAGATGAATCCAAAGATGAAGAAGATGAAGAGTTTCTAGATCTGCCTAGATTTCTGAAAAGATTTGCCATTAGACGTTTAAACGGTATTTAAAACTTAACAAGATAAGCAGGCAAGTTTTGATAGAAGGGATGTCCACTATAGGATTTATGTCAACACGGCTTAAACAACAGAGCAGCCTTAAACGACAACCAACATACCCTGAACAAAACTTAAAGCTTAATCTATAACAATATTCAAATGGTGTTTAAAACAAAATGAGCAGTATCAGCAATCCAAAGTAGAACAGGAAACTATATATCATCAACAAGATCAAACTCTTTAAATGGCTCTGAAATAATTAACCTTTATTCCTTTTGGTGGTCCCTGCTCTCAACCTAAATAAAAGAATTTCAACCAAAACAAAAGTTTGCACAAGTGCCGTAAATTGTTCACCCAAAACAAGAATTTCAGCCAAAACAAAGATTTTAGGGTTTTGGGAATTTAGGCGTATGAGAGAGTAATGGCAGGAGGAGGATACGAAATGGGAAAATGATACCTTGAAAGCTGGTGATTTTGGATCTCACTTGTTCCAGGAGGAAGCTTGCTCCAGCGGCAGCAAAACAGGGAATTACGAGAGAGAGAGAGAGGAGGTTTGTTCCGGTGTGAGAGAGTGTTTACCGGAGAGTTCAGTGTTTATTAGAGAGAGAAGGTTTGTTCCGGGTGATGAGTAAGGTTTTTTTTTCTCTTCCATGTGGCACAGCCACATCAGCCGGTCGCAAACCCTGTCCCCAAACCAATGTCGCCGTAGAATTATTGATTTTGATAATCTGGCATGTTATGAAATTCTACCTGGAAAGCAACCTTTCTCTTATTCCTCTGTTTCTCATTCTCTTTGTTCTTTCTTTTTCTATTCTTTCTATTTCTTCTTTTATTATTCTCTAATGCCCTTTCTGTTCTTGTATTTCTATCTTTCATATTAAATTTTACAACATTGTTAATATAATGACTTTTTACCAAAACAAACATATATCCCATTACTTCAAGCTGCATTTAGTTCTTCCATTAGCCAGTAAAAAGTAAATATATACACATCAACCTAAGGTTGGTAAAGAGTTAAAGAACATTACTTAAAAGTTACAGTAAAAACTTGCAATTATGAAAAACATCAATCTTACCGTAAATAAGAAATTTTTACACGTCTAAACTTACCCATTGTAACTTGGTTTATTCTCCGGCCATTTGTAAAAGTTAGAACTTGTAGAGTAACTTGTCCTTCGAGGTTTCTTTTGTCGATTCTTGTTCCACCAGTAAAATTTCTTTAACTGTCAAGAAAAGAGATAAAAGATTATGATTACAGAAGAAATCTAGAACGCCGGATCACAGGAAACTCAAATCAAAGGTTAAAGTGCCCAGACCATGATGCAGTTTTCACTACACAACTTACTGCAGTAGGATTCACGTAGGGATATGAACATATAAATGATATATATCACTCATGGATACAATGTTCAGGATTTTTTTTATAAAAAAAATAGCTAAAATAATGTTCAGCAAAGATTGATTATTCAAGGGGGATATATATAAAGTACTTACGTAAAGACAGCCAACAAGCCATGCAATGGCTCCACTCGCTGCATAGCATTTCTAAAATATGAACAGCTTTCTAACATGACTTCTAATTTAACAGCTACCGAGGCAGGTGCTTTGACTGCAAGTGTTTTGATCCCATGCCGTGTAATACCATAGGTCCTACATCAGCGTGATCCTGTGAAAAAGTAGAGACAACTTCTATGAGCGCAACATGTAAATGACCCGAATGAAGTAGCAAGTAGGAATCATGCAAATACCATATCTTGCAAACCCTGCTGCATATCAAAACAACCCTGCATGGTTTGTGGCCTGAAATGCAGTTGCCCCTACAAGCATGTATACAAAATATAACCAGTTAACTGTACAGTCCAAATGAAAATTAGTTATCAGGAGGATTTGAATAATCAAGGTGATAACCTACTTCTGAAAGTTTAAGAGGTGTCAACAAGAGAAAATTATGGCATACTCTCTCAATCCCATTTTGCTTGGTTGTGGCAAGTATTTTAAGACGGCAACGCATTATTATTATACTTATATATATAAATAGTACTCATTAAACAATTATATTTTAATAAAATTTAGACTAGTCAAAAATATAATATATATATATATGTGTGTGTGTATAGTAACTATAAAACTATATCAAAAATATTGCGCGCGCACTCTCTAATAATTTCAATTTACAAATATGCCATTGGTGACTTTTAAAATTAGTGACACAAAATTAAATTGGTGAGACAAGTAAAATGGAACAGATGGACTAGTACTTCGGTAAATTTCTTTTCTAACCCAACAATCAAACCCTACCAAATAACATGGGAACATGTCCCTTTGCAAACATGTATCAGTTATTCATACCAGCCCATGCAATCTCTGTTGAGACAGGAAATGACCATCATGGAGTGGTGCTATTGAATTCAACTGTCCCTACAAGAAATGCACAGCCCTATTTAAGCATTGTGGATTAAATAAGATAATTATAAAAATTCAAAACAATGAAATAATTTGGTGTAGAAACACATTGTTTTTAAATAATAATTCACATTACCAGCCCCTGCATGCTTTGTTGATTGCTATAATAATCATCACGGTTCGAAGCCATTGGATTTAATTCTCCCTATATTAATGAAAAGGAGGCCTTTCATAATAAACTATTGGACATAAATATGCAGAGTATAGTGCATAGGGTTATAACCTGAATATTTCGTACCATTCCTTGAACAAGTTGATTTCCAAAATAGCCATCAAGGGATGGAACTCGTGTGTTTAGTTGTTCCTAAACAATTATAAAACTGTGGATGTAAGATATGGCAATCAAGTTGAACAACATTTAGAGCAGTTTAACAATACAATATTTCCACTGTAATATTTTATGACCAGTGTTATAATAAACCATATCATCCCTTGTTGCTCTCATGCAATTCATAAGGACGGTCAAGGGCTAGTTCTCAAAAACTAAAAATGTGCCTAAAAGTATGGAACCCAAATTCAATTAAAGCTTCATATCAAGTATCATATCTTGTATATGTTCCAAAAATAAGAGTAGCAGATAAAACAGCAAGATGTAAAAACAAACCATTTGTTGCCAGCCCTCATGCATGCTTATTAACTCCGGCTCTGGCTGTACCTAGAATATGCACAAAAAAACTACTCAGCTTAGTGACATTTTTAAGAATTTGTGAACACTTTCATACTCATGAGAGCCACACAAAAAAAAATTAAAAATACATAAAAAGTCTGAACATACATTTCCCTTTCTGGATACAGAGTTATCCTTAGTTTTCTTGCTTGTACAGTTGCCTTGGGTCACTTCTTCGAAATCATGAAGACTGTGAATTGACGAAGAGCTAGGCTCTAACACACTTTGAATGGAATTATTCACACTCTCACACTTTCTCAAAGCTTCTTCCAGAGCTTTGAATGCAATATTATAGCTCTCTTGAGATAAAGACCCTTCATCACCCAGCTTAAAGGCTCTCGTTGACAAAGATTGCTGTACCGCTGATTCCTTGACTCAACCACTTCCACTTGTCCCATTGTTTGCCTACTCTTTGCATCTTTTGTCCAGCGTTTTAGAATATATTGAGATGGGATATTATGGACACCACACATTTGCAGAACAATCATCACATGTCTACAAAGGAAGCCATTGTACTCGAACAAATGGCAAGAACAATAAATATCAGATGTCATTTTGTTCCACACCAT
The DNA here is from genome assembly GCA_020205505.1 of Panax japonicus. Lineage (NCBI taxonomy): Eukaryota > Viridiplantae > Streptophyta > Magnoliopsida > Apiales > Araliaceae > Panax > Panax japonicus. Next base: position 26,993,979 of record CM035095.1, read on the forward strand.
TATAAAATCTTGATTCTCTTCAAAATCTTGAACTTTATACGTTTTGGAGACAGCATCTTCACTTTCTTGCTTTGGATGACAAGCAACCACTCCCAAAACCTCAACTTGAAACTTCTTGAAAATGGCATGTGTGTACATCATTGCCATTTGTTTTCCAAACGGCGAGGGAGATTTCAATCCAGGCTGTTTATGCCATGTCTCAAAATCTGCTTTTGCTTCCTCCTCACACTTCTCTTGTAGAATTTTTTTGTATTGGTCTATGAAATCTTTTATCGTGGTTTTCCGTTGCATGAATTTATCAAAGAAAGTGTTTATACTCTCCGACCGCTGTGATGTAGAAATCCCAGCCAAAAAAATGTCTGTTATGTATGTTGGAACCCATTGTTTGCGATCTTCATGTAATGATTGAAGCCATGAGTCATTTCTTAAGTTAAATCTATCAACCAATTTCCACCATCTCCTTTCAAACTGTTCTTCGGCTCCCGATTTCATGACACATTTGTTAAATTTAGCAATAAAGTTTTCATGCTGTCTCATAACATAATCAAGCTTTTCCTGAATCTTGCTCAAAATATGCCATAAACAAAAACAATGGCGAGAATCTGGAAAAACTTCGGCAACAGCCTCTTTCAATGCTTTGTCTTGATCTGTCAGAATCACTTTTGGAGCTTGTCCACCCATTGCTCTGAGCCATGCCCGCATTTCCCAAACAAAAGTAGATCTACTCTCATCTACAATCAGTGCACAACCAAGCAACAGGAACTGAGAGTGATGGTTTACCCCAATAAAGGGAGCAAATGGCAATTTATACTCATTCTTGATATATGTAGTGTCAAAGAACACTACATCACAAAAGCTTTCATAATCAAGCCTCCCTTTAGCATCTACCCAAAAAACATTTCTCAAACGCTGTTCTGGATTTAAATCTATCGCATAGAAAAAGTTGGGATTTTCTTCTTGCATGCAGACAAAATGTTCAAGCATAACTTGTGCATCTCCCTCCTCTAAAGCCAAATGATGTCCACTAGCATCTATGATGTTACTTTTTTTATTCTCAACTTTCTTCATCGTACCAGATTGTCTAGACATTGACACATAAACCTTTTTTGTCCTTGCCCGGATAGCATGCAAAGCGTCGACATTATTATTACCTAAATCTATGTTCCGATGACCACGAAAATAATAAGCCTGATCTGGAAAAATTTCATGGTTATGCTCCTTTATGAAACTACGAACAATCCATCTTCCATCTTGCCTTCTCTTAACATGCATGCAAGCTTTGCAGTCTGTTTTTGACCAAGATCGATTTGTTCTACCTCGTTTTCGCTTGACAGGAATGCTTCCCATGCCATTTGCATCTAACATAGGTTCTGGATTTTCAGATGTGCTAGACTCTCGCTTTTTCCCATATCTGGTACAAACAAATTTTGCATCGATAAACTTTCCAGATATTCTTGATCGGCGACTTGCCTTAGTTATGGTGGCAAATCCAACAGACTTTGCATATTCTTTGTAAAATGAAAAAGCATCGTCTTTTGAATCAAATTCCATACCATCACGGGGATCCAAGTCTTTATGAGAATTCACATCTACTTTATCTCCAGAGGGCTTTTTGTGTTTAATGTTTGATGTGCCTCCACTCAAAGTTCGTTCAGTATACTCTTCATTATGTTCAACAAGCCGCTGAGAACTAACAGTTTCTCCATCTCCATTGTGAACTTCACCTCCAGAATCCTCGACAATTGCGCTAAAACGTGGTCTACTATCTTCCATATCCTTTTGATGATCTTCTGACGGCAGTTCAAGGTCTACTAACATTGAGGTATTTGTCTATATTCTTTTCCCAAGAAAATCAATTACAGGGAACCTAGAAAAAAGGTTTAAAGTACAGATAAAGTTTGAAGTTATTACTTGTAATTATATACAAGTTAATAGCAGTGAAAGGTATTCCAGTTAATGAATCTTCAGTAATCTATAAATTAGTCGTGTGAAGAGAAATATGCAACACATATGTATATATACATATATATATATATATATTTATATATATGTATGTAAAATGTATTCCTGCTTCTTGTGAATATACACAAGAAAGATTGTGAGAGACTACTTTTTGACCTGCTGGAATACGTTATGGATGCTGCTTAGATATTGGGTTGACATGGAAGGATGTGGGAATGGTAAGATTGATGGATGTAGTTGATTTTTATGTGGGCTTAATCGTGATGTCGAAACTAAAATGATTTAATAGTAAATAATACAAATTGAACCACAAAATCAAATCAGAGCGTCAAGTTAGAGCTTTGGATTAACTCTCTATATATGATCTTAATTTTTCTTCATCTCACTTTGGAACTCAGGGCTTTGTCGATTTAAGATGAATCTTTTGTTGTTGAAGTGATTCCATATTTTGTTAATTCTTTTTGTAGTGTTACCGTACGCAACACTGTTACAGTCCCACTAATTCTTCTTTTCCATCCCCAAAAATCCATCTAACAAACTCCAGGATTCTTCACCCACCATCTATATCTTTATTTATTATTTGAAATTTTCTCTAAAGGGCTTTAAGATGAATTTTTATACATTAAAATTCCCTTAAAACATAAAGTGAACCCACACAATAATTAAAGCTTAAAGAATCATAGGAACCCACCACCGGAGGGGGAGAGAAAGAAAGAGAGAGGGGAGAGAGAGAGAGAGAGAGAATTTAACAGCCAAGAGCTGGGCCTAGCTGACAGCATAAAATCCTAGATGGCTTCAGAGGTTAGAGGTTTAGGCCAGGTGAATGGTATTTAGTTAATTTAGGGAGGAGGTTTGACGAGCAGGTCATACTCATTAAATCATGACTAGAAATTTGAATAAAAATAAAGAAAGTAATAACTTAATAAATGTTGCCCAGCTAATGGTCCTGTAATAATATGCAGTATTCTATTCCATCATGTAAAACTAAAATCACCATCATTTGCAATGAATAAATTAACTAGATAAGCACAATAAACCACATGACGAAACCAATTTTTTTAAATCAGATTATTAAGAAAGGTAAAACTATATGTATACACTTCCTTCAGGGAAGATCCTGAAAAGGGGTGGGGGAGAAAAACTAGCTGACGTAGTTAAGTCATTGCAAAATGGAATACTAGTTTAGTACTCACAAAACATTAGAAACATTGTTCCTTAAGTTATGAATTACACTGAACAATATAGTTGTTTTTTAATAGACAGTATACAAGAAATCCAAACTGGACATCAATTTGCACCACATTTTCAAACAGCACTAAATGTCTAAAGTGACGACTGCCATCATATATGATTAAGAACAAAGAATGGTGAAGTATAATGTGATCCATACATAACCTCAGACAAGAAACAAAGCTACACTATTTCCTTTTCTTCTTGATAAGTAGCCAAAGCAACACTATTTCTATAATAAGGACTACTAAGTAACCTCAGTTTGAGGACCAAAAATATCGGATATTGAAGTTTCCGTACACCTAATGAGGAAGGCAAATGCCACAACTGTTACAGCAGAAGGCAGTGCAGCCTATCAGTATCTAAGCCTAAACCAACACCACCATATATTCTAGAAAAACAAAGTTTCTGATCAATCTCAGTCTCATAAAGAATTGAAGTAACATCCATTCATATGACACCCATATGTATACCACTTCTGGTCGAAATGACTTAATTTAATGAACAAAACATGCAGAATTGCAGCCCAACTGACTACCAATACTTGCATAATAATAAACTTGTGAAACAACTTCAAGCAAGTGACTTCATTTAAAAACACGCATGTTGAAGTATAATTCACATCATGATCCACACTACCTTACACTGAATTCAAGAAAAACAACAATTGTATACAATCTAACGAAATGGCTTGATACTAAAGAAAATGCTGAATTTTGTAGCCACATTATAAGAAATACCATAAAGTAGAATGATTGCAATAACTATAAATATCAAAATTTCACAAAATTATTCCATTATATGAGCTTTTTGGGGTTTAGTACTTGTTACTAACCATAACTGCAGTATATAAAAAGTAAAGAAAAACAGGTGAAATATAAACCGAGATAATTATGAAATAGACAAACATTAATTCATTACACTTAAACACAAAAGCAATCTATGAATTATCAAAATATTGAAAATTGAAGACAGAGAGTATAATTACGTGAAGTAAAGAAGTTCTTGAGAAATTGAAGATCGTAGTAGACTAGAGAAGAGTGAGGAAGTGAGGTGATGGGCGAGTATGAACTTCCTCGTCTCCAATTTAGCAGTTAGGGCTCGAGAAGAAATCTGTACTCGCATCTCGCCCTTCTGTAACTCGCCTGTACTCGCAAAGTAAGGTGGGCTGGTATATGGGCCGGTCTATGAATGAAGCTAAATTGGATCATCTTTCTGTTCGATCCAAATCTCCTATTGAATTTTTTTTAATCTTAAAAAAATTTAATTAAAAGTAGTTTTCTATTTACGATTTTAAATTGTAAAAATAAAAGATCTGTTTATTATGTCAAAAGGGGTCAATTATTTCTAAAAGAAAAACTATAATATATTTACACAAAATTCGTCACCTGAAAATAGGTATTATATAAAAAATAATATTGTTAAATGAATTTAAATGTGTATAACAAAATCATATTAAACAAAATGAAGGACAAGAATAAAGCACAAAACGTGCAAACAGTTCGGACTCTATTCGTACCCGCTCGACTCGAAATATAAATTATTCAAATATAAGTAAATTTTAAAGTTCGATAAATTACTCGAACATCTTCAAATTATAATTTTTTATTGATACTCGGATCAAAATTCAAACTACTACTCGGACTCAATTCGAGATCATGCTCGACTCGGTAGTTAAACGAATCTCAATCAACCTTATTTTATGCTCGATAAATTTTGTGAATCAAATCTGAGCAACTCAATATTCGACTCGATTCATTTACTCCTTTAATCTTGAACTCCCCTTAAGTTTAATTTCTCGTCTATTTCAACACGGCCAACTACACATGGAATTTGAGAATAAACTTGTAATGAACCCATTACTTGTCCGGTGAAAACTAACCGAACAGGCAACAGAGACAGGAGAGTTGGAAGTGGGAACATATATGCCCACACCACTACACTATACTTCCATCATTTTATGTTCAAATATATGCTTGGACCACCTTCATGCAAATTGATACAAATGGATATCAATTCTATTTTCCATCTCCATCTCCATCTCCATCTCCATAACCGATCAACATGATCCACACTAAACGTTTATAGTCAACAATTGGTCGGATGATTTTTTTTATGCGTCTATTTTATTATTTGGCATATCCGTAAAATAATTAGATAAGATAATAGTTTCTATATTGTCGCACAACTGTTTCGTGAACGGTTAAATAACAAACTTATTAATCTTCTTTTTCACGTCCGAAAAGACGCTCCACTTATTTTTCTCTAACGTGTATTGTTAGAACAACACGATATCGCGTTCCTGAACACACCTTTTACGGGTTAGATTTTAGGTGGGTGGCCGAAGCGTCCAATGCGATCTCATCTAATGGGGAAAACGATGTATCCAAAATTAAGCTGAAAATGATACTTGCACATGCAACAGAATAGAGAGAGAGCATAGATCCTTCAAATTTGGAGTGGGGAAAATTTTGTTTGCCTCCACATAAACCACATGGATATGGTGCCACAGCCCCACACACCTGATTTTAACAAGTCGACACACAAATGTTATATAAATGTTTCAACCATTTGGGCAAGATTTGTCTAGTCATTGATATTTCAGTTTACTACTCCTAAGACCCTACTTAAATAACCCAACCCATTTCTAAAGCCCAATAAAACAAAATCGACTATTGGTCAGTAATGGGCTTGTGGGCCTTGATTTATCACAGCTCAAAATTAGTTTTTTGAGTGGACAAACAAAATAGCAACAACATAGATAACCAAAATTAAATTTAAATTTAACACTAAACTAAACTTAAATTAGAAAAAATATAACCAAAATTGTTTTAAGACGTACTAGATAACATTGGAATTACTCCCTTTGTATCACAAGAAAGAGTTCATTTCTTTTTATAGTAGTATAAATTGATAACAATATTTTTAAGTTTATTATCATAATTTCATTATTATGTCATTATTACGTTTAAATTAAGACTTACTTCGATACTTCAATCTATTTTTCAGGATAAATAAAATAATTAATATTCATCAAATGTAGTATTTAACATGACTTTTAATTTGGGATAAAAAAGTAGCGTTGTCAAGGGGGGACAAGGATCCTCTCCATTTTCAAATAAATGGGAACTCTCCATTTCGTGGTTTAGATTTCAAATGTGTTGAAATGTGTGTGATATCATGCTGACAGGAGACAGATAATTTTAAATCTGAAATATAAAATGAAGAGTCTCTATTTATTTAAAATGGAGAGGATCCTGATCGTGGAAAAGTCATGTCAGTCACAAAATGTTCCACAAGAGTTTGACCTTTCTTCCTAGTGTCCAAACCAAGTCGCACCACAAACTCATAAGCTTGAATTTTAAGGCGGATCATTTTATGGAATATAATTGCCGAAAGGTCAGGTGGTCACATGATATAATATTGATATGTCATTTTATAAGACTTTTCATCAACTACAAGGATTTATGCCAAAGACCCACGTACTTTCAAGCATTTGTATATTTTTTCTAACTTTTTCTAATTTCACTTTTGACATGAAAATAACTTTACGTCTTACAAACTATTTTCGAAGGTTACTGAACTTATGCCCATGGCCAAATAAGTGCAATGAAAGTTATTTTAGATGTATGCGAGTGTTGTAGGCGGATTCGGTTAGCATGAAGTTTATTTTTTGATAAGTTGATCAATTGACCAATAGAATACTGACACACATAGAGCCTCTTCTGCATGTCTGTACTAACAGACTTATCTAAAAATAAATTTCATGCTAACTGCAGGCAAAATGTGTCTAGCTAGTTGGGAGTTTAATGGATTGAAAACTTGGTAAACATAGCCAGTCATATAGGGTAAAACTTCATCCACACAAGTAGAAATTAGAAATACTTTTATAAATGGATAAGGCTAGCAGCTCCTACATAATTAGGTTTGGTATTTTAACAATAGGGACACTATAATTAGGTTTTGTATTTACTTTTCTTTGCAAATAAGATCTTTGACAGGTAGCTGCTAAATCATTATAGCAGTGGTTGAAAGATCATGTGAATCATCTGATAGTATTATATATATTAGCTCCATTAAGAAACATCCAAGACACCATAATTGTAGCATTTCCATTAATTACTTTTATCGTACAAGCTACATGAATAATTATTGCACTTAAAAGTGTGTGTATATATATATATATATATATATATATATATACACACACGATCCGGATCAAGTGCATATCCCTTATCTTACTCACCCGTGCTTACCCCCCTTTAGGCGACGGTTTCGGTCATACAACCGTCGTCTATACTTTTAGCGACGGACAAACATATAGCGTCGCTAAAAGTATAGACGACGGTTGTATGATCGAAACCGTCGCCTAAAAAGGGGTAAGCACGGGTGAGTAAAATAAGGGGTATGCACTTAATCCTTACTATATATATATATATATATATATATATATATATATATATATATATATATATATATATATATATATATATAGGAAGCGGATCAGGTGCGGGATCCCGCATCTGGTTAAAATACGGACCTTTATTTATTTTATTTTTTTTGCTTTTTTTTAAAACAACTAAAAAAAAATAAATAAAAATTATGGAATTGAAATTTTTTCATAATACAGTGTTTTGGATGTGATTTGGGTACGTATAACAAAAATATGTATGTACAGTCTGGGCAGACTGTACCACCACTTTTTGGTATAGGTATTCAAAACACGCCCAAAACATTATATTATGAAAAAATTTCAGTTCCATAAAATATATATATATATATATATATATATATATATATATATATATATATACAGACAGGATCAGGTAAGGGCTCCCTTATTTTGTTAAAATACGGACTTTTTTTTTTTGATTTTTTTGGTTTTTTTTTAAAACAACTAAAAAAAATATTTAATATTTTATGGAACTGAAATTTTTCCATAATATAATGTTTTGGGCGTGTTTTGAATACCTGTACCAAAAAGTGGTGGTACAGTCTGCCCAGACTGTACATACATATTTTTGTTATACGTACCCAAATCACATCCAAAACACTGTATTATGAAAAAATTTCAATTCCATAATTTTTTATTTATTTTTTTTTAGTTGTTTTAAAAAAAAAGCAAAAAAAAATATATATAAAGGTCCGTATTTTAACCAGGTGCGGGATCCCGCACCTGATCCGCTCCCTATATATATATATATATATATATATATATATATATAAGGATGAAGTTTGTCCCCTCTTTAGCTAACCTTGTATTAAGATAGGTGGGACTTTTAGCAAATTAGCTAGGGCTACATTATATATTTTAATATTTAGTGGTCCTTATACATTAAGTGATGGGGTAGTTCATTAGTATGACTAAATACGTCCATTACAAAAGGGAATTTAATAAAAATATAAGAGCAAAAAATAAGAGGGGAAGAAGAAATTAAGAAAAGGTATTTATATAGTTTTTAAATTAAGCATTTAGTGATTTTAAAATTTTAAACTTATTTAGAAATCTTGTTTATATAAAAATATTTTATTTTAAACGCAATTTATTTAATTTAAAAATATTTAATTTGTGGCTTAAATTAAATGTAACACACAAAATAATACTATACATTTGAAGGTGATCATCAAGCATACAAACATTACTACCGCAAATGTTAGTAATCAAATTAAATAAACTCAATATAAAAATAGGAGTCCTTAAATTAGGGTTAAGGTTAATTACATCTTGAATTAAAATCTTTATTCCTTAATAATATGCTAACTTCATGTTGGACCACTATTCGATTTTGGACCCTCTTCGGCCTGATTGTGATAATTAATTAGGCCTACAGTTTGATGCCTAATAGTAGTAAGGTTTTATGCTTGACTAAATAAGGCCATGCAAATTAATTACTTGAGCTGGATAAATTATATCCCAACACCCATACTTACATTCAACTTGAATACTAGTACTAGTATGGAGTATTTTTAAGTGCAATAAATACTAATAATAATTATGATGTCTTAATTAGAGGTTTCAAATGGAGCTAATTAGTAGTTAATATCTATCACATGAGATATCCTCGACTAGGGTTTAGTGTCCTTAATAATTAAGATAACAAAGTGCTTAATGCTTATAATGTGCTTAAATAATGTGGTTAATTCCGTTATAAAAAAAGTGTTTTCACTCTTTAGGAGCTAAAAGAACATCATTACAATTAAGCTCACTTGTCTTAATTTGTCTAATCTTTCTCACGGAGTTCGAAGATTCTTTTATATATATATATATATATATATATATATATATATATATATATATAGGTTTCCCATAGGAAATTACCTAAGAGGCAAGATGAACAGGACAAATAGAAGGGTAAAAAAAATAGTAATGGTTCCCCACAGTTAGGACCGCTGGCATTGATTTGGACCTCGTGCTAGTAATATATTAAAAATAAATATATAGTCGATAAATTAACAAACTTGGGCAAGAAGTCACAGAAAATTTTTAGGTTTTACTTTAGGTTCCCCACCTCAATGTGACATGTCATCCTACTTCTTAATCCTATATATATGTGCCTAATTTAGTATATTAATTAATTATATACGCTTAAATTTCTCTCCTTTTCCTACTAAAAATGTAGGCCTAGTGGTAAAAAAAAGTCCATCTCCATTGAAATTTGAAAGAGAAAGTAATTAATGGTTTAGATTAAGTGGAATTTGTGATTATGCATGTTTCTAACAAGTAGTAAGCTTAATCAACTATTAAGTTGAATTTTCAAACTTATGTGTGACTTTACATCTCAATAATGATAACTTTATTCTCTCTTCTAAGTTTTCACTTCAAAGTTAATCCATTAAAAGTGTAAATTGTGTGTCCATGGTTATACATCATTGGTAAAAATTAGCAACCACTAAAGTTTGACATTATTTCATTTTATCGCTTGCTAGCTAGCTAGCTAGCTCCCCTTTTAATATAATTAAGTTCTTACCAAATCATGGTACATTTACCGATAGCATTTGGTTTAATGGTACTCTAGGTTTCTTAATGGTACTCTAGGACTAGGTTTCGTCCTAAACAAGAGGTCTTAAGTTCAATATTTGACATTAGTTAATAATATAAAATATGTGATTAAATTCAGTTTAAACTATCAAAAATAAATTTATGCCCACCACATTAATTAATTGATTACCAATGTTTAATATATATCTTGACAACCTTTGTACAAGTAATTTAAATGTTAATACCATGGGTTAAAGCAGTATTTAATTCTTCTTTAAGATTTTATCGTCTTAAATTAAGAAGAATTGTAGTTAATAAAAAAGACTTACTTTTTTTTCCTACAATTTTTCTTGAAAATAATACATTTTATAAGACAAAAGAAAAAAATAGCAAGCAAACTCTTATTTATATACGATACTCCATCCGTTCTGAAATATAGAATTATATTTAATTTGTAAAATACAAAGAAAAGTGATATCTTTAGAATCTTAATTTAGATCCCTACTGCATACGCAAGGCTCCCAAGTTAGTATGTGTAACCGTGTGTAAAGACACCAACAACATTAATTTTAGACAGCTGGGTCTCATCTCTCATTGTTATGCATGCATGCACATGCAGCTAGCTCCCTATTCTTGTACACCTTAGCCCATAATGTGTCAAATTTTCAGCCGCATGCCTCTGAAATAATATAAAGAGCTACAGCAATCACCTCTCTGGCCATCGATCTCTTTCATTGAACTGCATGTACACACACACATTCACACATAAAATTAAGTTCAGACAATATTAATTGGTGGAACAACTAGGAGTTTGGATAGTTTGTTAATTTCTTTGGGATCATTTTCATTGGGGGGGCATAAAGTGTAGGGAAATTAAGAATCAAGCATGTTATCACACATTAGGCTAAATGTAGAGGTCGGTTATATGTTTCGATCATATATGACAAAGGTTTAAGGATGGGAAATCATGGGCATAACTTATAAGGTCTTATCTATCCTCAAATATTTGAGGAGAGAGATGAGTAAGGATGTAATTCCTCCGTTCCTAAAAGATTGTCGTTTTAGAAGAAAAAAATTGTTCCAAAATGTTTGTCATTTACAGCTTTCGAGAAGAATAAATTATTTACTTTCCTATATTACCCGGCCCTACCTTCTCTCATTGTCTCAAGAAATTTTCTCTCTTGTATTAATAGTTTTCAACTTCCCATAAAGTGGTAGTGATGAAATTTCAAACAAATTTTACTTGGTAAATGATACTTTCTTAATCCATGTGCAAAAACCTTAAACGACAATCTTTTAGGAACGGAGATAATATGATATAGGGAACCAATATTTCCACAATATTTTTTGATATTTTCGTATATATGAGTTTCATATTAGAATTGATATTTTCGCAATAATTTTTGATATTTCTACACGTGGAGAACATTTTTTATTCAAACTATGGTTAAATGGTGGACCTCACATGCAAAAATATTAAAAAGTTCCCATGATATATTGAAGATGCATGTTATCTGAAAATTTATGTGATGATTCATATATATATTAGATCCATCGATCTTCTGTTAAATTATTTTTTGTTACTTACTTTTTAAGAATGGATTCTTAAATATTGTACTCTGAAATTTAAACAATTGTCCATTTTATTTTTTTTATTTAATATTTAAATTAAACATGTAACATGAAGCCAAATTAGTTATTATGAATCCAAGGTGCCAACACTTCTCCGCTGGAGGCTGTCGAAAAGTATAAAAAAAAAACAAAAACAAAAGTTTATGCAATGCCATTATAAAATGCATGGTGACTATTTTGGAACTACATACATTATATATAGTTATAAAGAACTTCCTTGTTAATTAGTTTTTTTAATAAAAAAATATCTCTATATATAAAAGGGTATTTTTTATTTTTTTTTATTTGTCAATAGTCTAATTAGGCTAAAAGACAGGAAAGCACGAAGAAATAGTTAGGCAATTGTCTCCTCAACCGAGACCAGATCAGTTTGTGACTGATATTGACCTTGTTTAATACTACTGCTACTACTACAATTGTGAGAACTGAAGCCCGGCCAATAAAGTTACAAATTACGTTCATTTCAAAAGTGTTAGGTTTTTGGGGTTCCTAGCTAGCTACCACATTATGTCAAAATTACCTTTTGCCTTTTAAAAAAATAAGTAAATATAAAACAAATAAAAAAATCTACCACAGTATGTCATTTCCCCCTAGGTCAATTATTGTAGCAAGTGATATGAGCCTGTTTCTGATTGATTCATTTCATGGTTAATGACCAAAAAAAAATCATTTGTTTTACCCTAATGGCAAAAGTTACAAGTACGTGGAAGACTGATTAGTATGAAGTTAATTTTAGTTAATTGAACAATACAATATTGACACGCAGACGAGAAGTGATCTCTTTATGTGTGTCATCACTGTATTGGTCAATTGATCAACTTATTATAAAATTAAATTCATGATAACCAGATTCGTGTGTGGTATGCAAATATATAGGCAGATAACTCCCATGTATTTTGAAGTTTGAAGTAGTGGTACTGATATGAAATAATGGTTAACAATTCGTTAACTTTATTAGTAATATAACTATTTTTATATCCTTTTATTTAATTTTTAATATGTTTAATTTAAATTTAGCTTGTTTTTTTTAAATATAATATTTAGCTGCGGTTTTATCCTCCAAAGTATAATGGCTAGTTACTTTTCATACTCCTAATTAACTGAAAGTCAATAAAAAAATTAGCATTTTCAATTGTGAAATAAATCACGTCATAAATTTTAATTTATTGTTGAGAGTGGCTCATACTTAAGTGAGTCACGATAGTCAAGAATCTCGCTTCCCGATAAGTGAACGATTGTCTCGAAGCCGAGTGTAATGTGTATTTGGACTTAAAACTTTATTAGTAACTCGGTTTTAGATTTGACTAATTAATGTTTTAGGCATCATGGATTTATGAGATTTTTTTGCAATAATTTAAATCTTAAATCTAACATCTTCGGTGACATCTTCAAATTTATTTTTTTTGAAAGCCCCACATTTTAGAAAATGCAATATAATTTTATTACCAAATATATTATCAAGAACTAATTAATCAAACCTCATCAATAGAAGAAAGAAATAAATACACAAACAAACCTCCCATAAGCAGCAAACAAATCTCCCATAATGGAAATATCAGTTGAACCACTTGATTACAAATTCAAAATGACAGGTATCAAAGAGGAAAAAATGTTACAGGTTGGGGTAATAATATTTAATTAAATAAACACCCTTGTTATATAGTATTTGCATGTGTTTTTGCACATCTAGTTTGAATGTATTTCGCACAGTAGATCCTTATGATTACCTATAGATTTCATTTGCCTAATACACTAAAGTTAGGTTTGTTAATTTGTAAAAAAATAATAAATGAAATATGACTATTTATAGTTAACTCTTGAAGCGTATGCCCACAAATACGAATAGCTAGAATCACGAGCTCTAATAACAATGATTTCAGCGTTAATTTGAACTACGTTGTCAGTAGCACCAAATATATTTTCACAGTCTGAGTAGCTACAAAGCTTTCAAGCTTTTCAATAGGCTTTCAATAGCTTATATGATATCATGCTAATTTGTTTTTTGTGTGTTGTTGTTGTACCTCAAAAAGATCAGCAGTCTCTCTTTTTTATATACCAAATAGAGGAAGAGAGTAACTTACATATACTAAACATAAATTAATATACCATTAATTAATATATGTAACTCTTATGATTTAATACATGCAACTCTCAAGAATAAATGGATAGATATTACTCAAATATTCATTGTATCTAGACAATGAATCATGTGGATATCCACTTGGTCGATTGTTCCATAGGCGCACCGATTTGAATCCAACAATTAATAATATTAATTTATTATTATTTTGAACTATTGTATTCTATAATTAATATTATTATTTAATCTCACATCTTGAAATCTTTTCTAGTTAAATTCTAAATTATTAATTTTGATTTAAACCTTGAGAGTCGATACATATACAAATTATGAGGGTTACTGCAACTAGTTTAACTGATTTTCATGAGTGCAACTACTTAGTAGTAGACTTTTTAAAAAACAAGATTACGTACGGTTGAATCTCGAACGGAATAAACAACAAATGTAAATGCACGTTTTATCTAATCTACTTGGAAGTTTCAATGTGCAAGATCAGGAAATTAAAAGGTATCTCCATTCTCATGCATGGATTTTAAATGTATTTGGATTTTAAATTGTCAGCTGATCTGGGGATTTTTATTTTTAATAGTAGTATATAGTATATTTTTTGCTAGTAGCCTAGTATACTTACTATATATATATATATATATATATATATATATATATATATATATATATATATATATATATATATATATAGCAAGGATCAAGTGCATACCCCTTATCTTACTCATCCATGCTCAACCCCCTTTAGCGACGGACCCGGCGACGATTTCGGTCATACAACCGTCGTCTATACTTTTAACGACGGACAACATATTGCATCACTAAAAGTATAGACGACGGTTGTATAATCGAACCGTCGCCTGGTCCGTCGCTAAAGGGGGTGAGCACGGGTGAGTAAGATAAGGGGTATGCACTTGATCGGGACCGATATATAATATCTGTGTTAGGTAGTAACCTTTTTTCCTGATTTAGTGGGCAGCTAATTAATCGTGCTTATAATAATCTTATAATAACCCAAGATGAAGATTATGTCAAGAAATCATAATTAATTTAGGGATGATATTTTCAATAGAAATTAAACTAAAATTAAATTGGCTAACATTGCATCATATCGGCTGCATTTTTGGTCGATATATATAAAAAAAATTAAAACAAACTGGAGTATTAGAAATGATTCTAGAAAGCTACTTAATACTACAAATTAATTTAAATAGGACATGCAATTATAAGATATAGAAGAGTTAGCAAGTGTAATTTTAAAAACTTGGAAGTATTTAGAGTACTCTTCCCTTAAATTTGATAAACTTGAACAAAGGCTATATAATAAATTTTAGAAGAAAAAATTTGTTCTAATTTATTTGTTATTTATACTCCTTCGATTCCATATTAAGTGTCGTTGGAGGCCAAATCCCACATTTTAAGAAAAATAATTATCCTCCATTGTAAAGTGTAAAATTAAAATCAAATTATTAAATTACCCTTTTTATTGTTTTTATTTTTTGTAGGAGTAATCACTAAGAATTCATTTGCCATTATTTAACTCCACCATGCAACCTTTGCTCTTCTTCATAAAATTTTTCTAACTTAAACAAAGTCAATTTAATATCCCTCATCGTCCGGCAATCCTACCTTCATTCTCCAAAAAAATTAAATTCATTCATAATTATTTTTGCTCTTCAGTAGGTAATAAACATTTCAGTGTAAAATAAATCAATTCATCCGATCGACTTCATTCATAATCAATTCATTAACATAACCTTCAAAATGTTTCTACAAATTTCAAAATAAAAAAAATAATAAAAAAACTTTTACATCAAAAAATTTTGAACATGAAAAGTAAGAGTTAATAAAATTTTGGTAGAAAAATTCTTAGCATCTCAAAAATAGTCTTTTGCAACTTTTCTTCCATGAAAATCTCTCCATCATCCGAACCGTGTTTCAAATCAATTCAAGTATCCGTCGATAAATTTAAATTAAAATCTTGTACAACCTTCTCAAAATCATTGTTTGATTCCTCATTTAGATCAAAAGAAAATTTATTTTTCTCACTGTCATGGAATTGTTCTTTATTTGCCATGGAGTTTTTATAGAAAACAAAGATGAAGAGAGATGATTTAAAGAATCCATCAGAACTTTATAATTCTAAGCGACCTTTAAAATTCTGAGAAAAAAGAAAAAAAATGGGAAGGTAATTAAGTATGAGAAAATTGGGAACGTAATTGGAAAAAAATTGAGAAAGAAAAGGTTGAAATTAAATAGGAGTGCTGCACTTGAAAAAAGAGATATTTAGGGGTAAATCGGGAAAATATGAGAAATTTTCTCCTAAAAATCTGCAAACGACACTTAATTAGGAATCAATTTTTTTCTCTAAAGCGACACTTAATATGAAACCAAGGGAGTAATTTTCTAAGAGAATAAATTATTTACTTTCCTTTATCACCCCTACCTTCTCTCATTGTCCTAAGAAATTCTTAGCCTTGTATTAATAGTTTTCAACTTCTTATAAAAGGGTATTGATGAAATTTTAAATAAATTTTAATTGTTAAATAATATTATTATATGACTTTCTGAATCCAAATCTTAAATGATAATATTTTATGAACGGAGATAGTACTACCATATTATCATTGTTTTCTTCTATCACCAAATTTGTACCGTATATTAACTGAGTATTGAGAGTGGCCTTGTCCCCCCTTTGAACAATCCTATTGTTGGAAGTTGTTTGTACTTTTACCCTATAAACATATAGAGAGAGAGTTCGGATCTTATCCGGACTCTCGTATTTTCTTAAAATACGATTTTTTTTGATTTTTTTTTAAAAAATAATTTAAAAAAATAAAATTATGGAACTTGAATTTTTTCATAATACAGTATTTTGGGTGTGATTTGGATACATATAACAAAATATGTCTGTACAATCTGTGCAAACTGTACATACATTTTTTGGTATTATGTAAAAATTCAAATTCCATAATATTTTTTTTAGTTGTTCTACAAAAATAAAAAAATAAAAAAATAAAAAAATTTGAGTCCGCATTTTATCAGGTCCGAACTTCCGGACCTGATCCAACTTGATATATATATATATATATATATATATATATATATATATATATATATATATATAGGGAATATATCTTAAGCTCACCCCTTATTCAACTCACCCGAGCTCACCCCTTTTTAGCGACGGACACGACGACGGTTCGATCATACAACCGTCGTCTATACTTATAGCGACACTATATGTTGTCCGTCGCTAAAAATATAGACGACGGTTGTATGACCGAACCGTCGTCGGGTCCGTCGCTAAATGGAGGGTGAGCTCGGGTGAGTTAGATAAGGGGTGAGCTTAAGATCCGGACCGTATATATATATATATATATATATATATATATATATATATATATATATTAGATGGGTCCCGTGCCTCCGGCACTGTATGGACAATATGATTTAACTCAAACTTTGAACGACTAAGATAATTTATTGAGTGAGCGGAAAATTTAAAGTCATTTGTATTTTATTAAATTATTATTAAATTATTAGATAGATAGATGTATTTTATTAGATAGATGTATGAACGGTGAGATTTATCTCAAACTTTGGACGGCCCAGATGATTTATTGAGTGAGCGGGAAATTCAAAATCATTTGTATTTTATTAGATAGACTAGCTGGGTCCCGTGCCTCCGGCACTGTATGGGCAGTGAGATTTATCTCAAACTTAAAACGGCCCAGATAATTTATTAAGTGAGCGGGAAATTCAAAATCATTATTAGATAGATAGATTAGATAGATAGATGTATTTTATTAGATAGATGTATGGACGGTGAGATTTATCTCAAACTTTATACGGCCCAGATGATTTATTGAGTGAGCGGAAAATTCAAAATCATTTGTATTTTATTAGATAGAATAGATAGATGTATGGACGGTGAGATTTATCTCAAACTTTGGACGGCCCAGATGATTTATTGAGTGAGCGGAAAATTCAAAATCATTTATATTTTATTAGATAGATGAGTATGGATGGTATTATGTTTATGTATGCATGTTCATTCATCTATGAATGTCACTATAAAATTGGCTGTATTTATCACCTCAAATTAATCATGTCCCCATTTAATTTGTGTAGCCAACAACAACACTTATTTCGACAAGTAATTTGGCATATCAAGCATTGTCGTCACTCTCACCTATATGTAAAATATCACGTCATTTGCACGTCAGTATGTTTGTGAAATCGTATAGCACAATATAATTATTGAGTTGATATTAATAAGGACGAAAAAAGTATAGACATAAAAGTAATTGTTCTGCTTCGATAAATTTACTTAATAATAACCAGGGCGGATCCAACCTGATAGTTCAGTGGGGTCAAATTTGAAAAAAAAATTACGAATAAAAATATAATAAAATGAATCATAAAACTAAACAATCCTCAAATATTATTTACAATAACATTTTTTGAATTTTCATTGCTTGAAATTGTTGCATGATAGCCTCATTTTTAATAGTTACAAAATATCACGCGTATATTATTAAACAGTCATTCATCTCCCATTTGATTACGGAGTTCATTCTTCACAATATTCATGATTGAAAATGTCATTTCAACAGTTGCGGTAGCAACGGACAAAAGTAGAGCCAATTTAACCAACAAATAAACTTGGGGATACATATCATCCTTTCTTTTCTTAACCAACATTTGAGCCCTTTTTGTGACGCCCCCAAAATAGGTATACATCACCTATTCTGATTCGCCAAATACATGGTACAGAATACAAATACAATCTTTAATATACAACAAGAAAGCTGTGAGTTTTAATACAAATATTATCTTCTAGACAATATTCACTCTCAGAATAAGTTCTCATTACATTTATTGTCACACTATTTAACAGAATAGTGAGGACTACTAATACTATCATCTGGACCGTCACTCCGTTGCCCGACTAGTCCCGGCTACATTCTCATTTCTTGAAGAGAACAGTGAAAGAAAGGGTGAGCTCAACTAGCCCAGTAAAAAATATTATGACTAAGATAATACAGAATAAATTATCATTAGTCTTCAACAGTGTTAAACTGATAAAATACAATAGACATCAAGTTTAACTACAGCGGAACATGCAATCCATTAAAAGAGTCAAGTAGAGAATAAAATCTACTATCTTTATGATTTAAAAGGTTTTCATCGCTTTTATCGCTGGGACTCAGCTTAATAAATAATCAACATTATCCTTGCACTACGGCCAAGGATATTCATTAGTATCACAACCACAATTTATCCATTCACTACGGGCCAAGAATATTTTTGTATTCATCAATGGTCATGATCATGCCAACAACTTTCCATCAATGCACTACGGGCCAATGAGGACTTTTACCACATCATTTGTAACATTACGATCATGATTACACCGAATAATCCCTGGTCATAATTATACGAAGTCCATCTATGCACTACAGGCCACAGATGACTTTCGAAAAAATATAAATATGAGGATGATGATAATGATATAAGAATTCAATAAAACAAGTTCAAGAATTAATTTATTCAGGAACTAATAACGTCCAAATTGTCAACATGATACTTCTTTGTAGAGTAAAATTTAAGAATACTCAAAAAAATATTTTCACGAAAAGATACTAGATGAAGCGTAAACATCAAGGATATCCCACCAATTTCATGGAGTATAGAAGTCAAAACTTTAACCAACTGAGTATAATAAAGAATGAAATAAAAAAAGAAATTACCATGCATGCGGTACTTCGCATAGACAGGTTATTCCAATAGAATAATAAAGAATGGAATAACAACAGAAATCACCATGCATGTGGTACTTCACATAGACAGGTTATTCCAACAGAATAATAAATAACGGAATCAGGTCGGGCGTAATACGCATCGACAAGATATTCCAACAGAATAATAAAGAATGGAATAACAACAGAAATCACCATGCATGCGGTACTTCGCATAGACAAGTTATTCCAACAGAATAATAAATAACGGAATCAGGTCCAGCGTAAAACGCACAGACAGAATATTCTAACAGAATAATAAAGACGGAACCAGGTCCGGCGTAAAACTGACAGACAGGATATTCCAACAGAATAATAAAGACAGAACCAGGTCCGGCGTATAACGCACAGACAGGATGTTCCAACATAGTCCAGATTGGTTTACAATAAAATATAATATATTCTATTTATAATCTAATAAAACGAATAACTTTTAAAAAGATTTACTATGCAAACACTATGCAGGCACTATATAAATACTATGCATAATAAAATATAATATATTCTAATTATTGTCAAATAAAACGAATAACTTTATAAAAGTATTCTGTTTTATATAAAAAGATTTTACTATTAGCCTAATAAAACGAATAACTTTATAAAAGTTTATGTTTTTTATAAAAAGATTTTCTGTTTTATAACATTAATAATACTAATGAAACCAAATTTCATCATTATTATTATTATTCACACTATTAATCGAACAGGTCGTTCTTAGGAAAGAGGGGGCTTTTCAATAAGGATTTCTGCCTATTGGCGCGCAATTAATTGACCAAACCTCTCCTTGGCAAAACTTCTTGACATCGTTAATAATGAAAATAATAATATTAATAACTCTGTCATCTCAATTATTGATTTAATAATATATAAAATATCGACAATAATTGAATAAAACTAAATGACTTCTCACGTAAGCATCAATAATCAACACTGTGTGCTACTATACAACCACACGTATTCCTGTACTTTTAACATCGGATGTTTCAAAAGTTAACGGTAAAACTTCCGTCGTTATTTTCATAAAATATTTTTTGTCATTTTTTCAATCCGACAATAATTCCGTTGTGGGGTCCACCAATGATTGTTCCGTCGTACGAATATTCTCTGACCAATCGAATATTATAAACAACTTGCGTACTTTGCAAAATTTCTAAATATTACCCACAACTATAACATTATATCAAATTCATTCCATAATATTTAAAAATGATAATTATAGAAAATTCATCTTTATTCATAAAAGTTGGGGTCTTACAATCTCCCCTTCTTATAAAATTTTGCCCTCGAAATTAGGGTACGTACCTGGTATGTCGAAGAGGTAAGGATACCTTGATTTCATTTATGATTCTAACTCCCAGGTCATTTCCTCAACATTGTGGTTCCTCTATAAAACTTTGACTTGAGGTATAACCTTGGAGCGTAGAATATGTTCCTTCTTATCCAAGATTTAACGTAACAGGAACCTCTTCATACGTTGAATCTTCCGCTATTTCGTCCGGTTCTAACTCAATAATGTGGTTCGGGTCTTTCACATATATTACGTAACATGGATATATGAAAAACGTTATGAACACGAGACATACTTGGCGGTAAAGCGAGTCTATAGGCTACAGTCCCTACTCGATTGAGGATTAAAAATGGGCCAATGAATCGAGGATTGAGTTTTCCTCTATTTCCAAATCTTGTAACTACTTTCCGTGGAGCAACACGTAACAACACATGATCTCCAATATCGAATTTCACGTCCTTTCGATGAATATCAGCATAACTCTTTTGTCGGTCTTGTGAGGTTTTTATACGTTGTCGGATCGTTTGAATCTTTTTCGTAGTCATACGTACCAACTCCGGTCCCAACAACGTTTCTTCACCCACCTCATCCCAGCATACTGGAGAACGACACTTTCTTCCATACAACGCTTCGAATGGAGCCATGCCAATGCTTGCTTGATAATTGTTGTTGTAGGAAAACTCCACCAATGGTAAGAACTTGTCCCAACTTCCCTTGAAGTCAAGGACATAGAGTCTTAATAAATCTTCAAGAGTTTGAATAGTCCTCTCTAATTGTTCGTCCGTTTGAGGATGACATGCCGAACTAAATCGTAAATCCGTGCTCATAACTTTTTTTAAACTAACCCAAATCGTGAAGTGAATCTTGGGTCTCGATCAGAAACTATGGATACTGGCATACCATACAATCTTACAACCTCGTTTATGTACATACGAGCAAGACGTTCAAGTGTAAAAGTTTCTCGTATAGGTAAGAAATGAGCAGACTTGGTCAATTTATCAACAATGACCCAAATTGCATCTATACCCTAAAAAACCTTAGGAAGACCAGTAACGAAATCCATGGTAATGTGCTCCCACTTCCATTCTGGAACTTCAAGTGATTGAAATGGACCTTTTGGTACCATATGCTCCGCCTTGACTCGTTGACACGTTAGACGCCTTGAGATAAACAGCGCTATCTCTCTATTCATATTGCCCCACCAAAATATATGTTGAAGATCATGATACATTTTAATACTCCCAGGATGGATTGCAAATGGTGTGTTGTGCGCCTCCATCATGATTTTATACTTTAACTCAGTGTCGTTAGGAACACAAAGTCTGGAGTTGACTCGAAGTATTCCTTATTCATTGATTCTTGCTTCCGGCATAGCACCTTCTTGTACTTTCTTCTTCATATGCATCAGCTCCAGGTCTGTAGCTTGAGCAACTTTAATTTTATCGATTAAAGTCGGTTCCACTCGTATATTCGTCATCATCACTTGGGTCCCTGGAGTCTTTATCTCTATCTCCATCCTTTCCAAGTCATACAAAATGGGCCTTTGCATTGACAATATCGCACTCGTACCCATATATGATCTTCTACTCAATGTGTCAGCTACCACGTTTGCTTTTCCAGGATGATATTGGATGGTATGATCATAATCTTTCAACAGTTCAAGCCAACGTCGCTGTCGCATGTTAAGTTCCTTTTGAGTGAAGAAATATTTAAGGCTTTTATGATCCGTAAAGATCTCCACTTTCTCCCTATACAAGTAATGCCTCCAAATTTTAAGTGCGAAGACAACAGCTACCAACTCTAGATCATGAGTAGGATAATTCCTCTCATATTCTTTGAGTTATCGAGAGACATAGGCTATGACTTTCCCATGTTGCATGAGAACACATCCTAAGTCTTTGGCTGAAACATCACTGTAGATGACAAATCCCTCCGAGCCAGATGGTATTGTCAGAACAAGTGCTGAAATGAGTCTTCTCTTGAGTTCTTGAAAACTCTTCTCACATTCCTCACTTCAACCGAATTTTGTATTTTTCCGAGTCAGCTGAGTTAATGGAGTAGCGATTCGAGAAAACCCTTCTACGAATCTCCGATAATAACCAGCTAAGCCGAGAAAGCTACATACTTCAGTCACTTATTTAGGTTGTTCCCAGCTTTGAATGACTTCAATCTTTGTCGAGTCAACAGATATTCCATGACTTGATACCACGTGCCCAAGGAATGCTACTTCCTCAAGCCAGAACTCGTATTTCTTCAACTTGGCATAAAGCATATATTCACGAAGCTTTTGGAGTATCAGCCTCAAGTGTTGCTCATGATCTTCACGACTTTTGGAATAAATAAGGATGTCATCAATAAAGACGACCACAAAGTGATCCAAATATTCCTTGAATAATCGGTTCATCATATCCATGAAGGTAGCAGGAGCATTAGTCAATCTAAAAGACATGACTAGGAATTCATAATGTCCGTACCGAGTTCTGAAAGCCATCTTTGGAATGTTATCTGTTCTAATCTTCAATTGGTGATATCCGAAACGAAGATCAATCTTTGAAAAGAATTTGGCGCCTTGTAACTGGTCAAACAAGTCATCAATACGTGGCAATGGGTACCTATTTTTGATGGTGACATGATTCAACTCCCGATAATCAATACAAAGTCGCATACTCCCATCTTTCTTCTTCACAAATAGAATAGGAGCACCCCAAGGAGAAGTACTAGGACGAATAAAGCCAATATCTAACAATTCCTGCATTTGGGTCTTTAACTCTTGAAGTTCAATAGGATCCATTCGATATGAGGCTTTGGAAATGGGTTTTGTATCGGGTTCAAGGTCGATACAAAATTCAATTTCACGTTCTGGGGGTATGCCAGGAAGTTCTTCAGGGAATACGTCAGGAAATTCATTAACAATAGAAATATCATTCAAAACTGACGTATCTTTGTTTAGATCCGTGACATGAGCTTAGAAAGGTTGACCTCCGTTTTTCAATAAACGAATAGCTTTATGGCTTGAGATGACAGTGATTGATGTTAATGGTTTGGTTGCTTGAATTAGCATAATAGGTTGATTAGGAATATGAAAGCTAACAACCTTACGAAAATAATCAATTTTTGCATGATGAGTAGTTAACCAATCAATCCCTAGAATTACGTCAAATGAAAGTATTTTCAATGAAATAAGATCGACAGGTAATGTGAGGGTACCGATTTGAACCAAACAAGACTTATAAACAGTGGATGTAATGAAGGTTTCTCCCAACGGAGTTTCAACAGATAAGTCGAAGTCCAATTTCTCCGGAGTCAAATTTAAACATTAAGCTCAAGTAGGAGAAATAAAAGAATGGGTAGAACCGGTATTAAATAAGGTATATATTTTACTAGAGTTTATGATAAGCTTACATGTGATGACCTCATTCAGGTTCCTTGCTTTCTGGGAGGTCACGACAAACGCTCTCCCTTGCACTACTGACTTTGACTTTTCTAGGGCGTCCTTTGGTGCCTCCATCCTAGCTGAGCTTGTCTTCGGTGTATGACAAAATCGGGCTAGGTGACCTTCTCTTCCACAATTATAACATGCTTTGGACGGCATCACGCAGTTTGGACTGATGTGTCCTTCCCCTCCGCATTTGAAGCATATGATAGGTGGTCGTTCTCCTTCCTTAACCACGGGTGTTGGTGCTGACGTCTTTCCATCATTGTTGAATCTCCTCTTCTTGAAATGTCCATTCTTATTATTTCTGCCATGATTACCACCGAAGTGGTTACCATTTCTGACATGTTGATTCCCTCCACACTTATTGTCACCGTTTCGATGACTGTTATCACTTGTATTATCATTTTGTCGGCTGCTCTCTTTTAATTGGGTTGACTCATTATCGCGCTCCAATAACTGAGCCCTATTAACAACATCTGAATACAAACACAGTTTATGAGAGATAAGATATTGATGTATCGCGTGTTTCAAACCTCTTAGAAATATTAGTGTCATTCTCTCCACATTATCAACTAAATAGGACGCAAACCGGGATAGCTCGGCAAACTTGGCTTCGTACTGCGACACGGTCATGTTGTTTTGCTCCAGTTTAATGAACTCTACCTCTTTCATATGACAAATACTTTCGGAAAAGTACTTGTCATTGAACAGTTCTTGGAACTTCTCCCAAGACATCTTCAGTGCGGCAGGTTGAGTACGCTTTACAGATTCCCACCAGTAATCTTCCTCTGCCTGCAACATGAAGGTGGAAAATGGAACCTTTTGCTCCTCGGAGTATCCCAAGACATCAAATATCTTGTTGATCTGCTTTATCCACGTCTCCGCCTTAAGTGGTTTTGGCTCTCCAAAAAACTTCGGTGGTCCCAGCTCCTTGAACTGTTTGGCAGTGACCATCCGAGAGTTGTCAGTGTTTCCACCTGCAGTTTGGACATGAGCGTTTTTGCTTGATGTTGCATGAATTGCATGAAGCCTTGGAACATTCCATCGTTCATCATTTAATTTGGTCAGTGTTGTTGTTTGCTTGAGGATTGTCACCTTTCTGATGCACATTGTCCTAGTTATTGATCTGTGGAGACTCAACGGTCTCTTGTGCTCCATTGATGTTCTCAACATTCTCGGATGCCATTTTCAAATACTGCCACAAAACAATGGTTAATTAACATATCATATATTATCCCTATACTCTAACCGACCAATTAAATATCAAATAAACTTAGGTAGGTGATACTAGCGAAGGAATTCCCCGTCTTTCCCTTCCTAGTTCTTGTCTCACATCCTAGCCAGGGATCATATCCCTAAGCTTTGATATCAACTGTGACGCCCCCAAAATAGGTATACATCACCTATTTTGAGTCACCAGATATATGGTACAGAATACAAATACAGTCTTTAATATACAACAAGAAAGCTATGATTTTTAATACAAATATTGTCTTCTAGACAATATCCACTCTCAGAATAAGTCCTCGTTACATTTATTATCACACTATTTAACAGAATAGTGAGGCTACTAATACTATTATCTGGACCGTCACTCCGTTCCCCAACTAGTCCTGGCTACGTTCTCATTTCTTGAAGAGAACAATGAAAGAAAGGGTGAGCTCAACTAGCCCAGTAAAAAATATTATGACTAAGATAATACAGAATAAATTATCATTAGTCTTCAACAGTGTTAAACTGATAAAATACAATAAACATCAAATTTAACTGCAGCGGAACATGCAATCCATTAAAAGAGTCAAGTAGAGAATAAAATCTACTATCTTTTATGATTTAAAAGGTTTTCAACGCTTTTATCGCTGAGACTCAGCTTAATAAATAATCCACATCATCCCTGCACTACGGCCAAGGATATTCATTAGTATCACAACCATAATTTATCCATGCACTATGGGCCAAGCATATTTGTGTATTCATCAATGGTCATGATCATGCCAACAACTGTCCATCAATGCACTACGGGCCAATGAGGACTTTTACCACATCATTTGTAATATTACGGTCATGATTACACCGAATAATCTCTAGTCATAATCATACGAAGTCCATCTATGAATTACAGGCCAGAGATGACTTTCAACAAAATATAAATATGAGGATGATGACAATGATATAAGAATTCAATAAAACAAGTTCAAGAATTAATTTATTCATGATCTAATAACGTCCAAATTGTCAACATGATACTTCTTTGTAGAGTAAAATTTAAGAATGCTCAGAAGAATATTTCCATGAAAAGAAGTCAAAACATCAAGAATAGAAGTCACCATGCATGCGGTACTTTGACCAAGGATATTCCACCAATTTCATGGAGTATAGAAGTCAAAACTTTAACCAACTGAGTATAATAAAGAATAGAATAACAAAAGAAATCAACATGCATACGGTACTTCGCATAGACAGGTTATTCCAACAAAATAATAAATAACGGAACCAGGTCAGGCGTAATACGCACCGACATGATATTCCAACAGAATAATAAAGAATGGAATAACAACAGAAATCACCATGCATGAGGTACATCGCATAGACAGATTATTCCTACAGAATAATAAATAACGGAATCAAGTCAGGCGTAATACGCACCGACAGGATATTCTAACAAAATAATAAAGTATGGAATAACAACAGAAATCACCATGAATGCGGTACTTTGCATAGACAAGTTATTCCAACAGAATAATAAATTTCGGAATCAGGTCCGGCGTAAAACGCACAGACAGGATATTCCAACAGAATAATAAAGACGGAACCAGGTCTGGCGTATAACGTACAGACAGGATGGTCCAACAGAGTAATAACGAAAGGAATAACAACATAAATCACCAAGTATATGGTAGATCGCGTATACTGGTTATTCTAACAGAATAATAAAGAATAGAATAACTGAAGTTCTCTTCATGAATATGAAAAAATAATACCCCTTACTTTATAAAGAAGAGTACTCTGACGGTAGGGCGGGGATATACTTGAAGAAACTTGCACTACGCTCAAAGCTTTCTTAAATGCTAAAGAAATACGCTCAAGATAAAAGAATAATTCTCTCTACAGTTTATCTCTCTAGACTTTCAGTGAATTCGTAAGAAATAATGAAGGAATGAGCTTTTATTTATAGAAGAATGGACTGAATAGTAACCAATACATGAACGGTCCAGATCGATTTACTTTAAACGGACGGTCCAGATTGGTTTACAATAAAATATAATATATTATATTTATAATCTAATAAAATTTATAACTTTTAAAAAGATTTTACTATGCAAACACTATGCAAATACTATGCATAATAAAATATAATATATTCTAATTATTGTCTAATAAAACGAATAACTTTATAAAAGTATTATATTTTATATAAAAAGCTTTTCTATTTTATTACATTAATAATACTAATAAAACAAAACTTCATCATCATTATTATTATTCACACTATTAATCGACCATGTCGTTCTCAGGAAAGAGGGGGCTTTTCAATAAGGATTTCTCCCTATTGGCGCGCAATTTGGTGACCAAACATCTCCTTGGCAGAACTTCTAGATATCGTTAATAATGCAAATAATAATATTAATAACTTTGTCATCTCAATTATTGATTTAATAATATATAAAATATCGACAATAATTGAATAAAACTGAATGACTTCGCATGTAAGCATCAATAATCAATATCGTGTGCTACTATGCAACCACGCGTATTCCTGTACTTTTAACACCAGGTGTTTCAACAGTTAACAGTAAAACTTTCGTCGTTATTTTCATAAAATATTTTTTGTCATTTTCTCAATCCGACAATAATTCCGTTGTGGAGTCCACCAATGATTGTGTCGTCGTACGAATATTCCCCGACCAATAGAATATTATAAACAACTTGCGTACTTTGCAAAATTTTTAAATATTACCTACAACTATAACATTATATCAAATTCATTCTATAATATTTAAAAATGATAATTATAAAAAATTCGTCTGTATTCATAAAAGTTGGGGTCTTACACTTTTTATACTCGAAATAATAGTATTGTAGTAGTGTTATAGCCTTCTCAAATTTTTAGAGGTAATATTAGTACTATAGTAGACTAGTAGCCTTCTCGAAATAGTAGTACTATAGTAGATTAGTAGTGTTGTAGTCTTTATTGGTAATAGCCTTTAGAGGTAATAATAGTACTGTAATAATGTTGTAGCCTTCTCAAAAAAAAAATTAGCCGGATGACCTCTGACCCATGAAATTTCAGTGGGGGCAAGTGCCCCATGCCCCTAACATAGGTCCGCTCATGATAATAACAAGCGTTATTACAATAATATATCTTGAGCAGGGTAGGATTTAGAATTTTTTTCCAGTAAGGGCGGATTTTAACTAAATTTTTTTAATTCTATGAGCCACTCTTTGAAGAATTAGATTATAATGGATTTTTTTTCTTGCCCATCAAGTTTAATTTTTTTATTAATCTACCCACTTGAGTTTACTAACTTATACTCCACCCGTTCCTTCATATAAGTCGTTTTAGAAAAATATTTTTGTTACTTAATATAAGTCGTTTGAGAATTTTAAGTAAGCATTAATTGCTTAGTTTCCAATATTACCCCAAGTATTAAATGTAATTTTGGTTCTCTCAATATTTTTTGACCAATAAATAACAAACTCTTTTTCCAATACAAGGGCAATATAGAAAATTGATATTATAGTTAATGCTATACAATCATTACCTTAATACTTGTGCACAACTTTAAAACGACTTATATTAAAGAACGGAAGAAATATAAATTATATCCCTTGAATTTACCTATAAAAAAAAGTGAGCATAGACAAGTGTGGAGTGTTTATGCTGCCCTCTACTTTCATCTGCCCCTCCTGATCATGAGTTCAAAATTTATTCAAGGCATTTTGCTTATGGATTTTCTGAGTTACCAACTGTTAGTAGAGATGCTTTAAAGCTCATTGGCCAACTATTTTTTTTCTTTTTTGTTTTTCTTTATTGCTATTGTTGGTTCAAGAATTGATTGTTTTCAAAACAAAAAAAAAAAACATATATTTATTATCAGCCTAATTAACCCCAGAAGAGGGAAACATCAATGAAAAAAATCCAGCAATTAGATATGGAAACCTGTAAGCACAATGATGATTATAAACAAGCTCCTAAATGCAGAGGATTTTGGAAGCATATTTATGTTTTCTGATAAGTGAATAACTAAATGGCAGTCGGTATATGTTGACAGAAAACGGCAGGCAGTATATGTTTTCAATCTCTCTGCCTATTGCCGCCTAACAGTTTTGAATGCTGCTTTGAATGCTCATTGCTGCATATATAAAATTACAATTGGTCCACCATATTGGTGATAATATCACAGCAATGACAGCAAATTCTCTGTTTCTTTATATCTCTCCACTTAAATTTTGACACATAATTTCTTACTTGACACTAATTAATTCAAAAATTAAATAAAAGAACATGTGCCAAAATTGAAGCGAAAAGACACAAGGAGGACAGAGAATTTGGAGACAGAGGATCTGCTCTCCATAGTAACAAGCTTTTAGAGTAATAATTAAGACAAACAATATATAGGTGACAGTCATGGTAATTAAAGATCAACAAATTCATATACCCTTCTCTCTCTCTCTCTATATATACATATATATATTTGTATTATTTTGTTTTATTCTCTGTCCTTTAATATATATCGTTTTAGAGTTATACATAAGAATTAAAAAATAATTAGATATATAACATTAAATATAATATCAATTGTTTATAATACTTTTACATTTTCACAATTATCATATTTATCTCATACTCTCTCTCTCATCTATAATATTTTCCTATGAGATGTAATTTAAGAAAGATTGAAATTAATTCTCCTAAATTAAATAAAAGGATAAATAATTAGGATAATTCTTTTGATTATAATTTTTTCCAAATTATCCTAAAATAAATTTTCTACAATTTTCAATACTCATTTCTCTTTTTTATGTATATCCGTACAATTCAGATGTTATCTTTTTCTTCTCTCTCCATCCCAATCTTACACACTCCCTTTCCTTTTTCTGCTCTCTACTTCTTATTTGACTCTATTTCTATATTGTAATCACTCCTTTTAAAAGTATAATCATGTATTCTTCACACACAAAAAAGTAGAAGTAATTTTATGTTAATTACAAAATATTTAAATTTATTCCTTTAATTAGTTACATCTATGGTTAATATAGTTTAGTTTGTTCTCTTTTATAAGAATACGCATAATCTAAATACTCCATGGAACAACTTTTTAATTATAAAGAAAAAGGGTGGAAAACAAACTATATGAAAAAATGAGTTTATAGGATAACTATATCTTAGTTAAAGATGAGGAAATAAAAAGTAGATGAATAAATAAATAAAAGAGTGTTTTGGACATTTAATAACATATTTAATTAATAATAATTAAATTTCTTCATATATGTGCTCAATTCTAAATCGTCTGAAGGAAAATATATTAAGGGGTATAGGGAATATCGGTTAGTGCACAATTATTAGTGCACATAAAAGTACTCAATTTTATGTGGCAAATTCTCAACCTCTGCTAGATTTGTGAACAAAAGAAGTACAACAATCACCTCTATGACAATCTCTTTCATTGAGTTGTATATATATATATATGCTGTCATTAATTTGTTCCAAACGAATATATATATATATATATATATATATATATACGGTCCGGATCAAGTGCATACTCCTTATATTACTCACTCGTGCTTACCCTCCTTTAGACGACGGTTTCGGTCATACAATCGTCGTCTATACTTTTAGCGACGGACAACATATAGCGTCGCTAAAAGTATAGACGACGGTTGTATGATCGAAACCGTCGCCTAAAGGAGGGTAAGCACGGGTGAGTAAGATAAGGGGTATGCACTTGATCCTTGTTCTATATATATATATATATATATATTTAAAATTTCATTCACAGCAATCGATTACTGTGGAGCAACCATTTTTTTTAATCTGTTAAAAGAAGTATGTATATATATATATATATATATATATATATATACACGTCATTTAGTTTCTTGTTTCATTTGTATATAAATGGGGATGTTACACATATATAAAAGATATCAGACAAATTGGTGGGAACAAATAGGAGTTTTATTGTATTCTTTCACTGTTTGCCATGAGATCACTTTCATTGCCGACCAACACATACATAACTGATAACTTGCTGTTTACAGTTATACAACAAATTTAAGAGCAAAAATATTTCGACTCAAGGTGCAATTTCTATTAATAATATTTTTTTAAGTCATCTTAACCTATCAAGTGTTAGGAAAATAGAATGGACACAAGGGTTAATAACATTTATAACGTATGTTCTTATATTGTCTTTACGGTGCTCAGAGTTAATAACATTTATCTCTCATGATACAATGATAACGTATGTTATAACAGCGCTATAAATAACACACTCAGCGAACTAAATTAAAATGCTCAGAACTCTCTCAAAATGAACCATGAATAATGAATATTGCTTGAAATGTTTGGATTTGAATGATCGAAGTGGCTGCCTCCTAGTCTATTTATAGGAGGGGTTAGTGTGACCCATCAGATGGGACACAACCACTTGAAAGGGTATGAGACGCTTATAAAAACGTATGGCAGTGCATCCTTAATTTGGTCAAAATGACGTAGTTTTAATCCTTTGCAGATTGAACGCGTCCGTTCGGATTAAAAATGACGTAGTTTTGGGTTGTCCGTTATTAGGCGATATTTTAGGAATATAATATTTTAGATATTATTATATTGTTACGATAGACTTATAGTTTTCATCATTCACTCTTCCATGATTAACTCCAATAATTATGTAATGGTTATCTCCATGATTATCTCCTTGAGTTAGAGGTAATATGTTAGTCACCCATCTTATCTTGTATTAGTATAAATATCTCATATCTTCTCAATGTAAACAATATACATAATTATCAAGTTATTATCTATGCAATTATCTATTCTCTCAATTCAATACTCTCTCTCTAATATGATGTTCTAACTTGGTATCAGAGCCATAAGGCTAGCAACCTTTGATCCTCCCTTTCCTTTCTTCTATCTACCGTCGCATATTTTCTAAATTCCCTTCGTTGTATCTTTGTTTAGTCTAATTTTCTCTAGCTCTAGATCAGTGTTCCATCAATAAATACCTCTGCTACACATTTAGTCTTCTCCATACGATTCCATGGTGGAAAATCAATTCTCTCCATACTCGGATTTTCACTCTTCTCCATACAATCCCAAATGGTGACTTGATCCTCCCTCTTATGATTGTTCTAATGAATCACAAGAAAACTTTTGTGATCTTTCTCCATAATTTCTCTCCTCTCAAGTCGATGATGATAGTGTCTCCACAAATGATGCTTGTGAGTTTTTCCAGAATTGGTATGTTGATGATCTTTTAGATCAAGTGTACTCTCTTCAGAAACTTCCTTCTCAATCCGTG
The DNA here is from genome assembly GCA_020205505.1 of Panax japonicus. Taxonomy (NCBI): domain Eukaryota; kingdom Viridiplantae; phylum Streptophyta; class Magnoliopsida; order Apiales; family Araliaceae; genus Panax; species Panax japonicus. The sequence continues at coordinate 27,026,921 of CM035095.1, forward strand.
AAAAATTATATCTCTGAGGCAAAATCTCTCGCCTATTCTCTTACTCGCGCCGGTGAACCGATCGATGAAATTGAACTCATTGATTCCATTATTGATGGGCTTGATGATCCTCTTAGTGACTTCTGCAAGTACTATTATGAGATAAATTCTTCTTTATCTTTAGATTTGCTCTCTCATATGCTTCTTGATCATTAAAAATTACAAGATATTCCTTCTCTTTCTCCACAGTGTGATATCTCACATGCTCACTCTCCACCAATAGGATATTCTGATGAGCACTTGTCTGCTTCTGCCCAATCCAGACAATCTTTGTATCAATCCAGACAGGCTGATCCGTCTGCATCAGAAGTAAAAGTAGATGTAATCAGACACCCTCACCCGTCTGCATTCCCACAATTTTCTCCAATTACTTATCCTTTTTCACTTGCCACTTCTCCACCGTCGGGAACCAAGAGCAATATTGCTCTCATTTTCTCTATATCTATGCAATATGCAAGACTTGCAACTGATAGATCTCTAATGTATTTCCTTCTCTATGGTTCTCATATTCATATCTCTGCTACTTTCTCCTCCAAATCTGGGCAGTCACGATCTGCAACCATGGATACTTCAGACATCATGCTTTCACAGTCCAAGACGATATGTCCACCACCTATTCAACATGTCACCTACCTTTCTTTGGTTGGATGTTATTATCATGCATGCTACATCTTTGTTCAACCTCTCATGGAAGTTGTTTTTGTTTTCTCTAATTCGAGGAGTTGTTATTCTGTTAACTCTTCACTTACATGGATGTTCAACCAAGTGCAAGCTCAAGCTTCGTTTCCCTACGTTTCGCTTGTGGGGGCGTATTAGGTGATATTTTAGGAATATAATATTTTAGATATTATTATATTGTTAGGATAGACTTATAGTTTCCATCATTCACTTTTCCATGATTATCTCCAATAATTATGTAATGGTTATTTCCATGATTATCTCCTTGAGTTAGGTAATATGTTAGTCACCCATCTTATCTTGTATTAGTACAAATATCTCCTATCTTCTCAATGTAAACAATATACATAATTATCAAGTTATTATCTATGCAATTATCTATTCTCTCAATTCAATATTATCTCTCTAATATGATGTTCTACTACAAGAAACTGGGGCATTGGCGACGGGCACATTATCGACAGCACACTACCCGTCGCGAATAAGGTTATTAACGACGGTCAAGCCGTCGCGACTGTAAGCCGTCGGTAATGACCCTTTTATTTGGCGCCAGACTTTTTCGGTGGAGGGAAAACTCATTGGCGACGGCACCAATGTTATAAGCGACGGCACCGCCGTCGGTAATGACTACATATCGACAGGGTCATTCACGACGGCTGGACCGTCGATAATGAGTCTTATATTTTAAACCCTCGCACGACGGCAACGAGCTGATGTTTTTTCTTCCCTCTTAATTTTTCTCCTTCCCTCGCATTTTGGCCATTTCCCCCAAATATTGATTCTAAGTTAATATCTCGATTGATTCTCAGGTAGCTCAATCGCCAGCTTAATCGTCGTTTCCAAGCCCAACTTAATCGCCGGTTCATCAATTTCGCCCAACTTAATCGCCGGTTCCAAGCCCAGTCGCCGACTGCTGGCGGCTGCCACTAGTTCGCCACCACCTGTGCACCGCCCAGTTCTTCATTTCGCCCCCATTTCGCCTTCAGTTGATTCTACAGTTTTTCTACACTTCATTTTGGTAATTTTTTAAATTTTATTCAACACTTTCTACAGTTATTATTTGTGCTTCTAGCTTTGGTTTGGTAGATGTTAATGGTTCTGTTTTTACAGTTCCTTTGATAACATGGGCCTATATATGCATCTGTACATTGTTTATGAATGAGCTAGCCTCAGTTGATTCTACTGTTTTTACATTTTTTTAACTTGTTTATGAATGAGCTAGCAAATTACGTACATTTATAATAATTAATTTATTTTTGAATATACTCATTTTCTATAGTTGATAGTAATTATATAAGAATATCATGGTATTTTATAAGTTTAAACAACTATATGTTTTTTTCTTAAGCATTTTTTTTAAAATATCTCTACTTTTGAAACTTAAAACAATAATTTAAAAACAGAAGGAAATTTTGTAAAATATCTATAGTTTTTCTTAAAACTATTGGTTCTAATAATTTTGCTCAAAAGGTATGTCAAGTTACAGATGTTTGATATTGATGTCTCGTTATGTACTTTGACACCGACTTATTAGATTAAGTGTTGAAATCTTGTATGATCATGAACATCTGCACTTGGTTAGCTTAACATTTACTAGTTTGAACTTTTCATATATTGGTTTGGAAACGTATTCTGAACCTTTCGAGCCTCTTTTGGCCTCTTTTGCTGTTAGATGTGATTCGAGGGCCATATTAGTCCTTAGTGATTCTGTTTATTTATTAAAACCCTTTGGTTTAAGTGGTCAACATATTAACATAGACAGTGCACAATGTAAATACGCTTTCCCCTTTTTTTAACCCGGTTGTTTGTTTTGCTCATGCTTATATATGTTATATGATGTTTTATGGTTAGACATGGTCATTTTATGTTTTGAAGAGCTTTTATGTCAAAGGAAATCAAAAACAGTTTTTAATTATGAGTAAGAACCATAAAAATTTTGGGTTCATAATTCATTCTCAATAATATAGTATTCTTTTTTGTTCTAGGAAATAGTTCAATTTCATACATGCATATTTTCATATAGTTTAGGAAGCTTAGAAACACGTTTGAGATTCACTTAGTAGGAGTGAATCTCAAATAGTCCCCGTTTTGGGACTGTTCTTGTATGTTTCGATCTCACTTAGGTCGGTGTTAACGACTTGAGCACGTCTTTATATTTTTTGAATTTTCGGTCAGTATATATCTCTTGATGTTCTTCGGGTGCATATTTAGACTATGATGTGTTAGTCTATTTCGTGTACTTGAAGACCATGGGGAGGTGCTGCCGAAAATTCTGAAAAATGTAAAGATGTGTTCAAGTTGTTGGCATCAGTGAGGCGACACATCCGGGAATGGGATAGAAGCCTGACCCGTTAGAGTGGGAGATGAAGTTAGGAAACTCATAAGCTTGCATATACATTAACTTGGAGACTTGATTGTGTTTGTTTAACTTTCCATATATATAGCAGACAGTTGTCCGAGATGTCTGTTGATCGAAGTTGGATGGAACGTAGGGTAGCCACTGATAGGAGTGGGCTTAGCTCTGAGTATCGTAGTGGGGTTGAACAGTTTCTCAACTTCGCGTTTGAGCAAGTCAGCGGCGATGAGATCAGATGTCCTTGTAAGAGGTGTGTGAATGAAGTGTGGAAGGAAAGGAGTGATGTCATGTGCGACTTATTTGCGTATGGGTTCAAGCAGGGTTATACGACATGGATCTATCATGGGGAAACCTGGTTGGATGAACATGAATCAGAACCGGAATCCAGAGGTGACGAAAACTTTGACTGTACTAACATGATAGTCGAAGCTGCTGGTTCGTACTTTCAGTGGAATACAGACAGGGATGGCAGTAGCGTCGAGCAAGAGCCGAATGATGGGGCTAAGGATTTCTATGAGTTATTGCATGAAGCAGCGACACCACTGTATGACGGGCACGAAAAACACACCGTCTTATCTGCTGTGACTAAGTTTTTACACTTCAAGAATGAGCATGACTGTAGCGAGAGAGGTTTTAATGAACTGTTAAGCATTGTGAAGGAGTGTTTACCTGCAGGCAATAAGTTACCGGAGTCGTACTATGATGTGAAGAAAATGGTCAAAAGGCTCAATCTAGGGTATGAGAAGATTGATGCTTGTGAGAATGACTGTATGTTGTATTACGGTGATGTCAATAAAGATAAGAGGTCGTGTGATATTTGTGGTACAAGTAGATACTATGAGCAACGCAAGAAAAAGGGAAAAGACGTGCCGAGAAAGATCTTACGTTACTTTCCCATTGCCCCGAGGCTTCAGCGGTTGTTCATGTCAATACATACCGCCGAGGATATGAGGTGGCACTCTACACGGGACATAGTCGAAGGTCAACTGATGCACCCGGCAGATGGGCTTGAGTGGAAAAATTTTGATAACAAGCACCCCTCGTTTGCTGAAGAGGTTCGCAATGTTAGGCTTGGACTTGCTACAGATGGGTTTAATCCGTTTAACGGGCCTTACACAAAGCCCTACTCAACTTGGCCGGTGATTATTGTGGTGTATAACCTCCCGCCTTCGATGTGCATGAAAGATCCCTACATGTTCATGCCTTTACTGATTCCGGGTGATAAGAGTCCGAGTAAAGACATCAATGTATACCTCAGGCCGTTAGTTGATGAGTTGAAGATGTTGTGGGAAAAAGGGGTTCAAACTTATGATGTATCTCTTAAGCAGAACTTTGACATGAGGGCAACTTTACTGTGGACAATAAATGACTTCCCGGCGTTAGGAATGATCAGCGGATGGTCGACTCATGGGGGCTTATCATGTCCCATGTGCATGGGGTCAGTTAAAGCTGTGCGGCTCAAACATGGGGGGAAAATGAGTTTCTTCGCAACATCCAGACAATTTTTGCCGATTGAACATCGTTATCGAAGGATGAGTAGACAATTCAATCGAAAAACAGAGAAACGTCAAGTACCTGGCCGTCTTTCTGGGTCAGCAGTGTTGAGTTGGATTAGTCATTTGAAGTTTCCACCTCCAGGGAAGAATCACAGATTAGAGCGAGCTTATGGTTACGGTAAGGTTCACAACTGGACACACAGATCCATGTTCTTTGACCTGCCTTATTGGGCTACACTCTGCATCCGTCATTGTTTAGATCCGATGCATACTGAGAAGAACGTATTTGATAATATTTTTTATACAGTCATAGATGCCACTGGTAGAACAAAGGACAACAACAAGTCAAGGCTTGATTTGGTAGAAATGAACATTAGGGAAGATTTGTGGCTGTATCAGGAGGGTAGTAAGACGGTAACGCCTAAAGCTGAATATACTTTGACCAGGGAACAGTTGATATTGATATGTAATTGGATTAGTGGACTGAAGCTCCCAGATGGATATTCTTCGAATATAGCAAGGTGTTGTAAAGTTGAAGAGCTGAAGTTTCGGGGTCTCAAAAGTCATGATTGTAACGTATTCATGCAGAAGCTGATCCCTGTGGCATTTATCGACTTGTTACCGAAACGTGTGGTTGAAGCACTGACAGAGCTTTCTAATTTCTTCAGAGATCTATGCTTGACGGAGCTTCAGGTCAAAGACATAGATAAAATGGAGATGTAGATAGTGGAAATAATGTGCAAGTTAGAAATGATCTTCCCTCCATCGTTTTTTAATTCAATGGAGCATTTACCTATTCACTTGCCATACGAAGCTAAGTTTGGCGGTCCCGTACAATATAGATGGATGTATCCATTTGAGAGGTAATGACATTAATGTTTTTAATACGGTAAAATGTTCATTATTTTTTTGTTAATCTATATATCCCATAGGTATATGCGACGTCTAAAGCAAAAGGTGAAGAATAGAGCCCGTGTAGAGGGGTCGATTGCTGAAAGTTATGTTATGGAGGAACTTGTTAATTTCTGCTCGTTGTACTTTGAGCCGAATGTTCATACGAAGCACAATCGCTTACGTCGGAATCAGGCTGTTGCGCACGAGGAAAATGGAGAATTAACTGCCTTTAGTCATCCTGTACGCCCATTCGGCGGTAAAAAAAGGCGATTCTTGACCGATAGTGAGTATGCAGCTGCCACATTGTATGCACTTGTCAACATGAATGAAGTAGCGCCATACATTAAGTAAGTAGTCATAACTATATATGTCTGGTGTAATTGTGTCAAGTTCCTTTCCAAACACATTGAGTATATAACTGTTGTGCAGTCAATATGATGTTGAAGTACGTGAAACGAATCAGAGTATATCGGACGAGGATTTGCAAAATTTGAGAAATGGAGAATTTGTGCAATGGTTTAAGGATCATGTAAGTCTAACCTTTAAACGTTCAATGAATCTACCATCATAGACTTATTCTTATGGCGTAATTAACTTTAGAATATGTTGTGTTAATGTACATTAGGTCCTCGCTGATGAGTTAGCTGACAATCGACTAAAGCTTATAGCCGACGGCCCCGAAAGATCTGTAGATACTTATACATGTTGCATTGTCAACGGTTACAGATTTAAGTGTTGCGATATTGGGGAAGTCGCTTCTGCTGATTCTGGTGTTGTGGTGAAAGGTAGCTGCTACGATAACATTTGGGATGACTGGTATGGACGATTGCTAGAAGTTGTCGTTCTCAAATATTGGGGTCATAAAGAATTAGTTTGCTTCAAATGTCATTGGTTTGATGTTCAGAATGGAGTTAAAGTAGATAAAAAATCAGGACGGGTGACTGTTAATGTTAAGTCAAAACTAAGACTGATGAGTGGTATGGACGAGCCTTTTATTTTAGCAAGTCAAGCGACACAGGTGTACTACGCGCGGAGTGTTAAGACTCCTTCAAGCCCATGGCATGCTGTTATAACCACCAAAGCCCGTGGTTTTCAAGGAACAACTCCTCGTCCAGACGATGAACCTTTACAAGTCGAGTCTACTAGTGTCACACCTGCTGTTGTGACAATTATTAGTGAGTCTAGTGAAGAAGAGGATGATGTTATCGCTGTCGAAAGTGAAGATGATGTTGTTGAGGAGGTAAATATAATTGAAGAAATCGTTGAAGACGACGAAGATGGTGATGACAACGATAGTGAAGATCTACTGCTCGAAGATGACGATTCTGATATTGATTGCTTTGACGATATAAATGATTAGGAGTATGTACTATTTGTGTCAGTTTAGTTGTATTCAAATGTAATAGTTTGTAGTAGTGCAATCATTATCTTCAACTTATATTAATCTATTAAATAAGGCGTTGAGTTGTTTTATGAGTATGTACTATTTATGTTGCATTCTTTTAATTGTATTTGTATGTAGGTTACTATTTATGTTGCATTCTTTTAATTGTGTTTGTATGTAGGTTACTATTTATGCTGCATTCTTTTAATTGTATCTGTATGTTATCCTCTATGTTATCCCTCTTTTACTGTATGTTGCATTCTTTTAGTTGACAGTATACATACATATGGCGCGCACACCACACGGCGATCGTGGTGGGCGTGCAGGTCGTGGGGGCCGTGGAGATTCTACGCGTGATGATCAGGCGGGATCGTCAGGTATAATTATATATGTTATTGGGATACACCTTATTATTTTTTATTTTATATTGTATTGACATTATATTCGTTTATATAAATATTGATGTATTTCAATACATAGGTGATCGACGTAGGCCTCCGCGGGGACTAGCACGTGGCTTGCTAGGGAATCCCCCCCAGGCGCCTCTTATATGTCGTGTTGGGACTCATAGGTAATTTCATAATCCTATATAATATTACTATAATATATCGTATTTAGTTCTTATATATTCTTTGTAATTTTCAATTTCAACTGTAGTATCCTTGACGCCACGCCAAGGAACACGTTGCTTGGGATCGTCCGCAACCGATTCTCAAGCCCGTGGATGAGGTGGGCAGATGTGGATGATCGTACACGTCATTTGATTATTTCTGAATTTAAGGTAGGATGTCAATCATTCATATGCTGTTACCTCTTTGATTTATGTAATCTCTTTGATTTATGTTGTCTACTAAACTTCTTAATGTGTAATGTGCAGAGATATTATCGTTTTGAGGACGGGCAGGAAGCCCATGGCATGACTGTTCTGCACAGATACCTAGAGATGAATTGGCACAAGTGAGTCTACGATTGGAAGAAAAAGGCCCAGACGAAGATGGCTGATGGACAGACACTTAAGGATGTCCGGCCAGATTTCATATCTGCTGCAGTGTGGGACCAGATGTGCAGCATTTGGGACGGCGAGGCCTTCAAGAAGAAGTCGGCACAGCGTTCAGCTGTCCGACAGCAGAGTCATCTCCCACACTGCACTGGGTCTCAGTCGTACGACCTATACCGGGAGAGACTTGAGGTGAGTTTAAAGCATGCACCCTCCCGCTTGGAGTTTTGGTGGCACGCCCACCAAAAGAAAGGTGACGGTGGTTATATCTCACCTGAGGCAGAACGCATTGCTGTAAGTTATTTAATTCTCTTATTTAATATGTATTTAAAATTTGGATATTCTTTTATATTATTTTATTTTATACTTTGCGTAACATCTCATCCACTACTGTGTTTTTTGTCAGCGACGGTTCGAAGATCTTGCAGTGGCCCGGAGCAGCCAGAGAGGTGACACTCCAGTAGACGAGTCTACGCATGCAGACGAGGAGATAGAGGACTGGCTGCAGGCTACAGGGGGACCGAAGAAGGGTAGAGTTGTGGGCATTCCCCATGTCCCAGCTTACACCCTAGTCCCTGCTGCGAGATCTCGACGACGCCTTCCCACTGGAGGTAGTGGTGCGAGTGGATCGGGCGCCGGCCCTTCATTATCCGACGACTTCTTTCGGCGGATCATAGAGGGGTGCATGTCAAACGGTGTAGTGCAGTCAGGCGCACCATCACGCGAACGGATCTATCAGCTGGCTCAGGAGGTTATCCACGGCTCTATCGATACTACAGCTGCCGTTGACGATCTCATGGCTGTAGTACGGGAGGAGGCCATCCGCGTGTGTGCAGTTGTCTTGGCCAACATCTTCCCACCACATATTCGACAGGTAAAAATAATTAAATTATGTATTTCCTTATTTAATTTATGTAATTTGTAATTGTATTGCTTAGATAAACATAAGATAAAACCCGAACGCCACGCAAACACACACACACAGCACCGCGTAGGTATTAGACACGCGTTACAACTGACGGTACTCGATTCCGACATACGGAGACCGAGTTATCGCCTAGTTTGCGAAACTGAACCACAGTTAGCCAAAAAGCCGAAAAAGAGCCCGAAACCTGCATCGTCCGTCTGAACGCCACGCAAACACACACACAGCACCGCGTAGGTATTAGACACGCGTTACAACTGACGGTACTCGATTCCGACATACGGAGACCGAGTTATCGCCTAGTTTGCGAAACTGAACCACAGTTAGCTAAAAAGCCGAAAAAGAGCCCGAAACCCGCATCGTCCGTCCGAACGCCACGCAAACAAACACACAGCACCGCGTAGGTATTAGACACGCGTTACAACTGACGGTACTCGATTCCGACATACGGAGACCGAGTTATCGCCTAGTTTGCGAAACTGAACCACAGTTAGCCAAAAAGCCGAAAAAGAGCCCGAAACCCGCATCGTCCGTCCGAACGCCACGCAAACACACACACAGCACCGCGTAGGTATTAGACACGTGTTACAACTGACGGTACTCGATTCCGACATACGGAGACCGAGTTATCGCCTAGTTTGCGAAACTGAACCACAGTTAGCCAAAAAGCCGAAAAAGAGCCCGAAACCCGCATCGTCCTTCCGAACGCCACGCAAACACACACACAGCACCGCGTAGGTATTAGACACGCGTTACAACTGACGGTACTCGATTCCGACATTCGGAGACCGAGTTATCGCCTAGTTTGCGAAACTGAACCACAGTTAGCCAAAAAGCCGAAAAAGAGCCCGAAACCCGCATCGTTCGTCCGAACGCCACGCAAACACACACACAGCACCGCGTAGGTATTAGACACGCGTTACAACTGACGGTACTCGATTCCGACATACGGAGACCGAGTTATCGCCTAGTTTGCGAAACTGAACCACACTTGTAGAACACAAACTAAAATAATATAAATATGATCTATTTTGGGGACTCCGTTATTAATATTTTAATTTTGTAGGGTCTTGTTGATGAGACTCGTGGAGGTGAAGATGGCGGCACAGGTGATGCTCGTGGAGGAGATGGTGATGATTTCCGAGCTGATGCGGATGAGACTATGGAGGATGGGACTGGCGATGGGACAGAGATTCCTGATCTTGGGCAATAGTTGTTTATATTTATATTTTGACTTTCATGATTGTATTTAGCTTTTGAGTTGTATAGATTTGAGTTTGGTATCTAATTATATTAATTGTTGATAGTAAAAGATATGATTGTTATTGATATGCGTATATTGTCATTATTTATTTTTCTTAGTTTATAACAGGTACAATGTATATGTAAATGAACAGGGGAATTTTGCAATTTTATTATTTTTTTTTAAAGTGGGTCATTGGCGACGGGACCATTGGTGACGGCCATGCCGTCGGCAATGACTCATAGGCGACGGCACGCCGTCGGCAATGACTCCCGTCGCCAATGACCCACTTGCCGACGGCGAACGACGGGAGACCGGGGCGACGACCCATACGGCGACGGTAAGGGCGACGGACATCGCCGTCGCCAATGACCTCATTGCCGACGGCAATAGGGTCATTGGCGACGGCATCTGCCGTCGGCAATGACCTTATTTTTTGTAGTAATTAACTTCCGTTCGGCCAAATAGCGCTTTCCAAAACGACACAGTATTAACGCCTTCGTTCGGGCAAATGACTTCCCTAAACAATACAACTTTGATATTAAATAACAATTTTCAAAACGACACAGTTTTGATAATAGAACTAAAATAAAAATAACTTTTATCAAAAAATATATATACCCAAACTCACGAGCCCGACTGGTCGGCGCGTGTGTGAACATCCTTTGGTCAAAATGACGTAGTTTTAAGCCTTTTCAGAATGCGCACTTCCGTTCGAGTCAAAAACGATGTAGTTTTGGGGCGTCCTTTCGACACAATTTGATAATAAATAACATTTCTCATCAAAACGACACAATTTTGATAATATAACTAAAATAAAACAAAATTTAAATAAATATACTGAAACCCACAAGCCCAGCCGGTCCGGTCAGCGCACAAGTTCAAACCAATTCTTAGTCGTCATGTCCTTTTCCTTTCACGAAAGTGGATTGCCTTTTAAGGCCCAAACCCAAGAACAATTTTATTATATATATTCATTCAATCTTTAGTTATTAACCGATATAGGGTTTATTTTTCCACAAATATTTATTATCATTTTCAATGGGGATTTTAATCTACTCATGGGATAGAATACATTAATATGTGAATTTATTTCAAATGGTTAATGAACCCCACTTTATATTATGCTCAAATTCTAACATCAAAATTATGATTGAAGGTATTAATAATAACAACTTAAATTTTTAATTATATATATCAAACTATCACACATCACACATGTTACAATGTAAGACTAGGTGTTACAAAAGTAGAGTTCATTTTTTTTCTTAGATGACGTATATTACATGAATAATCATATATGAAGGCCAAGTTATAAATTCGATCGTAAGGGATCGTAACTGAGCTCATCTTTCTTTGTCCAATTAAACTCTCTAATAGTTGTAAGCTTCATATATATATATATATATATGGGAGCCCTTCCATAGCAACCGGTTGCCATGAGAACTGTGCAACAACCCCTTTTTGTACCGTTGATAAACTTATTGGAAGGCTGAGATGAACAATAAATTTACCAAGCCGTAAGAACTTGTACCGGCTTTTATTTTAATATGAGGACCCCACCATAGTCAACATGTTGTCAGTTTATACCAATAAATTGAATTTTTAATATTAAATAATATCCAACCGGGACAAGCTCATACGGCTGTAAAAAAACAAATGTAAAAAAACCAAGGACAAAAATAATATAGCAACTTTATTTTATATTGTTTGTTGCTATATTATTTTTGTCCTTGGTTTTTTTACATTTGTTTTTTTACAGCCGTATGAGCTTGTCCCGGTTGGATATTATTTAATATTAAAAATTCAATTTATTGGTATAAACTGACAACATGTTGACTATGGTGGGGTCCTCATATTAAAATAAAAGCCGGTACAAGTTCTTACGGCTTGGTAAATTTATTGTTCATCTCAGCCTTCCAATAAGTTTATCAACGGTACAAAAAGGGGTTGTTGCACACTTCTCATGGCAACCGGTTGCTATGGAAGGGCTCCCTATATATATATATATATATATATATAGGGTCTCCATCCACAGCAACCGGTTGTTGGGGAGCAACCCCTTTTTGGCCAGCCGGTACAGCTTGTTACGGCTTATAAAAAAAAAAAATTCTAAGGCCGGTACAAGCTGTACCGACTGGCCAAAAAGGGGGTTCCTCCCAACAACCGGTTGCTGTGGATGGAACCCCATATATATATATATATATATATATATATATATATATATATATATATATATAGGGTATTCATCCATGGCAAACGTTTGCCATGGACACTATTCAGCAAACAAGTTGATTACCGTTGATATGGACAATGGAAGGCTGAGATTGGGCAACATTTCTCCCTGCCGCTACAGCTTGTAGCGGCAGTCCCTTTTACTTTTTGTCCATTTGCAAATTACATTACTGCCCCTAACTTATAATACATGCCTGCCACTACAGGCTGTAGCGGCAGTGTGACTCCCATCCATATGGCTATGTAAAAATAATGATAATGTAAAAAGATAATGATAATGTAAAAGATAATGATACATAATATAAAAATAAAAGATAATGATAAGATAATCTTTTATAATAAAATAAATTTATCTTTTATAATAAAAGTTAAAATTAATTTTATTTTACTATAAAAGATAAATTTATTTTATTATAACAGATCAATGGAAAAATAAAATAAATTTTATTTTATCTGTTATAATAAAATAAATTTATCTTTTATAATAAAATAAATTTATCTTTTATAATAAAAGATAAATTTATTTTATTATAAAAGATAAATTTATGTTTTTATAATAAAAGATAAATTTATTTTATTATAAAAGATTCTTTTATTATAAAAACATAAATTTATCTTTTATTCAAACTTATCTTATTTTTACATTATGTATTTATAAAAATAAGTTTATCTTTTATTCAGACTTATCTTATCATTATCTTTTATTTTTATATTATGTATCATTATCTTATCATTATCTTTTATTTTTATATTATGTATCATTATCTTTTACATTATCATTATCTTTTTAAATTATCATTATTTTTACATAGCCATATGGATGGGAGTCACACTGCCGCTACAGCCTGTAGCGGCAGGCATGTATTATAAGTTAGGGGCAGTAATGTAATTTGCAAATGGACAAAAAGTAAAAGGGACTGCCGCTACAAGCTGTAGCGGCAGGGAGAAATGTTGCCCAATCTCAGCCTTCCATTGTCCAGATCAACGGTAATCAACTTGTTTGCTGAATAGTGTCCATGGCAAACGTTTGCCATGGATGAATACCCATATATATATATATATATATATATATATATATATATATATATATATATATATATTGAAAGGTTTTGAACAGGATAGTTTGGTAATTAAATAGACAAGAAGGTACGTGTGAACAAAAGATTATGAAATGAAGGTAGAAATAGTTGGGCATTGGTTCCCTCTTTTGGAACCTTATGTAGGCTTTGACATTGACCCTTTTAAAGGCTAATGGCCAATCGGACACAATCTTTCAAACACAAGCAGCCTGGCCAAGAAAGTACAAACAACCTTCCCTTCACAAGGGGATCGATTAGTTCAGAAATGTAATGTTAGGTTATTCATTAATTTCCAACCAGATCGAATGTGCCATGTCTTACTATTTCCAAAATTGTAGCATGATATGTTTTTGGTCTAAATTATTAAATATAATACACATTCCAAGTAAAAGAAAAGGAAATGGAAAAGATTTTGTTTGTAAAAGAAAAGTAAAATTATATTTCCAAAACGAGAAGAAGAACAGGTAGACTAGCTTGTTACAAGATTATGTTTTGGTATTGGATAAGAATAAACTTAAATTATGAGTATATTGCTGTGCACGTTTGGCCTGTCTATGTCCAGTTAATTTACCTACTTCAAACCGTCGGCAAGAGGAATAAGCATATCCCCATGCATGAATATATATATATATATATATACTACACTAATTTGGATTTCGCTTTACGTCATTCCTAATTAGTATTTAATGATTAGCAAATATTAACTGCCAATCACGTCTTATGAGGTGCAAATCACGTCTTGCACCATAAGACAACTTAATAGTTGTACACCAAGGAATTAATTCCAAAGATTAATTAATTATACCATTCACTTTAAAAATAAGTAAATAAAAATTATAATACTCTTTATCCCAATAAACGAGCTAGTAATACTACTTTCTTTGTACTTGCGATTTAATTTTTTGCATTTAGGTTTTGAGTTTACTAAATTACTTCACAATCATTGCGAGGAAATTAAAGCATCCGCTTTAGTTGTTTTTTTTTTATTTCAAAAAGGGTGTGACACTATAATGAGAATTTTTTCCATTTACTACTTTTTGCTCTTGCACCATTAAAAAAAAAAGTTTGAAGTTATCATTCTTTTTGTAGTATATATATATACGGTCCGGATCAAGTGCATACTCCTTATCTTACTCACCTGTACTTACTCCTCTTTAGGCGACGGTTTCGGTCATATAACCGTCGTCTATACTTTTAGCGACGGACAACATATAGCGTCGCTAAAAGTATAAACGACGGTTGTATGACCGAAACCGTCGCCTAAAGGGAGTAAGCACGGGTGAGTAAGATAGGGGGTATGCACTTGATCGTTGCCCTATAAATATATATATATATATATATATATATATATATATATATACACACACCGAATCAGGTCCGGACTCCCGGTCCTGATAAAAAACGGACCCCAAAATTTTTATTTTTTTTGTAGAACTACTTAAAAAAATTATGGAACTGAAATTTTTCCATAATACAGTGTTTTGGGTGTGTTTTTAATACCTATACCAACCAATGTATGTACAGTCTGCCCAGACTGTACAGAAATATTTTGTTATACGTACCCAAATCACGCCCAAAACACTGTATTATAAAAAAACTTCAATTCCATAATTTTTTATTTATTTTTTTTAGTTGTTTTAAAAAAACAAAAAAAAAAAGTCCGAATTTTAAACCTGTCCGGGAGTCCGGACAGGATCCGGCCTATATATATATATATGGATATCCATCCACAACAACCGGTTGTTGGGAGCAACCCCTTTTGGCCCAGCCGCTACAACCTTTAGCGGCTTATAAAAAAAAATTGTCTAAGGCCGGTACAGGTTATAGCGGCTGGGCCAAAAAGGGTTGCTCCCCAACAATCGGTTGTTGTGAATGGAATTCCTATATATATATATATATGTAGGGGAATGATCCGTGGAAAGCGTTAGTTATTAGCACTGTTTGAACTAACGCTAATCTAGCCGTCTAATATTAGAGTTAATGGCTGAGATGAATGCCCAGCCGCTAGAGGGAGTAGCGGCCAGCAATAAATTAAAAAATCCTCTCTTCTGACCGCTAGAGGGAGTAGCGGCCAGTCAAAACGTCGTCGTTTTGATTGGCCGCTACTCCCTCTAGCGGCCAACACAGAGGATTTTTTAATTTGGCCCATAGCCCAGCCGCTAGAGGGTGTAGCGGCCAACAAAAAAAATTGGCTAATTATTGATTATCCTAATTATTCTCGTATATGCTACTTATTAATTAGTAAAATAAAATAATAAATTTTTTGTAAGTATAATCAATAATTATCCTTATATTTATTAATAAAATAAGTATGTATAAGGATAATTAATAATTTTCGTCTTCTGATTTTTAATTATAAATAGAAAATAGTGATTGAATTTATATTATATCCCTACTCAAATATATAAACTCAATCACTATTTCCTATTTATAATTAAAAATCATAAGACGATAATCAGTAAGTAATTATTCTTATACATACTTATTTTGTTAATAAGTATAAGGATAAGTATAATGATAATTAATGATTATCCTTATAATTATTCTTATAATTTTTTATTATTTTATTTTACTGATTAATAAGTAATATGTATAAGGATAATTTGTTAATAAGTATAAGGATAAGTATAAAGATAATTATTGATTATCCTTATAATTATACTTATAATTTTTTATTATTTTATTTTACTAAATGTACGAGAATAATTAGGATAATCAGTAATTGGCCAATTCTTTTTGTTGGCCGCTACTCCCTCTAGCGGCTGGGCCATGGGCCAAATTAAAAAAATCCTCTGTGTTGGTCGCTTTGTGTTGGCCACTAGAGGGAGTAGCGGCCAGTCAAAACGTCGTCGTTTTGACTGGCCGCTACTCCCTCTAGCGGCCAGCAGAGAAGATTTTTTAATTTATTGCTGGCCGCTACTCCCTCTAGCGGCTGGGCATTCATCTCAGCCATTAACTCTAATATTGGACGGCTAGATTAGCGTTAGTTCAAACAGTGCTAATAACTAACGCTTTCCACGGATCATTCCCCATATATATATATATATATAGAATATTAAACTAATATGGCAGTATTTTGATGACCATGAAAACGACACCATGATTAGCAATTCCATTTATTTCCTTGCACAATCTTCATCAGGTAGTTGAACTATTATTATTGCATTGCCTGTGTTGTGCATTATATATATATATATATATATATAGAGAGAGAGAGAGAGAGAGGTGAAGTGGTGTGAGGTGGGGTGCGGTGGGGTGGGGTGGAGTGGGATGGGGGGTGGCCTTGTCCCCCTTTGAACAAACCTAGTGTTGGAAATTGATTGGACTTTTGCCCTACACACACAAATATATATTAGTAGTAGTAGTAGTAGTATGCATGGCCGCACTTACATTTATTAGTACTCCACTACTTAACTAGTAGTAGTAGTAGTAGTATTTGTTGGAATCCTTAATTAAAATTAAACTGATGGGTGGCTCATCAACTAACTAGATCGATCTGCATATATATGTAGTCCAACTTATGGTCTGTCGAATGAGCATATATGCATAGGTAGGTAGGTGTCACTTTAAAATTTGCTGGATTTATTGCATAAATGTCATGTTTCGTGCTGGACTATTAATAACATACATTGGACATTGGACATTGCTCATTGCTGAACTTGTACTCACGTAATTATAAACATCAACATGATTCCACACATTATATTGTTCACAACTTGTTTGCTCCCGACTTTGTCAAATTAAATATTACTCCCTCCATTTTTTATTATTTGACGTTTTAGAGTTTTTTATTTGTCCTTAATTATTTGACGTTTATTCAAATTTAGGAGAATTAATGATAATTTTTTCAAAATTACCCCTTATTACTCTGCTTATTTTTTTGATACTTTTATGAGAATTTAGGAGAATTAATGACGTTTGTTCAAATTTAAGAGAATTAATGACCTTTGGTTCTCTCACTATTTTATGTCTAATAAATAACAATCTCTTATTTTAATACAAGGGCAATATAGACAATTGATATTATAGTTAATATTATACAATTATTATCTTATTATTTGTACACATCTCTAAAACGACCTATATTAAAAAACGAAGAGGGTAAAAGCCAGTCATATATCCACTTCTGATGGATGTTGATTTATAAGGTAAAAAATTATTAATAATAAAATAAAAGTAGTGGGGGGAGCAATAGGGTATCAATTGAATCGAAATCATTCACAAGATATAATTTTATTTTTTTGGGTGAAAAAAATGGGAGATAGTTAAAGTATGACAGTATTGCGCCTACAACAATTACGTACACATCTGAAGAAATATTCAATGTACTTATGTCGAGATCGAAGTTTAGGGATTCGTAAATATTGTGTAGGACGTAGAATTGTCACCGACCATATGTTGTAGGTGGAAATCGAATCCAAAGATTGAGCAAGAAAATTCAACACACTTGTAACACCCCCTTTAATTCCCAAAAGGAAAAAGAGATGTCACGCACAAATATAATAAATACAAACCTCTAATAAATCTCAAAATATTTTCAATAAAATTTAATATCAAATGTCACATACTCCGATTTAAATAGAAGGAACTCCACGTTTACATAGTCTCTACTAATAAAAAATAAATGCAAAAATAGGCCCCAAAACATCCAATTACAAAATCTTAGGAAAACCAAGTCTAATAATAATCTCAAAGTTAATCTACTCATTTGGATCAAAGGTAACTCTCATCCCACAAATCCTGATCACTCCTGATTACATGCCGGAAAAAGAACACAGCGTGAGCCAAATGCCCAGTACGGATATGAAGATGAATAAATATATCACAATAAGTAATGAATCTAAAAGAGTTGAATGAATGAACACATGTGAATTACAAATGAATTACGAATATATCAAAATTTGAGAGTCCATTTACAAATGACTAACATTGTCAATCGAATGATTATAGCCAAAAGAATCCCAAACAAATAAGGCTGAGTCAAATGGTTGTAAGATAACAATTTCATACTGAGCTCAAACACAAATAGCCAAAGGCTAACAAAATACATCGGTACCATGATGTATACAAATCAAATCGGATAGTACGCACGACACATACGTCACTAATCCGTCAAACAAATCGAATCAAATCAAATACTGGGTCGACCCATACGTTTCCTGAACAAATATATCAAATGGCCAAAGCTCATACCCAGAGCATACAAAAGGATACGCCGTGGACTGATCACACCGCCACGGAAGGTGTCATGCTCTTGTGACAAGAAGACATGCTTGTGGTACCCCCACAGGTGGTAAGTTCAAGTATACCCTAATGATCAAACTACAAAATGTAAGCCAAAAGGGGTTCAAATCACAAGGCTTACATGACCATCTCCGAATGAAATCAAATTATCAAATACGAACATACTCAATATCACAGGATATCAACGATCAAAACAACTCCTGAATGTGAACAAAATTATACGAAGAAGGATACAAACGAATAAAGTTCGTATTTTGGAGACTTTATTCGTTTGTATCCTTCTTCGTATAATTTTGTTCACATTCAGGAGTTGTTTTGATCGTTGATATCCTGTGATATTGAGTATGTTCGTATTTGATAATTTGATTTCATTCGGAGATGGTCATGTAAGCCTTGTGATTTGAACCCCTTTTGGCTTACATTTTGTAGTTTGATCATTAGGGTATACTTGAGTTAACCACCTGTGGGGGTACCACAGGCATGTCTTCTTGACACAAGGGCATGACACCTTCCGTAGCGGTGTGATCAGTCCACGGCGTATCCTTTTGTATGCTCTGGGTATGAGCTTTGGCCATTTGATATATTTGTTCAGGAAACGTTTGGGTCGACCCAGTATTTGATTTGATTCGATTTGTTTGACGGATTAGTGACGTATGTGTCGTGCGTACTATCCGATTTGATTTGTATACAACATGGTACCGATGTATTTTGTTAGCCTTTGGCTATTTGTGTTTGAACTCAGTATGAAATTGTTATCTTACAACCATTTGACTCAGCCTTATTTGTTTGGGATTCTTTTAGCTATAATCATTCGATTGACAATGTTAGTCATTTGTAAATGGACTCTCAAATTTTGTATATTCGTAATTCATTTGTAATTCACATGTGTTCATTCATTCAACTCTTTTAGATTCATTACTTATTGTGATATATTTATTCATCTTCATATCCGTACTGGGCATTTGGTTCACGCTATATTCTTTTTCCGGCAGGTAATCAGGAGTGATCAGGATTTGTGGGATGAGAGCTAACTTTGATCCAAATGAGTAGATTAGCTTTGAGATTATTATTAGACTTGGTTTTCCTAAGATTTTGTAATTGGATGTTTTGGGGCCTATTTTGGCATTTATTTCTTATTAGTAGAGACTATGTAAACGTGGAGTTTCTTCTATTTAAATCGGAGTGTGTGACATTTGATATTAAATTTTATTGGAGATATTTTAAGATTTATTAGAGGTTTGTATTTATTATGTTTGTGTGTGACATCCCTTTTTCCTTTTGGAAAAGGGGGTATTACAACACTGACCACTAAACTAACAATGGTTGGCCACTACATACAACTGGATAGAAGGATGAAACCCTTTTAATCTATTAATTATACTAAAACACAGTACATGGTACAATAGCTTGACACATGTCATCCTCAAAATTTAACACATGTCATGTCTAATTAATATTCCTTAATACCCTTAACAAAAATGTCTAACTAACATAACAAATGAGGTTGAAACAAACCTAAATTTATTCCCCTAAATTTGGGATCAACTATTCAATTATGGCATCAAAAATAACATTTAAATAACAAATAATATCAATCGTAACTTACTATATTGATTTTATAATCCCCAAAATCTACTATTTTTCTAAACATAATTATTATATCCTAAAATCACAATTTTTCTAATATTATATCATTCTTAATTATACCATACATTATATCATACATGTATGATATAATATTATAATACAGGTTTGATATAATATTATATATAATACACGTATATAACAAAATAATAAACTTACAACCTATTTAAACTATGCATATATTTACTAATTAAATTATATTACAACATAATATTTTACCATTTATAATTATATTACAACATAATATTATACAATTTAAAATATTTAAAACAAGATTAAAATAACAAATAATATCATTCATAACTTACTATGTTGATTTTATAATCCCCTAAATCATTACTTTAAAATCACTACTTTTGAATTTCACATTAATATTTTAATTTAATAATTTCATAAATCACTACAAATCTACACTGTTCTGATAATGTTAACTGTTTTAATATTATCATTACTAATTTAATTATTATCTCCTAAAATCACTACTTTTTTAATCCCAAATTAATATTTTAAATTTATAATCTCCTAAATCACTATAACTCTAAATTGTTTTCGTAATGTCAACTGTTCTAATATTATCATTTCTAACTTAATTATTATATCCTAAAATCACTACTTTGTTATATTATCATTACTCTCCGTTATTTAACTTAATTTTATTTCTATTAATACAATATAATATTATACCATTTATAATTATAGTACAACAGTATATTATACAGTTTAAAAGAACAAATAATATCAATCATAACTTACTACTTTTTAAAACATAATTATTATATCCTAAAATTACTATTTTTCTAATATTATACCATAAATTATATCATACATGTATGGTAAAATATTATAATACACGTATATAACAAAATCATCACCTATCTAAACTGTGCAAATATTATCATTACTAATTAAATTATATTACAACATAATATTATACCATTTATAATTATATTAAAACATAATATTATACAGTTTAAAATATTTAAAACAAAATTAAAATAACAAATAATATCAATCATAACTTACGTACTATGTTAATTTTATAATCTCCTAAATTACTATATTTTCAATCTAAACGGTTTTTATATTATCATTACTTAATTATTATTATCTCCTAAAATCACTACTTTTTAATCTCATGTTAATATTTTAATTTTATAATCCTATAAATCACTACAAATCTAAACTGTTTTGATAATGTTAACTGTTTTAATATTATCATTACTAATTTAATATTTTGAATTTATAATCCCCTAAATTACTATAAATTTAAACTGTTTTGGTAATGTCATCTGTTCTGATATTATTCTTTTTAATTTAATTATTATCTTTTAAAAGCACTACTTTATGATATTACCATTATTGCTGAATGACACTTCTGTCCCTCCAAATTACCACCCATTTTTAAAATCGTCTCTAAAGTTCAATTATTGTCAATTAGGTCCTTAAAATGACATTTTGTTGGCATTTTATGTTCATTCAGCCCAATTTAACCTCAACTCGATCTATTTTGACCAATTTTGATCCAACCCGATCCAGTTTGACCCAACCCAAAATTTTAATATTTTAAAATATAAAATTATTTTTAAAATAAGTTTAAAATAATAATTATCGGGTTGAGGTCAAATTGGGCTGACGGAATGGTAATGCCAACAAAATGTCATGACGAAAATTGAACTTTAGGGACAACTTTTAAAGTGGGTGGCAACTTGAAGGGACAGAAGTGTCATTCAGCCGAAATTGAGCTATTATCATTATTCTCCGTTAATTAACCTAATTTCTACATATAAATACATACCAATTATTATGCAACAACTCATGTTACGTACAAACAATTCTAAATGCTTTTGAAAGTGCAAATGACTTATATATCTGGATACCTTCAGATTATGGTGACAATGCATTCAATTTGTGGACTTTAAAAGTGCAAATGACTTCATTTTGTGGACTATATCTCACAGTGTTTATATTTATGGCTTCTTCATCTATTGTATTTTATTATCTGGATTGTAGCTTTGCATGATTTGTTATAAGTACTAGCATCTGGTAAATCATTTTTATCATCATTAATATTTTTTTTGGCAGTATGGTAATATTGTTGCAATTGCCAAAAATAGATAAAAAACTAATAAGACAATGTATTCGTTTTTTAACTATAACATTGTGTTATGTATGACACAGTATTATACTACTATGTTTTTGGACACGATGTTTGTTTAACATGTAATTTTCCTTAAGGTCTAAGGACTGAAACTGGTACATTCTTTATCTGTTTCTTCTTTCGTTTGGATGTTTGAATTATGGTGCAAGTAAGCGTATATGAGACATGGACTCTTTAAAATGCATCAAGTACTTGTGCCAGATATTTGAGGCTTGGTGAGGTTTGTGTAATGTGTAACAGACTTCAAATATGCCACTAACAATCGTATCAATATAACAACTCGATGTCATTGTGCATTACAATTTCTAAATATTTATTAGTGCTTTAGAATGAAAGAGGTACCTATTTTTAACTCTATTGGTTACATTAAAAATATTTTTATCAAAAAATTAATATATATATATATATATATATATATATATATATATATATATATATATATATATACACACACACACAACTATTACCCAACTCTATACAACATATGCTATACTTGGATATGTTTTTGCTCACAAAACTTTTACCCAACTCTATACAACACATGCTACCAAAATTTGATCATCGCATAACAATCTACCATCTTCTTATTGTATTTTAATTTAGTAATTGCACGTATAAATTTATTATTAATAAAATGAATAATTCCGCTGCAACGCGCGAGTTTATATCTAGTTGAATTACTATAACAAACACATGTACCAATTATAATATAATAAATTAATGAATATCTTCCTTATAAGATTAAATTTGACTCTTTTTTTTAATTTGAAAATCAAAAATATTATAATTAATTAAAAATATTTTTCATATAATTTGTTGTTTCACAATTTTATTGTTTAAAATTAATTTATATCGATTTTAAATTTTTTTAAATTAATTTCAAAATATTAATATTCATCTTATATTTTAAAACAGAGCGAGTATGTGAATACTTTTACATAGTTGTTATTATCAGGTTTCAAGTCAATATAAATATACTTTATAAAATTAAATTTTTTACACTATATGTATTCTCTCATTTTGAGATTTATTTATTAATTACTCAAAATAAATAATGATGTTTATTTTATTATTGATGCTTTTATTATTTCACTATTTTATCAAGCAAAATAACGTCATATCATGAATTGTTCTGTTGATGGAAAAGCTATAGATATTGAGAAATTTCTATTTGAAGAAAAACATAGATGCAAAAAGTTAAAATTAAAAGGAATTTCATGAAATTTTCTATGTGGGCCCCTATAGAGTCAATAAAGTTCAAAATTACGTTCCCACTTGGAAAGTAGAAGAACTAACTCAGTTTTCACTTTACACTCTATAGTTTTAAAATCGACATTTAATACCCCATAGTTTTAAATACTTGACACTTTGCATACCGTTAAGTGAATTTCTGTCAAGAAGGGTAAACTTTTTTAAAGGATAAAAGAGTCTCCACAACTTAGCCAATTATCAATTAATCATATTTATTTTGTTAACATTTATCATGTTTATTTGATGATCGTAGACTTTTTAATAAATAAAGTGGATTATGAAACTAATTAAAAACATTCATCTGAATAATTAGCAAGTATATAATCCTAATTTAGGTTTTAAAATTCAAAAAGTAGAGTGATAGAACCACCAAATTAATATACCTTATACGTGGCTAGTTTAATCTCTTTAATGACAAACTAATTATAGAGATTAGAGCCAAAAAGCTTGTTAATAATTAATATATATATATATATATGGTTATATGTACATACACAGTTGTGTAGTACACAGTGCCTATGACGACGGTTTTTTTGGGTTATGACAACGGTTGAACCATAAACCAAAATATCTATAATCATAGACGACTGTGTACTGCACATTTATGTATATATATTTTTCTCATATATATATATATATATATATATATATATATATATATATATATATATATATATATATATATATACACACACACAGAGAGGATCCAGTCCGGGATCCCGGGCTGGTCCTAAAATCCGGACCCAATTTTTTTTTTTTGCTTTTTTTTTTTGAAACAACTAAAAAAATATGGAATTGGAATTTTTACATAATACAGTATTTTGGGTGTGTTTTTAATACCTATGCCAACCAATATATGTACAGTCTGCCCAGACTGTATAGAAATATTTTGGTATAAGCATCCAAATCACACCAAAAACACTGTATTATGTAAAAATTCTAATTCTATAATTTTTTTTTTTAGTTGTTTCAAAAAAAAATAAAAAAAAAATGGTCCGGATTTTATAGAGTCCGGGATCCCGGACTGAATCCGGACTCTATATATATGTATATATATATATATATATATATATATATATATATATTTATAATTTTTAAAGGCAGAATTATTGTTCTCAATGCTCATGATATGTGTGCGAATCTCCAGTAAAATAGTATGAATTTTGTAATTAATAAATAAATAGGTAGTAGTAATAGATGAAGACGGTTGACTAAATAAATAATTAAGGAAGTGCTTAGCATTTTACGAGGTACTTTTAGGATATGATTATTTTAGTGTTTCATTGATAGGTTTATTAACTTATTTATTTATATATATTTTTATTTAATATTCGGTGCGATTTAAAAATCGAAAATGCCATACTTTGGACAGACATGGGTGGATGTAATCATTATTTGGGTTGACCCAATTTAATTTCATGATGGATATTTCCTCTTCAATAATTAAAATTCAAATAATAAGAATACTTTTGAAATTATATTTATAGATCCAAATAAACTGAATGCTCCATATATACAATTTTACAACAAAAGAATGTTCATATTTTAATAAATCACCAAAAAAATTAGGTGAAAAAAAAAAGGTGACATGTCGTTCACGCGTTCAATCATTAAATTATACGTCTAATTTTGCACATAAACGAAATCACATGTCGGAAATTTGACGTGTGATTAACAATGGACACTTATAACTTTAGAGCTCAATGAAACATTACCTTAAATTATAGTGTAGCCTTGTATTTATAGTGATCACACATCTGTATAACATTGTGCCCGAATTGAAATAGGATTCCTTATCATAGTAGTTACTACCTCCGTTCCTAAAAAATTGTCATTTAAGGTTTTTGCACATGAATTAAGAAAGTATCATTTACCAAGTAAAATTTGTTTAAAATTTTACCACTACCCCTTCATTGGAAGTTGAAAATTATTAATACATGAGAGAGAATTTCTTGGGACAATGAGAGAATGTAGGGGTAATATAGAAAAGTAAATAATTTATTCTCCTCAAAAATTATAAACGATAAACATTTTGAAATAAATTTTCTCTTTTAAAACGACAATCTTTTAGGAACGAAGGGAGTACCATACTAGGATAAAAATCAATCTTCTTATGGATGGAAAGTCAGATCCAATTCTAAAAGTTTCCACAAAAATAGGGAATAAAATAGAATTAGGATTGATATTCCTTAAAAAAAACTCTCAATTAAAATATACTCCTACGTGAGAAAATTCCTCTACGTGGAACGGGCCCCACCGAATCATTCGGGCATTGAAAATCAGGTCACAACACATAAATTTTACATCGGCAAATTCAAGAGTATAAATGTACTACTCTATCTATTCCTTAGTATAGGTCGTTTTAGAGTTGTGCACAAATATTAAGAAAATGATTGTATAGCATTAAGTATACTATCAATTGTCTATATTACTCTTGTATCGAAAGAAGAGAATGTTATTTATTGGACAAAAAATAGTGAGAGAACCAAAGTTATATTTATTAGTTGGGGTAATATTGGAAATTAAGCAATTAATGCTTACTTGAAATTCTCAAACGACTTATACTTAAGAACACAAATATTTTTCTAAAACGATTTATATTAAGAAACGAAGGGAATAATAAGTATGATGGAATTTGAACCTAATAACTAATAATGTATTAAACTGATCAATTGATATGAGATGAATTGTTTAATTCCGCTCTCACTACATAATTTATGACTAAAAGCACTTGATTAAAATGAATGCAAAATTTACTTTTTCTAGGTAAAACCAAGCATTAGGGCTAAGTTCAAGATTTTCCCCATAGGGAGGGTAACCCTAGTCAGAACAAAATCCACTGTGAGATTGGAATCCAGTAAGCACTTATTATAAGCCTCAATAAGTAATGAATTCAATTAATGCAATGCTGAGTCAGCATTTTGGAAGCATATTTTTGTTTTCTAAGAGTAAATGGGCAGTAGATGTTCAAAAGTGTACTTGTACAGAAAATTATAACAGTCTGTTTTTTTTATACTCAAGAAATAAGCATGCTAGCAAGCTAGTGGCAGGACTTTGCTTTTTTTAACAGTTGTAACGGCAAGCAGCTTAATATATGCTTAATTCCTACCAGTTTTTAAGGCTTCTTTCAATACTCATTACTGCATAAAGGCAATTTTACTCTTAAATTAACACATACCTTTATCATTCTGAATTCTATACCAAGTAGATGACTGTTCTCATAACTCAAATCCCAACATTCTTAGGCTGCAGGACAATTTAAATTAAATAATACACCCTCCATTTCTTAATATAAATCGTTTTATAGTTATATATAAATATTAAAAAAATAATTGTATAACATTAAATATAATATCAATTGTCAATATTGCCTTGTATTGAAAAAAGAAAATATCATTTATTGGGCAAAAAATAAGTTATATTTATTACTTAGGGTAATATTAGAAACTAAGCAATTAATGCTTACTTGAAATTCTAAAACGACTTATATTAAAGAACAAAAATAATTCACTAAAACAACTTATAGTATTAAGGAACGGAGAGAGTAATATTTTTGTTCAACAAAAAATATTTCATTCATTAAATTTGTTATCACGGGATAATTTACTAAAAAGTAATAATTCGTTAATTCACGACTTTAGGTAACCGTTAATAAATTCCTTTTTTAAGTTTTACAGGAGTTATAATTACCCAATTCACGACATGTGAAGGGTAATGTGTTGTGCGATTAGGTCATTTTCTCGTAATCATAAATTTAGGGTGATATTGTACAAGTAATTGAATTTGAATAAGTCTAATATCACGTAAAACCGCTCATAATCAGAATATTAAAATAGCATAGATTAAGTCATACCACTGTGCCAAAAGCCATTTACTTGTTATTAATAATTGTAAAGGGGACAAGATCAAGTAACCCATCCCCACATGATGATACTCGTTGTCAAGATCATGAATTCAGCAAATTTCTTATTCTGAACAAACGTGTCCTTGGATCCCTTTTTTACTAAATCTTTGGTAGTTATCACAAATGGATCACTAGCTTTAATTTGTTGTCATATAGATATATATATATTGTATTTTATATTTTTAAGCTTTTGTTTAGCATTTTATTGGCTAAATAAATACTCCAATTATTTATTGACAAAGTTACATTAATGAATAAACAAAATATGAACATTATTTTCCACATATATAATATATAAGAAATGCATTTATTTGTTAGAGGAGAAGGAGTGGTTTTTAATCCGTTTATAGATTTTATGATCGATGATGTTCTAGTATTCTCAAAGGATATAGCTCAATACTGAAAATATTTAAACGTGTTTAAAACTAGTACTACATTTATAGACCAAATGTGTATCTTCCCTTTGTCATAGTAGGTGGGGTCTACCTCATGTGAGAGAGTACCTTGTGAAACTAACAATTTAACTTGTAGAAATATCAATTCTCAAAAAAATAAATTACTCCCTTTATTCCAAAATTAAAGATACATTTGTCTTTTTAATATGTTCCAAAATTAAAGATATATTTTTAATTCAAGATTATAAAGTGATTATGTTCTTAATTTGTCATTATTTTTTTACTATTATTTTTAACTTTTTAGCGATCTGCGGCTAAATTTCTATCTAATATTAAAATTATTTGACTATCAATTTTCTATTCTACTCTTTTCCTTTACTATTTCCTGGTGCATTTTACTCATTCTTGTGTCCCACCATTTTTACGGTTTTACCCATCATTTTTACCATTTTTACGGTTTTTACGGAATAGGGAATAGGGAATAGGATAGGTTTCTGTACCTCTATGTTAAGGCTATGGAAACCCCCATTAACAGAACACAAGAGAGTGACAATGGCTAGTGCTTTTGCTTGAGCTATCGGACACAAAGAAAGTCCTAAACAGAGAAAAAACAGGTCAAAGGTGGAAACCCTCTTGCCCTGCATTATAACAAGAGGCTCTACCCTCCCTATCCTACCCTACCACACCCCACGCCACCCCATCCCACTCCACTCCAAGAGGGACTACGCCAAGGACTTTGACCCCTACAGTAATATAAACCCATTCTTTACACGATTCCCACTGCAAAACATAATGTCAATAATACCCTTCCAACTTCTTTGGAATTACAATAATTTACCATTTATCACTAGGGTATAAATGATGGATGGGGGGACCTTCAATGGCAAAAAATCTGTTTTGGGCATATGTAGTTGTCTTTAATAGAAATAGAAGAAAACAAAGAATTTGTTAAAAAAAATAATTAAAAAAACACACAAATATTACTGTAAAAAGGGAGGGAAGAGTGAGCAAAAACTGAAACACCAGCGCATCTTTCTCTTTGCTTTCTCTACTTTTCATGTGGTTATTAAGTTGGTCCTCTGCCCCAAATAACCCCCCCTTTCACTGCATCAAAAAGAAAAGCAAATGAACCCCCCACCCCTCATCCTCCCCCCAATAGTTTCATGTACTATACATATAAATAAGAGAGAGTTTCTCATGGGCCCACACACATAGAAATAATTTTGGAAAAAATATCCCACAAAAAATTCATAATTCCATAATCTATTCAACTTTTTCTTTTCTATAAGCTGTACATTTCCCTTATTCTCAAACCCCCTCTTTCTCATTGTTGAATCTTCTTTCTGGGAAACATTTACTCTTTTCCCAATAGGCAATACCCTACTATCCTTTCAAATCTTCACATTCCTTGGTTACCACAAAAATTTAAAGAAATAAATAAAGAACTCATAATCCAATTTTCCCCCCTTCCCCTTGAAATATACATAGTACTTTCCCATCCAAACACTCGTGGCTATCCACAAAATTCAGCCAT
Source organism: Panax japonicus (assembly GCA_020205505.1). Lineage (NCBI taxonomy): Eukaryota > Viridiplantae > Streptophyta > Magnoliopsida > Apiales > Araliaceae > Panax > Panax japonicus. Next base: position 27,056,377 of record CM035095.1, read on the forward strand.
GAGCAACCCCCCATTATCATTTGTTGCCAATCCAATCCTGATCCACAAGAAGTTCGAGTGCGTGCCCTTATCCTTTCTCCAATTAAAGATTTTTTCCGATGGCACCGGGAGCTGCTGCATTATTCCCGGTCTATTGATAAACAGTGAGATTCTAGATTCAAAACATGAATCTTAATGATCCAAACTTGAATTTCAACTCATGTTTCCTGGTGTGTCACCGGTCCTCCACAAAGATTCTCCCGACGAAATCTCGAAACCTCTTGGAATATAGCTTTGGATCAACAGCTGAGATCGAGGTAGGGTCAGCTTGCAAAGATTTGTATGCATGCTCTAGCTTCTTGCTTATGTCGTAGTCTTGTAAAATGTCAATAATCCCAAAGTACAGGACCACTTCGTAGGTTTCACCACTGCCTGGACTATACTGATCAAAGTCACTCCTTCGAGCCACTCGCTCTGCCCTTGCAGGCATATTGGCTCCCAATCTGATCAGTGGTTTCCTGATAAAATATGTTCAAATTCAAGTTCAGTCTATCTGGTTCATCCATATTACATGGATCAAAAAGTTAATAAAAAGCAGAAAACTCAAAATCTAATTTGATATTTATCATCCATATCCAGTTTTACCGCCCCAAATGTAGCAAGCATATATAATGATTATATAATTCTACCCTTAATATTATCTAGTCAAATGCTGTAATTTGACTTCCACCGTTATAGTAAAAATCAAAGAACCCCTTGTCAATAAAATCCTGAAGTGCTCAAAGACTGATGACTTGGGTAAAAAATGATCAAAGCAAGCCTTGTTCTTATCAATAAAATCAATAACAAGACCATACCCTAGATATGCCCCCACAACAACTGTTGCCTGCTGAACTACCTCAACAATATTGCCACAATAACACAATCCACTTTCAATTATTTCAACCACCAAAATCAAATTCAATGAAGGAATAATCATTGTCCAACTTAGAATTGTCTAAATTAAAGGCAAGGCTCAATCATAATCAAATTTCCCAACTGCTCAAATGAAAACTTTTAATGGGTGTTGGCAATGTGGATTATGACAGGGTGAGAAACATTTCTATGCAAATACTGGGATACTTTCAACAACTTTTATTTCCAAATCCACTAAAACTAACCAACAATCATCTCAAGCTATAGAGAACATTGGGAAAAGAACATACCGGCCAGCTAGTATCCGGTCCATGTCCTGCAGTTCTGCCTCCAGGAAGCGACATCCACGCATAAACTTCTCGTTCTGATAAGAATCCTTCTTTCCTGAGAAGGCAAAACATTCATTTCAATATGCTTCTTTGTCCAGCACTTATCTAGCAATTAGTAAATCAAGATGACGTGGTAAATTACCGGTTCGCAATAGAAATGGAGACAACCCCATTTTCTCTCCAGTATTGTCATCACGGAAATGAAGACCAACTAAAAGACTGTAATCCATGATTTTCTCTGCTTCCAAGAACTCGCAATCTCTATCAATTTGTCTGGAAAAAATATTTCAATCAGATTATAGGCAACACAACAAGGGTGAAATCGAGTGAAGTAAAGTGAATCATAAATACTTCAATTTACTTGATCAGTTCTTGGAACCAGTTCCGTTGGAGGCGAAACACGTAATTAAGGTCAAGGTCCTTAAGGGTGGTAGTTTCATCAATTTCTTCCTCAGGTTTATCGGTTGTGCGGCCATGGGATGATCCTTTTAGGTCAAATCGTCTATGGATTCGATACTCCGAACAGAACAAATTGCCCATAACAATGAACCTCGTCTAATTTCCAATCATGTATAAGTAATTAGAAATAGGTATAAAAATCTGTAAATGAAAACCTACTATAACCAAGACTACAGAACGTTAAAACCCATCGCATACCTTGAGTCCACCCACAGGTTTGACACAATGGACACCAAAGAATTTTGTGACAAGGGAATTCTCATAGCGACAAACATGTTGGTAGTAACTTGGAAGCATCTTAATTAGAACCTGAAAAAACAATACACGGAACTTCAATTACTAATCACCGACCATGTTTGAAATAAGAAAATTCAGTAAAAGAAACAAGAATATCAACTAAACCATTCCAAATATATATGGGCATTGTCATCATCTATTGGTCTTCACTTTTTAGAAATTAACATAAACAAGTCAATGACATAGGCAACTAACCTTGACTTCTGATTTCTTCACTGTTTTTATCATAAATCTATCATCCTGTGTTAAATAAAAAAAGCTTCCACTCTTCCCGGGAGAAGAAAGTTCCCTAAGTGCATCATTTCCACATATAGCTAGCATGTAATCAGCCGGATCAACTTGAAATAATTCCCTTAATTGTCTGAATAACACAAATAACAATTACCAATTAGCAACATACTATTATATACCAAATCAACCAGGAATAAAAACTCAATCAAGCTATCAATTGAATTAACAGAATATATTTCAAAATATCATTACCTGAACACCACAGGACAGTAATCTTTCCAGCGAAACTCAGCTGATGGATGGGGCGGTGTAATCTTTGATCCTTCTGTTGGAAACCTAGTCCAGAACTTCTCCCTAGGATCAAAATCACTAGGCTTAAGATCTCTAACTATGGAAGCATGTTTCCCAACTGAATACCTACATCAACCCCAAAAATCCATTAACACAAACCAACAAAAAAATCAATTAAAACACACAGATGATCAAAACATGAATAGATCAACCATTACACAGACCAAATAATCAATTTACCTGATACCCAGTTGGAGATTAAGCATCAAATCATAATGTTTATGCCCTTTGGAAATCATCTGACCAGGCTTCTTCACTTCTCTATTAAAACAACAAGGATTCCTCCTAAACTTCCCAATATCATCCTGATCCATTAAATTAGCATCTCTATACAACATTGTAGCTTCAACATTATCGATTATATCACAAGTTATATCCCCTGCATCACCATCTGATTCCCAAATACAAATCCTCGGAAAATTTCTCTCCGTTAAGCTCCCCCTTCCCCCATCCACCGACGACCTCTTCCTAGCAATCACCATTCCACAACCACCATCATTTTCCCCATCACCCAACAACAAGGGAGCAGATAATTTATGGTTAAAAGCAAACATATCCTCCTTCCAGTTACAATTTCCATTGGCACCATTTCCGGGATAAAATGTACCATTCAAGACCTGCTGTTGCTGCTGTTGAGTTCTTATTCCATCGAACATTGATTTGGAGTTTTCCTTGTTCCAGCTGCCGACGTAGCAGCTGCCGTCCGGCCAAGTGAAAACTCCGTGCCCTTTTGGTACTCCATTTTCCCAGTGGCCATCATATCGGTTTCCGTTTGCCCAAATCAAAACCCCTCTTCCATTAATCAAACCATTTTTCCACTCACCAACATATTCATTCCCATTTCTCCACACATACTTCCCCTGCCCATCTTGCAAGTTCCTTTTCCAGGACCCTTCATAGTAATCGCCATTGCTGTACCTCTTCTGTCCATACCCGTGTTTCCGGTCGGAGGACCAAGCCCCACGATAAGTATCTCCGTCGGATCCAATGAAAGTACCAAACCCTTCCATCCGACCCGACTTGAATTCCCCCTCAAAGGTCGCACCAGACGGCCAGGAGAATTTACCTTTGCCGGAGGCTTTCCCTCTCTTCCATTCCCCTTCGTACATACACCCGTCTGTCCAAAGATATTTACCCGATCCCTGCGGCACGTTCCCCGAGAAGCTCCCGATGTACAGATCTCCGTTCGGGAGGTATTTCTCGGCGGATGAATCACTGGAAGTAGTGGGTCCGGCACCGGCGGCAACGGCAGTAGTGGTGGTTAAAGTGGGTGTGACTCTGCGAGTGGTCGACTGAGATCGGCTCCGGCTAACGATGAGTGGCTTTTGCGGGTCTGTTTCTCTCTCTAGAACTCTATCTCTCTCTTCCTCTGATTTCTTCTTCTTAGTAATGGTGGTATTATCATCTGCATGTACTATTGTTGTTGAAATAACTGGCTCCGGCATATTTCTTTCTTCTGGGTCTCTCTACTCTCTTTCAATCTTAACAACTCACCGGAAAATTAGCCAGCGTACCCAGCATTTCCGGCCACTTTCTCTCTATAAAATTTGTATTGGGAAATTGTATCTCTAGCTCAATTTCTCTCTCTATCAATCTTTCTCCCTTTTTACTTGTATAGTGGTTTGTTGTCTTGGGTGAGGAATCCTACAAACAAACAGAAGAGTATAGAGAGAAAGTAAAAGGAAAGATGAGAGAGACTACAAAAACTGAAAAAGTATAAAGAGAAAAAAAATTGAGGAGAGAGAAAAGGGTATCAGCAGTATTTTTTTTGTTCTTTATGGGATTTTGGGGTTTAATGAGCCGGCATCGCTTTGGGAAACGGGTTGAGGGGGGCTACGGTACAAATGTACCGGACTAACGTCCGGTACTCTATGTTAATCTTTTTTTTTTTTTTTTTTTTTTTTTGGTTTTTTTTTTCAACAATTATGAGAAAAAAAAATAAAAAATAATAGAGCAAGTTTGAACAAAAAACTGTAAAAGGAAGTACGTTTTTTATTGAAAAAACACTGTAAACTGTTTACAGTGGTTTTTCAATAAAAAACGTACTTCCTTCTACAGTTTTTTGTTCAAACTTGCTCTATTATTTTTTATTTTTTTTTCTCATAATTGTGAAAAAAAAAAACCAAAAAAAATAAAAAAAAAAAAGGGGGCACCGGACGGTACCGGTCGTTAAGCACCGGACGCCCCCCCAATTATTGGGAAACACGGTGTTTAATACAAATGTTGATCTGTTATATATTTTATTATGACGTATATGCCCTTCGTACTTTTCAAAATTTACGTCGTATCGCCTCCCCAACAGGAATATCTCTCTGGTTACATCGTGACGTGACGGAATCACCCAGGAAGTTAAGGGTATAACAGTCATTGGGTATTCATAAACACCCTTTGTTTTTCTTTTATTTACAGTACTGCCATTGTGAGAGTATGAATTGGTCCGGTCTAGGTGAACCGTCCAAGTAGAGGTGCACAACAGGCCGGCCTGGCCTGGCCTGGCCTGGGCCTGCCAGGCCTTGGGCTTTGACCAGGCCAGGCCAGGCCGTTGACTTTTGGCCTTCAGGCCAGGCCAGGCCAGGCCTTGGTCTCTGGGCTGTGGCCTGGCTAGGCCTGCAGGCCAGGCCAGGCCAGGCCCAGACCAGGCCAGGCCAGACCAGGCCCAAAGCCTTGGCTGGTCTGGTCCTTTTTTTTAATGTTACATATTTAATATTAAAAATATAAATAATAAAATATAAATTAATAAATTTTGTAAAAATGATGCAAGATTTTTGAGATTTATTTTATTTTAACATTCTACTACACCAATATAAATTGAATGATTAGAACAAAAATAAATATATTCATCTTAAATTACAAAAAAAATGTAATTTAGATGTAACTTGAATATAAAACAAATTGATTTCTTAAATATATGTCTAATTGTCTACTATGCACTTCGTAGAAAATATTGTAGATTACTTAAATACTGTAGATTACACTTTTATTTTTTGAATATAAAGTTAGTTTTGATTTTATTTTCTTATAGTCCGTACTAGGATCGGTTGGACATATATTTTGTAATTTAAACACACATACATCTTTTCATTTATGATCATTAAACTCTTACATGGTTATATCTCAAGAATTAATTCCAGTTAGTTTTCAAATTACTTTATGAAATTTTTATTTAAATTAGTACAACAGAATACCTAAAACATAACCAAAATCATAACCAAAATCATAAATTCCCCCAAGAATTTAGCATATCCAAATTAATGAAGAACTTGAGTATTTACAAGAAACAACCTTATTATTAATATTTAATATTAAAAATTAGTTTATTGATGTATTAATTAATGTTAATATTTAACATTAAAGTAACAAAGAATATTACTAAAATTTTATTGTTAAATATTAGTACTTTAGTATTTACAATAAATTAACTTATTATTAATATTTAATCAACTAAGTAACTAACTTATTATTAATATTAAATATACTAACTAGTTATATTCATTGAATATGTATAGTAATTAAATATGTATAGTAATCAACTAAGTAACTAACTTATTATTAATATTAAATATACTAACTAGTTATGTATCAACAAGAAATCAAGAATAAATAATTAAAATTTTAAATTTTATTGATGTATTAATTAAAACTAATGTATTATACTTTTAAATTACAACAATGAATAAGTAAAAATTTATACTTTATTGATGAATAATTATAAATTTAAAGTTCAAAAATTACAAATAATTAGATAAAAAATCTTGTAAGGTCTCAGGCCAGGCCAGACCTCATGTCAGGCCAGGCCAGGCCAGGCCAGGCCTCATGCCAGGCCAGGCCAGGCCAGGCCAGGCCTTGCCAGGCCAGGCCAGACCCCAGGCCAGGCCCAAGGCCAGGCCAGGCCAGACTTTTTTGCAGGCCAGGCCAGGCCAGATTTTTATAAAAAAAAAGTGGCCTTTTCAAGCCTTCCGGGCCAGGCCTGACCGGGCCAGGCCTTGACCAGACCGGGCTTTGACCAGGCCGGGCCCAGGCCGGACCTAGGCCAGGCCGCGGGCCTCAGGCCTTTTGTGCACCTCTACGTCCAAGGTTCTGTAATCCAGTTAAAATAATGTAGGGGATTTTTTTTTAATTTGACAAATAGAAATAAAAAAATTAAAAAATAACTGACTGCCTTATTAAATTATGTAGAATAATCTGGGGTTTACCATAATTAATTTGGTAAGTTCAAGATTATATTCGTCAAACTTGAGGTTAGAGAATCTATTTAATTTAATTTATATTTTATATTATGTGGGTGATCTTTTAGTATTGGTCTTAAATTTTTTTTATACATAGATGAAATGAAATTCGGTGCATGAGATTAGAAAATAATGGAAATTATTGAAAATAATAAATAATTGTGGAAGCATATAATATACAACTCATAAATTTACTTAAAAAATTTATGATATTTATTTTGAAAGATTATATATATTACTCCTTCCGTTCCTAAAAGATTGTCGTTTTAGAAGAAAAAACTAGATACAAACCCGCGCTTTGCGGCGGGATTAATCATTTTATTAATAATAAATTTATACATGCAATTAATAAATTAAAATATAATAAGAAAATGGTAGATTGTTGTGCGATTATCAAATTTTAATAGCATATTTTATATAGTGTTGCATAAAAATTTTATGTGCAAATACATATTCAAGTATATAATTAATCTCATCACTAAACCCCAGAACATTACATAACAGTTGTGTGTGTGTGTGTGTGTGTGTGTGTGTGTATATATATATATATATATATATAATGTTTATAATGTAACCAATATGGTTTAAAATGGGTAACTCTTTCATTCTAAAGCGCTAACAAATATTTAGAAAGTTCCATGCACAATGTCATCGAATTGTTATATTGATATGATTGCTAGTGGTATATTTGAAGTCTGTTACACATTACACAAATCTCACCAAGCCTCAAATATCTGACACATGTACTTGATGCATTTTGAAGAGTCCATGTCTCGTATATGCTAATTACTTGCGCCAGAATTCTAACATCCAAATGAAAAGGAAAACAACGACAGAATGTGTGACGCCCCCAAAATAGGTCCATTCCATCCAACCCATTTTGAGTCGCCAAATACATGGTACAGAAACAACTACAACTTTTACAACTCATAAACTGTGAGTTTGAATACAAACATTGTCATCTAGACAATATACATACCCAACTATGTCCTCAATACAATTATTGATATATTATTTTACAAAAATGGTGAGGACTACTAAACAACTCTCTCAAGGACCATCAATTCAAACCCCGACTCGTACTCGCTATATTCTCGTCTCCTGAGAAGAAAAATGGAACAAAAAGGAAAAGGGTGAGCTCAACTAGCTCAGTAAAGAATATTATGACTAAGATAATATACAACAAATTATCGTTAGCCTTCAACAGGGAAAAAATCTAATATAATACAATAGACAACAAGTTTTAAATCAATATTCGCAGCGGAAAATATTAATTCATAGAAGAGTTACGTAGAGGATGAAATCTACTAATGTCTATGAATTTAACAGTCCATCAACAGTATTTTTATCCCTGTAACATCAATCAATGCACATCTTGAATCATATATTCATCCTTGCACTACAGGCCAAGGATATTCATTTGTTGGTCATGTTCATCTAAACACCTGTTCATCTTTGCACTACGGGCCAAAGATATTCATCAGAAATCATTCATCTTTGCACTACAGGCCAAAGATATTCAATAATAACATCCTTTAAGACTGAAGATGATAAAAAATATTTTTAAAGAAGCAAATCCAGTTAAACAAAATAACAAGGATTAAGGATTAAGGATTCGTACTTTGTTTTATCCATGTCCAAAAATATCTCAAAAATAATCATAGTGGTGTAAAATTCAAGAATGATCAAAACATGGATACAATCAAAGCTAGTATCCACAATAGATATTTTGGACGAAAAGAAAAAAAATAATTTTTCTGTGAATAGTGCCGTATTCGTGAATAGTGCCGTATACGTGAATAGTACCGTATACGTGAATAGTAACTCAGGCACAAAAAGTTTCAAATTTGATAAAAACGTTCACCAATATTTCGGCATAATGATATTGAAGAAAATAATATCATTTAAAAAAAAAAATAACATCCCTTACCTCAAAATAGCCGTACTTCTGACTGAATTTCGGTATAGTGCTGACAGAAACTCGCACCGTATAGCAACACTCAAAGTATACTCACAAGAATACGCTCGATAATATAGAGAGAGAAAGAGAGAAAACTTTGTTTCTGGTGTGATTTTCAATTCTAACTTAGCCCTCTATTTATAGGAAAATGTTAGAACGCCAAAGGAGACTAAATTAATATAATATTAATATTTACAAAACATTCAAGCCAACCACCAAGGAATCTGATTTTAGCCATCAAACACATGTTAAAGATGCCCACCAACCTTTGAAAAACGTTTTTGTTGAAAATAATAATTAAAACTTCCAAAAATCAATTATTTCGAAACTCCGGAACTTCAATAATTCACAATAAATAGCCCTTTTATTAGAAAATTCGAATCTCACGACTTTTTATAGGAATTTCAATTCTCTACAACTTTGCAGAAGAAAGTTTTTTCAAATTCCAAATAGAAATTGACCGAAATCTATAAACGGGCGATTTTACAGTCTATACTCAATTTTCGGTCAAAAATTACGTCCACCGACACACAAAACATGTGTTAAACATTTAATGCCACAAAAATACTCTACCTCCTCATATACTCATATATCCCGCATTCATTGTAAAAATATCATCGTTAATATATTATTAAAATAATATATTTAAATGAATTATTTTATCAGAAAAAGATAAAATATTAATTTTCAACAATTGTCACATTAAAAATTTTCTCCATCTATATCCACATAAAATAAATATTTTCTTTATCATAATAATCAATAATTAATTATTAAAAATAATATTACAGAATAAGAGTACTGACAACCAGGCCGTTCCCAGGATAGAGGAGGCTTTCCAATAAGGATTTCTCCTTACTAGCGCGCAATTAGATGACCAAACATCTCCTTGACAGAACTTTCTAGACATTGCCAATAATGTTATCTGATAATATTATTCAAATAATATGAATTATTGATCTGATAATGAAAAATACTGTGCAATGACAATTATTGAAACAATAATAATATAAATATCAACGCAGGAATTATTGAATCAATAAAGTAATGAACAGTAACTCCTGTAGCAATTATTGAGTAGTGCCTTCTTACGTAAGGATCAATAATTCAAAATAATGTGCAATACCGTGTGCTACTGTGCAACAACGCGTATTACTGTATTTTAACCACCGGGTATTCCAACAGTGTAAACGGTAACAACTACGCCGTTATTTTTAAACAACTTATATTTGTCGTTTTCTTCCTCCAATAGCTTTCCGTTATAGGGCCCATACATGGCTGCACCGTCGTACGAATATTCCCCGACAGTACGAATATTTCACGACCAAACGAATATTCCCCGACAACAATGAATATTTTATAACCACTTGCTTATTTTGAAACATTTGCGTATTTTACCCATAACTATCCACATTAATCAAATCAACCCTTACTATTCAAAATAATAATTAAAGGAATTTAAATTTCGTTTATTAATTATTTGGGGTCTTACAACCTCCCCTCCTTATGAAATTTCGTCCTCGAAATTGACATACGTACCTGGTGTTTCGAAAAGGTGAGGATACCTCGCTTTCATTTCCGTTTCCAACTCTCAGGTCATTTCCTCTATAGCATGATTTCTCCACAAAACTTTAACTTGTGGTATTACCTTCGTGCGTAGGACATGCTCCTTCCTATCCAAGATCTTGACAGGTACCTCCTCATACGTTAAATCTTCGGCTATCTCGTCCGGTTCTAACTCAATGACGTGGTTCGGGTCTTTCACATATTTACGAAGCACAGATATATGAAAAACATTATGAACACGAGACATACTTGGAGGTAACGCGAGTCTATAGGTTACATTACCTACTCGATCAAGAATTTGAAACGGACCAATAAATCGTGGATTAAGCTTTCCTCTCTTCCCGAATCTTGTAACTCCCTTCCATGGGGCAACACGCAACAATACATGATCCCCAACACTAAATTCTACGTCCTTTCGATGAAGATCCGCATAACTCTTTTGTCGATCTTGTGCCGTTTGTATACGTTGTCGAATCGTTTGGATCTTCTCCGTAGTCATACGTACTAACTCGGGTTCCAATAATGTTGCTTCACCCACCTCGTCCCAACATACTGGAGAGCGACACTTTCGTCCATACAATGCTTCAAATGGGGTCACACCAATGCTTGCCTGATAACTGTTGTTGTAGGAGAATTCCACCAATGGTAAATATTTATCCCAACTGCCCTTGAAGTCTAGGACACAGAGTCTTAATAAATCTTCAAGAGTTTGAATAGTCCTATCTGATTGTCCGTCCGTTTGAGGATGGTATGCCGAACTGAATCGTAACTTCGTACCCATAGCTTTTTGCAAGCTAACCCAAAATCTTGAAGTAAATCTTGGGTCACGATCCGAAACTATGGATACTGGCATGCCATGCAATCTTACAATCTCATTTACGTACATTTGAGCAAGACGTTCAAGGGAATAAGTCTCCCGTATCGGCAAGAAATGAGCAGACTTGGTTAATCTATCAACAATAACCCAAATAGCATTGATGCCTTGAGAAACCGTAGGAAGACCCGTAACGAAATCCATAGTAATGTGTTCCCACTTCCATTTCGGAATCTCAAGTGGTTGCAATGGACCCTTTGGCACTTGATGCTCCGCCTTTACACGTTGACAAGTTAAACACATTGAAATAAACTTTGCAATCTCTCTCTTCATATTGTTCCACCAAAATGTATGTCGAAGATCACGATACATTTTGGTACTTCCAGGATGAATTGCAAACGGTGTATTGTGTGCCTCCATCATGATCTTGTACTTCAAATCAAAATCGTTAGGAACACAAAGTCTGGAGTGGACTCGAAGTATTCCTTCTTCATCAATTCTCGCTTCTGGAATGGCACCTTCTTGTACTTTCGTCTTCATATGCATCAGCTCCGGATCGGTGGCTTGAGCAACCTTAACTTTTTCTATTAAAGTTGGCTCTATGCGTATACTTGACATCATTGCACTCATTCCTGCATATGATCTTCTACTCAATGCGTCAGCTACCACGTTCGCTTTTCCAGGATGGTATTGAATAGTGTGGTCGTAATCTTTCAACAACTCGAGCCAACGTCGTTGCCGCATGTTGAGTTCTTTTTGAGTGAAGAAATATATGAGGCTTTTATGATCTGAATATATCTCCACTTTCTCCCCGTATAGATAGTGCCTCCAGATCTTTAGTGCGAAAACGACTGCTGCCAACTCTAGATCATGAGTAGGATAATTCCTCTCATACTCTTTAAGTTGTCGCGAGGCATAGGCTATGACTTTCCCACGTTGCATGAGAACACATCCTAACCCTTTGCCTGAAGCATCGATGTAGATAACAAATCCATCCGAACCAGATGGTATTGTTAGAACAGGTGCCGAAATAAGTCTCCTCTTAAGCTCTTGGAAACTCTTCTCGCATTCCTCGCTCCATACGAATTTTGTATCCTTCCGAGTTAGCTAAGTTAATGGAGTAGCAATTCGAGAAAACCCTTCCACGAATCTCCGATAATAACCAGCTAAGCCCAAAAAGCTACGTACTTCAGTGACCGACTTCGGTTGCTCCCAACTTTGTATTGCTTCAATCTTCGTCGGGTCAACAGATACTCCATTTTTTGACACCACGTGCCCAAGGAATGCTACTTCCTCAAGCCAGAACTCGCATTTCTTCAACTTAGCATATAACTTGTTTTCACGAAGCCTTTGGAGTACCAGCTTCAAATGGTGCTCATGATCTTCACGGCTTTTGGAATATATGAGGATGTCATCAATAAAGACAACAACGAATTGATCTAAATAATCCTTGAATACTCGGTTCATCATATCCATGAAAGCAGCAGGAGCATTAGTCAATCCAAAAGACATGACTAAGAATTCATAGTGCCCATACCGAGTTCTGAAGGCAGTCTTTGGAATATCCTCAGTTCTAATTTTCAGCTGATGATATCCAGAACGAAGATCGATTTTTGAAAAGAATTGTGCTCCTTGCAACTGGTCAAACAAGTCATCAATACGAGGTAGAGGATGCATATTCTTGATGGTGACATGGTTCAATTCCCGATAGTCAATACAAAGTCGCATACTCCCGTCTTTCTTCTTTACGAATAAAACAGGAGCACCCCAAGGAGATGTACTAGGACGAATGAAACCGATGTCCAATAACTCCTGTAGTTGGACTTTTAACTCCTGAAGTTCAATAGGAGCCATTCAATATGGGGTTTTAGAAATGGGGTTTGTACTAGGTTCAAGATCAATAAAGAATTCAACTTCACATTCTGGGGGTAGACCGGGAAGTTCTTCAGGAAATACGTCAGGAAAGTCAATAACAACAGGAATATTATTCAATTTTGACGTGTCTTTATTCAAATCCATAACATGGGCTAAGAAAGCTTGACATCCGTTTTTCAATAAACGAATAACTTTATGATTAGATACGACAGTGATTGATTTTAATGGTTTAGTTGCCTGAATTCGAACAACAGGTTGATTAAGAATATGAAAACTAACAACCTTACGAAAACAATCAATTTTGGCATGATGAGTAGTTAACCAATCAATCCCTAAAATCACATCAAAAGCAAGTATCTTTAAAGAGATCAGGTCAACAGGTAAGGTGATGGTGCCAACTTGAATCAAACAAGATTTATAAACAGTAGATGTGATAAAAGTTTCTCCTAACGGAGTTTCCACAGATAGGTCAAAGTCTAATTTCTCCGGAGTCAAGTTTAAACGTTGAGCGCAAGCAGGAGAGATAAATGAATGGGTAGCACCGGTATCAAGTAAGGTATAAACTTCGCAAGAATTTATAAATAGCTTACCCGTGATCTACTCGTTTGGGTTCCTCGCATGTTGACCAGTCACAACAAACGCTCTTCCAGGAACCATTGACTTTGGCTTTTCTGGGACAGTCTTTTGAGTCACCGTCCCCGCTGAACTAGGTTTCGCTACCATACAATCTCGAGCGATATGTCCTACTTTTCCACAATTATAGCATACCTTGTACTGTTGTGGGCAGTTTGGACTGATATGTCCCTCTTTCCCGCACTTATAGCATATAACCGGTGGTCTTTCTCCTCCCTTAGAACCAGTTGCTGCCGGTACTATCGTCTTCATATGATCGTTGTTAAATCTCCTCTTTTTAAAATCTCCTCCTGACTCGCTTCTTCTATTTTCATGGCCATGATTACCACCAAAGTGGTTACCATTTTTGTCCGTCTTTTTCTTTCTCCACTGGTTATCGTTATTTTGTTGATTGTTATCTCCGGTATGATCCTGATTGTGGTACCTCGGTTGACTGTACTCGTTATCTCGCTCCAACAATTGAGCCCTGTTAACAACATCTGAATAGAGAGAAAATTTATGAGAGATGAGATATTGTCGTATGCCGGGTTTCAAACCTCTCAGAAATATCCGCGTCATACGTTCCTCATTCTCCACCAAATGAGGTGCAAACCTGGATAGCTCTGCAAACTTTGCCTCGTACTGAGACACCGTGAATTGTTATCATTTCCTCCTGTATTTTGAACACGAGTCTCCCTCGTCTGATTTTGCATGAACTGCAAAAAGCTTCTAAACATTGCGTCGTTCATTGTCTGATAAGTGGTGTTGTTCACAGGAGGAACATTGTCAGCCTGTTGCACGTTCTCCTCGTTGGTGAGTACAGGCGTCTCCACGGTCTCATTTCCATTGTTAATATTCTCAGTCGACATTCTCAAATACTGTCATAAAACAAGGGTTAATTAAGGAAATCAATATATCACATAATATCCCTATATACTGACCAACTAACAAATAAGCTTAGGTAGGACACACTAGCGAAGGATTTACTAGTCTCTCCCCTCCTAGTTCTATTCCCCGATCTCCGCCAGAGATCATATCCCTAAGCCCTGATACCAACTACTGTAACGCCCCCAAAATAGGTCCATTCCATCCAACCCATTTTGAGTCGCCAAATACATGGTACAGAAACAACTACAACTTTTACAACCCATAAATTGTGAGTTTGAATACAAACATTGTCATCTAGACAATATACATACCCAACTATGTCCTCAATACAATTATTGATATATTATTTTACAAAAATGGTGAGGACTACTAAATAACTCTCTCAAGGACCATCAATTCATACCCCGACTCGTACTCGCTATATTCTCGTCTCCTGAGAAGAAAAATGGAACAAAAAGGAAAAGGGTGAGCTCAACTAGCTCAGTAAAGAATATTATGACTAAGATAATATACAACAAATTATCGTTAGCCTTCAACAGGGAAAAAATCTAATAGAATACAATAGACAACAAGTTTTAAATCAATATTCGCAGCGGAAAATATTAATTCATAGAAGAGTTACGTAGAGGATGAAATCTACTAATGTCTATGAATTTAACAGTCCATCAACAGTATTTTTATCCATGTAACATCAATCAATGCACATCTTGAATCATATATTCATCCTTGCACTACAGGCCAAGGATATTCATCTGTTGGTCATGTTCATCTAAACACCTGTTCATCTTTGCACTACGGGCCAAAGATATTCATCAGAAATCATTCATCTTTGCACTACAGGCCAAAGATATTCAATAATAACATCCTTTAAGACTGAAGATGATAAAAAATATTTTTAAAGAAGCGAATCCAGTTAAACAAAATAACAAGGATTAAGGATTAAGGATTCGTACTTTGTTTTATCCATGTCCAAAAAGTATCTCAAAAATAATCATAGTGGTGTAAAATTCAAGAATGATCAAAACATGAATACAATCAAAGCTAGTATCCACAATAGATATTTTGGACGAAAAGAAAAAAAATAATTTTTCTGTGAATAGTGCCTTATTCGTGAATAGTGCCGTATACGTGAATAGTAACTCTGACACAAAAAGTTCCAAATTTGATAAAAACGTTCACCA
The DNA here is from genome assembly GCA_020205505.1 of Panax japonicus. Taxonomy (NCBI): domain Eukaryota; kingdom Viridiplantae; phylum Streptophyta; class Magnoliopsida; order Apiales; family Araliaceae; genus Panax; species Panax japonicus. Next base: position 27,072,060 of record CM035095.1, read on the forward strand.
ATATTTTGGCATAATGATATTGAAGAAAATAATATCATTTAAGAAAAAAAATAACATCCCTTACCTCAAAATAGCCGTACTTCTGACTGAATTTCGGTATAGTGCTGACAGAAACTCGCACCGTATAGCAACACTCAAAGTATACTCACAAGAATACGCTCGATAATATAGAGAGAGAAAGAGAGAAAACTTTGTTTCTGGTGTGATTTTCAATTCTAACTTAGCCCTCTATTTATAGGAAAATGTTAGAACGCCAAAGGAGACTAAATTAATATAATATTAATATTTACAAAACATTCAAGCCAACCACCAAGGAATCTGATTTTAGCCATCAAACACATGTTAAAGATGCCCACCAACCTTTGAAAAACGTTTTTGTTGAAAATAATAATTAAAACTTCCAAAAATCAATTATTTCGGAACTCCAGAACTTCAATAATTCACAATAAATAGCCCTTTTATTAGAAAATTTGAATCTTGCGACTTTTTATAGGAATTTCAATTCTCTACAACTTTGCAGAAGAAAGTTTTTCCAAATTCCAAATAGAAATTGACCGAAATCTACAAACGGGCGATTTTACAGTCTATACTCAATTTTCGGTCAAAAATTATGTCCACCGACACACAAAACATGTGTTAAACATTTAATGCCACAAAAATACTCTACCTCCTCATATACTCATATATCCCGCATTCATTGTAAAAATATCATCGTTAATATATTATTAAAATAATATATTTAAATGAATTATTTTATCAGAAAAAGATAAAATATTAATTTTCAACAATTGTCACATTAAAAATTTTCTCCATCTATATCCACATAAAATAAATATTTTCTTTATCATAATAATCAATAATTAATTATTAAAAATAATATTACAGAATAAGAGTACTGACAACCAGGCCGTTCCCAGGATAGAGGAGGCTTTCCAATAAGGATTTCTCCTTACTAGCGCGCAATTAGATGACCAAACCTCTCCTTGACAGAACTTTCTAGACATTGCCAATAATGTTATCTAATAATATTATTCAAATAATATGAATTATTGATCTGATAATGGAAAATACTGTGCAATGACAATTATTGAAACAATAATAATATAAATATTAACGCATGAATTATTGAATCAATAAAGTAATGAACAGTAACTCCTGTAGCAATTATTGAGTAGTGCCTTCTTACGTAAGGATCAATAATTCAAAATAATGTGCAATACCGTGTGCTACTGTGCAACAACGCGTATTACTGTATTTTAACCACCGGGTATTCCAACAGTGTAAACGGTAACAACTATGCCGTTATTTTTAAACAACTTATATTTGTCGTTTTCTTCCTCCAATCGCTTTCCGTTATGGGGCCCATACATGGCTGCACCGTCGTACGAATATTCCCCGACAGTACGAATATTCCACGACCAAACGAATATTCCCCGACAACAATGAATATTTTATAACCACTTGCTTATTTTGAAACATTTGCGTATTTTACCCATAACTATCCACATTAATCAAATCAACCCTTACTATTCAAAATAATAATTAAAGGAATTTAAATTTCGTTTATTAATTATTTGGGGTCTTACAGAATGTCTCAGTTTCGGTCCTCAGACATGAAGGGAAAGCACATGTTATATACGAAAACTAAAAAGCACGAGAATTAATAATTATGTTGGATCTTCATGTCAAACAAACACCATGTCCAAAAACATAGCAGTATAGCACCGTGTCATACATAACACAATGTTATAGTTAAAGAACGAATACATACCTCATTAGTTTTTTTTTTTATCAATTTTTGACAATTGTATAGGCACTCACAGTATTACTATAATACAAAAAAAAATATTAATGATGATGAAAATAATTTACCGGATGCTAGTACTTAACAAATCATGCAAAGTCACAATCCATATAATAGAATGTAATAAATGAAGAAGCCATAAATATAAACACCATGGGATATGGTCCACAAAATGAAGCTATATCCCCTCTCATTGAATGCACTGTCCCATAATCTGAAGGTCTTCATATAACTCCTTTGCATTTTCAACAGTATTTAGAATTGTAGGGCGCAAAATTTGTTGTGCTAAGCAGAATAAAATCCATGATGCACCTAAAATAATGCAAGAAGCATGCTAACAAAAATTTAACTCTGTCAAGAACTGCATACACCAAATTCATTGTCACATTACCATTGAACCATAGGTACCAGGATTATCACATTTAAGCATCTTCTAGTTTAGGTCTTCAATCCAGCTATATTTATTGAATATGAAATATATTCACACAAACAAAAATTAGCACTTAAATGATCTTTTTAACAGTCGTTGTAATCTTATAAATATTTGCGACATGAATCTGGACAATAGTGAAATATAAGAATTTAGACGTACTTAATAGTTGATTTCAACATTGCATAAACTATCAACCAAATAAATAATTATCTTTCCACAACTCTTTTATAGGAAATAGTATTGTCCGAGATAAAAAAAAAGTCTCACACTTAGCTAAAAATTCATGTGTTTGTCGGATTGAAAACTAATAGAACATAAAGGAATTTAGCTCCTATATTAAATAAAAATGAAAAGAATTAGAATAAAACACATATGAATTGGACCTATATATAATTTCAAATACTGTCATCCGAAAAGTAAAAGACAAACCTATTATACTCTTATTTAAAAGTTTTTCAATGGTTATACATGAATATATATATACACAGACAAAAAAATGAATATACATAAAAACAAAACAATTTTTTTGGGGGTAGTGTTGAGAGTTTGTCGGTTTATTTTTGTCTTTGTAATTGGAATTTGGCTCTATCGAGATAGCTTTGTAAATGCAAATTTACCTAAAAAGATTCAAATAGATTATAGTAAAAATTTCATTAGATATAATAATAAAATAATCAGGGTTTACACTATAATAAGCAGCAAAAAGATAATACCCAGAAATAGTCAAACCTTTATACATTAAATTATGAAATTTTTTCTGGAAAACAACATTCTTTGTAGTATTGTATGTTTGTCAATCTTTGTCACAAATTAGTATTTTTACTCCACTCTTGCTTGTAACTCTTGATACTGCTACATACAATTGGTCATGACTAAAACTGGACGTTACAGATACAGTCCAACATTTGAGAGAGATTGCCCCTGACTCTTATTAATTGTCATGAAAATGCAAACAACCAAAGGAAATTGTCTTTGTTGGAATTTAAAAAGTAATCTAATGTTTGACGGTGTTAAGACCAAGCGAGGTATAAAAACTTTGTGTCCAAAATTGTTGACTGAAATTACTTTTGCTTCTATCAAATGTTTTCCCAATTGAGTTACTATTAATCTCGTATAATATTACAAAAGTAGTAATTTTAGGATATAATTGTTTTAAATATTTTAAACAATATAGTATTATGTTGTAATATAATTATAAATTGTATAATATTATGTTGTAATATAATTAAATTAGTATGGGATGCACATTAATTATATAGAACATGTGTTACAATGTGGGAAAAGCACATGTCATTCAATCGTGCTATATAGATAACAGATAATAGATAATAAATAATAGATAGATTTCATTCAAAATCTTACCACATCAGCACAACCTCATATGAACTCACGTAAATTGTTCATTCCATTTTAATAAAATAATTAAACTAATTTCAACCTTCATGACAAAATTAATTATACTACCAGTATCCCATAAAAAACCCTGTTTAGATTCTTTTACTAATCAATTAGTGAAAATTACAATTTCAATTCATGTAAATTAATTTGATAATGTAATAGTTGATTTCTTGAACTACTTTAAAAATATCAGTTACTACAAAATTATTATTTTAAAGATAAAAATAAATATTCACATGAATTTTAAATTGATTGAGTTTTCCATAAATTGGTTAAACAAATAAATTTTCATATATTTAGAATCAATTAATGTGGTTCAAATAATTGGAAGAATTTTTGGAAGCTAATTGATTGAAGTTTTAAAATGAATATGGAAATAATTTTTAATTGCATGGAACTATAAAAAGTAGGAAAAATAAATAAAAGTCTAATATTAAAGAAAATTTACTTTTCAAATAATTAAAACTATTTTTTCATAAAAAGCAAGTTGGCCCTATCGTGTTTACATTGATCCAATCTGGTTGTTGCCTAAAAGAGTTATCTAATTAATGGATCCTAAAATAACGTGGTTGTTGATAATATCCATAAAATAAGGTGATCAGCATATATATCAAAGTAATTGTTAAGGGTATTTTTGTCAAGGACAATAAGAATCATTAATTAGGATGGACATATGTCAATTTTATAGAACGACATATGTCAATTTATTGTACCATGTACTGTGATTTAGTATATATAATAGACGTGTTCTAAAATATTTGTCGTTTACAACTTTCGAGAAGAATAAATTTTTTTATTTTTCTATATTACCCCTACCTTCTCTCATTGTCACAAGAAATTCTCTCCCTTGTATTAATAGTTTTCAATTTCCCATAAAGGGGTAGTGATAGAATTTCAAACAAATTAATTCAATTTCCCATAGTATTAAATGATTTTCTTAATACATGTACAAAAATTTTAAACGACAATATTTTAGGAACAGATATAGTACTACCTCCGTTCCTTAATATAAGTCGTTTTAGAGTTGTGCACAAGTATTAAGAAAATAATTATATAGCATTAAATATACTATCAATTGCCTATATTACCCTTATATTGAAAGAAAAAAGTGTTATTTATTGGGCAAAAAATAGTGAGAGAACCAAAATTATATTTATTACTTGGGGTAATATTGAAAACTAAGTAATTAATGTTTACTTGAAATTCTCAAACGACTTATATTTAGGAACAAAAATATTTCTCTAAACGACTTATATTAAGGAACGAATGGAGTATAAATTTTTGTATCATTTTTTTAGTACCAATATGGAAGACCTTAAGTTCTTATTTTTCCCACCTATATCCCTTCTCTTCTCTTAAGTTAGGATAAATTATTATAATAAATTAGGACATTTAAGTAAAATATTATTATTGTTCACTCTTATGATCATTTGTAATATCATGTAATTCCTCCGTTTCTTATTATAAGTCGTTTTAGAGTTGTGAACAAATATTAAGGAAATAATTGTATAACATTAACTATAATATCAATTGTTTATATTGCCCTTGTATTGAAAGAAAAGATTTTTATTTATTGGACAGAAAATAGTGAGAGAACCAAAGTTATATTTAATACTTGAGGTAATATTGAAAACTAATCAATTATTACTTGCTTGAAATTCTGAAACGACTTATATTAAGAAACAATAAAATTTCTCTAAAACGATTTATATTAAATAACGGGGATAGTATTAATGTATTTAGTTATAAAAAGTGATATATATGTCGACAAATATGTTATTAAGTTGGATTAACATTTATGAAATTAAATGAATTAAATTACGATAAGGCTAATTTTAATTCTTATTTATTTTATGTATACAAATACGATGCAATTATAATTCGACTGAAGATCTTTGTAATACATTAGAGAACTATTTCACTATTATAATTTAAAATAAAAATCTTACAATGCATAACCAGGTAGGTTCATTTATTTTTTAGGTTGAGCTCCAAGAAAATCATAATGTTAATTCCATATCAATATGGAATATATAGTCAACGTGGGAATAATATTTGTTGGGCTAATCTTAGTCTACCAAATAATAATTGTATAAATTAAGAAAATGGATCAAGAATTAGAAAGTTTTAAGCTCGTTTCCAAACAAAATTGCAAAAAAAAAATCACCTTATTTATTTATTTATTTTTCCAAGCTTTGGAAATGGTGGTGCATGATGAATCATAAAGGCATTGGACCTAAGGGTGTGTCCCACATTAAGTGGGTTGCCCTGTTGGAATCTATTGGCCATCATTTCATTACCCAAGACAAGAGGATGATATCTGCGTAATTGTCAATTTTCAATTTGAAATTTCCATCTTTGTATCGGGATTCGGTTAATTGATCAATACAATACTAATAAAATTAATTAATTAATTAATTAATTAATATAGTACTGATACGTATAAAGAGAGATCATCTTCTGACCTATGTGTCGATACTGTATTAATCAATTGAATAAAATTAACTTCATACTAATCACTCCATTATATGATGTATTGTTCTTGCCTTATAGGTTAATTTAGGCTCCTAAACATGTGCTCACTAAGAAGATTATCCACATATTTAGGACCAAATTATCACATTCTAGACTTAAGTGGTTGATCATGATCCCGATTGGTTGTGTTTATTGTTATTGACTCATTGCACATATATGGTGTATGTGGCAATAAGTTTAAAGTCAGAGGTTAAGATAATGAAATGTAGATGAGGATAATTTAAATTTAATTTTGACAAGTACAATTAGAGTAGTTACCTTAAATGATTTATTTTTTATAATAATTTACCTATAATATTTTTATTATTAATTGTTATATTTTTATTCTTTATGCATATTTATGGAGCATCACTAGTAATGTGCAGAAAATTATACAATTAAATGAGAATTTAAATATAGATAATTTTATCATTTTATCATCTTTCTTAATATGTACAAAAAACCAATCAAAACTTTTATCATGAGATGGAGGGAGTATTAAGTTATATATTAAGTGTTAAAATCTTAGTATAAATACAATTTAAGTGGAAAGTGTTAAATTGATTGATGGTGCAAGGCTTATATAACACTCACTTGTATATATGTTGTTAACATTAGAATCTAATTAAACAAAACATGTACGGTAAACATACGAACAAATTAAGGAGTCTGACGGCAAAGGCCGCCAGATATAGCTTCAGTGTGAAAATAAGTACATGTCAAACACGTCAACAATGAGATATATAATTGTTTTAATACGTAAAAGTAAATAATGTGTGAGGTCTCTCGAACTTGAATTATGATCGTATATTTATAAATTTAATTATTATTATACTTCAATCAGAAATTTAAGAAATACTAATATTTATTATATGTAGTACTTTATAAATCTTAGTATAAATACAATTTAAGAGAAAAGCATAAAGTCAAAGTGTTAAATTGATTGATGGTGCAAGGCTTACACTCACTTGTACATCGATATCATTATGCATTGATTATGGAATACAACATTACAAAATAATTATGTATTTTGTTGATATCTTACCAATAGCATCATTGATATCTATAATGTAAACTCTATAGTGCCAATATTGGTTCATAGTGGCATGGTGTGTTTCTCAAAATAGATATCTTGACATGATTATTATAGCATTTTTATCGTCGTTATATATTTATAATAATATTTTTTATATGAAAAATATCAAAATTATATAAAAATATTAATTTTTTTTGTTTTTACGATATAATCATACACTATCGATAATGATACGTATCGACATGTATTAACAAAATAAATAAATTTAAACAAAAATACATTCTGTTTGAGTTACATTTTAAATTTTGTATTTGGGTTACATCTGAAATTTTCTAACACATCTAGAGTCTCGAGTTCGAACTTAGGTATAAATTAACTTGGAAGTGTACTACTAGTTCACTATTGTGTTCATTTACATGTTCATAAGTCATAACTTGACAACTAATATGATAAATAGTAAGTACATGTGTGATGTGATAGCACAAATGTTCAATTATGAGATTCTAAGGGTGTGTTGGGTAATGAGTTATAAGTTGATCACACTGATTTATAAGTCATTTTGTTACTGTTGAGGTGTTTGGTAATGATTTATTTTTTAATTTATAAATTAATTTATAAGTCAAAATAAATAAGTAATAATTTGGTACTTATTTAAAAATAACTTATAAGTCATTCTTAATAAGTTGGATTGACCAAATGCAATGTCAATTTTACCAATCTTCTATCTGGCTATTACATCTCTATTTTTATTAGAAAATTAATATTTTCACATGATTTTATGATATTTTCACATAAAAATATCATTATAGATGTATTTTACAGTCGCTGTAGGATATATAGCGATGATTTTCATGTGAAAATATCAAAAAATTATATGAAAATATCAAAAAAATTTTATTAATGTCATTTTTAGTAATACTTACATTTGATTTTAATTTATAAGTCATTATCAACCAAACATCTTCATAATTTATTTTAAATTGATTTCTAACTTATAAGTCAAATTGATGTCGAACGCTTTTATTTATACATCACAACTTAAACTAACTTATAAGTCAACTTAAATTTTAACTTTAAATCAAAATAAGTCATTGCGGAACGAGCCCCTACCAACCTAATTTTTTGATTTCGTGAATGGTGAAAAAATATAAAAATTGGACATTTTGATGTTTTGATATTTATCATTTATTTTCTAAAAATGAACCCTTATCCTATTTTATTTACAAAAAAGGCCTAATTTTAGGTTTTCTTTTGGAAGAAAAGAAAAAAAGAAAATTGCATGCAAGTCCTTCCTTTTTAGAGCTTGGCAGTAATTGCCAACTTTTTTTCTGTCCTAAAACAGTAACCAAACAAAACTACACAAAGCTCTGTTCTTAACGAATGGTAAATTGTTTATGGCTGTTAATTGTTATCCATTGTCTGTTATAACTCCGTCGACAGAGCAAATTTTTAATCTACAATTAATTTATGTTACCAACAAAATAACACAATATTATCATGGAAAAAATTATTAATTAATTAATTAATTAATTCTAACACAAAATTCTTCCTCCCTTATATATTATCAATATTTATTTATGAATTAATCACATTAATTTTGAATTTAAAAACATTAACAGATCAAAAAATCAAACTTAATATTATATTTTGGAATGGAGGGAGTATAATTTATTTATGCGGATAGTGAAATAGGAGTATTATTATGCATATTTAATTCAATGATTATTATTTTTTTATATTAATGATTTCCATGATAAAAAAAAATGCCCTCCAAAATTTTTAATTTATTTTCAGCTGTATATTTGCCAATTGGCCAAATATAGAGAATGTGGTGTCATTGTCAATAATTTGTAGATGCATGTAACTATTTAAATTATTATTAATAATTCCCAAAAGAGAGTTTTTTATTAATTCATTTATAGGATTCAAAACACCCATTTGAAAAAACACATTTTTATTTTGAAAAGAAATGAACCAAAAACACCCTTTTAATTCTAAGGGTCACATCGGTTCAAACAATCGATCCATTGCATCAATTCAATGTTACAACCGTTCAAACTAGCAATCGCACCAGTTCAAACTAGTGACTCAAGTTAAACTATTGCACCGGTTCAACGTTACACATGTTCAAACTAATAACCAATCATTGCACCGGTTCAACGTACGTTACACATGTTCAAATTAATAATCACACATTTATCATTGAATTAATACATCTGTTAGTTATTAAAATAATATAATATATTTATTATATATATGTATATGTATTTCTTAATTTATTTTCATCAAATAATCTATTTTTGTTTTAAAGATTATAAAAAAAGAAAAGAAAAATAGAGCTGACAATCCTCCCTGCAGGCTGCATGCATGGAATGATACTTGGTAGAAAGCATCAATTACTAATGGTGGTATATATCATAGATTGTGTGGATTGACATAAGGATTACGTACATATAAATTGAATTTTTAATGTCCATCACGACACCTATCAGCCCCATCCTTTATTCTTTATTTTTTCCTTCTTGCCAATATTACAAATTTAGATTTAATCGATAGGTTTGTCCAATCCACTGCCTACTGTCCCTATTGTGGCCTCTCAAATTTTAATAAATAATAATAATAATAATAATAATTATTATTATTATTATCGTTGCTTGTAGCAAAAACCTAAGGCCAAACACTTCCTATTTCATATTTGTCATAACTTCTTTGTATCCATCATCATGTACTTAATTTCTTATTATTTAATTTATTCATCTCATTCGAAATATCAAACAATAATAAGATACGATTGGAGATTGGGGCCTTTGATAGTTCATATATATAAATATTTATTTCCCAATATATTGTTTATTATTTCAATCAATCAATTGAGTTCCAATAAGTTATGCTGCTGCTGATGCAATACTCTTTTTATATATTATCTATAACATAATACCTCATAATTCAAAAAATTGGAAATTTTAAATTCTTAAGAAATTAGTGTCACGTTTGTTTGTAATGATTACAATCTATATTTTCGTGAATTATAATTTCAAAATTATTAATCATAATTTTAATCATATATTTGTTTTCGTGGGATAATTAAAATAAATTTATGTTATGTTTGTTTTGTCCAAAATTATTTAAAGAATTGGATAAAAAATTATTATTTGAGCTATTATACTCTTTACCATTAATAACAAATATATCATATTCTTATTAGTTTGAGTATAGATGGATAGTATACATTGGTCTATTAAATAATCCCCCTTTTAAATTATTTTATTATCCCGAAATTAATAGTCTCATATTTATTTTTAAAAATAAATATGAGATTTGAGATTAATAGCCTAATCCCTAGTGTAATATCCTTACAAATAAACATAGCCTAGGAAATAAAGAATTAAATAGAAAAGGTAGAGCCAAACAGTCGCTTTAGCATATGGGCTGAGTTAGCACGTTGTGGGCCCAATTGGACCTTGCATTTAGCTGTCTTACTTTGGCCCACTCAAAAGTTGCTATCGGAGACTAGAATCGTGGGATGCCACCTGTCCCCTCTTAGCCGGTTCAAATGGAGACCAGCTCCTACAACTTCCACGTGTCCCTTAATTCCTCATTGTTCTTGCCACGTCAGAGACAAACCGATCAAACTGAAGCCCTGCCCTGCCCTGCCTAAATATAACAAAAAAATATAACAAAAAAAATGAAAAATGATTTTTATGTGCATAGATTTTAAATTTCTATGACGAAATTAGATTATAATTAACATAAAATTTTAAATAATAAAATACAATTAATTAGTGTGTAATTATTTTTTTAAATTTTCTCATATTTCATATACGACGATATTATTATCAACAAAATTGTCGTCAAATATGACAAGACTTAAAAGATATTAAATAATAAAAATAAAAATAAAATAAAATAAATTGGTGGTAAACCGAATGAAGAAATCATAAAACAGGTATTATAGGTGCCACGTGGTGGATTTACACCCACGAAATTTATTTATTTGGGTGTTTTAGGAGCAGGGAATATATATAAATTTTTATTATTTAAACTCGTCTCCCTCCCTCCTAACATTATTAATAAGGATTCATTAATTACATAAAGATGAGATCCACTGTAAAAATGTTATCGTTTCTATCCAGGTAAAAAAACACTCATCTTATTATAATTTATTTACAAAACATGGATTATTTTTTCTCTCTTTTTTCTATATTTCCCGGACAAATGATATCATTTGAGGATTCTCCACTTAATAATTATTATAATAACAATATGTTAACTAAAAGTCGAGCATTATGAATAATAAAATTTTTTATTTCATTTGTATTTATATATATATGTAATTTGGAAAAAATGTATTTACATAATTGTGTAGTACACAATCATAGCTTAAAAAATTCGTCGCCATTGTCTAACTATGTATATAGATATAGCCCATGTAATTTACATAAATACATAAAACCTATTAGTAAAGGAATTTTAACCCATTTATTTTTTTAAATATTTTTTATTGATATTGATAGTATTTATTTTGAACACATTTAAGTATAATTATCTTTTAATATTAATTTTTAAAATTAAAATTGTTATATGAAGCAAAATTTTTATTTTGTTATTTTTTGGATTGTCGAACAGTTAGAAGAGAATCTGAATATAAAACGTGAAATAGGCACAATAATCGGGCAATTATGTTGAAAACGCATGACCTATTGGCATTATGTATCTTGGCGCTAATTGAGGTCAGAAAAATACATACTAGGTTAGGCAGGTGCGTCAAGGCTATTTTTGATATTAATATTAAAAATGTAATTGATATTTTTATATGTAAATTTGATAGTTTTACGAGTCTCGTCTTAAATGAATCTTATATAAAAATGTAATTGATATTTTTATATGTTAATATTAAATTTTTTATTAGAATTAAATTAATAACTTAGAGAGCTAGATAGTACAATAATAATAAAAAAAATGATTTATTGTTTAATTCTTAGGAACAGTATTAGTACGTACGCTCTTAATCTCTACATTTACGGCGGATCAGTTAAATTAAATAGAAAGATTTGGAGGGTTCATATAAATATAAATAAGTGTGTGTGATTTGACGCTGAAGTCGTATAAAACAGTTTGCATACGTCCATCAAAAGTTCTGAGCTACTTGAAAGGAGACTAGTTAGTATCTTCAGCCGCGCTATGTCAGAATATAAATCCTGTTGTTTGCGTCATCTGACCATAAACAAATCGCCTAGAGCTCCACACCCACTCACTCACTCTCCTTCTCTCCCTCTCCCTCTCTCTCTCTCTCTATATATATAAGAAATAAGAAGTACTATTACGTACGGACACTCTTTCACGTAAAGGTCATTTCCAAAGAGCAAGATGAAACTCCATCAGTCTCGGTTGGTACATGGGCATTATTATTATACTACATCACATCTATTATGTTGAATTTCCTCGAGACTGTCAAAATGTAGCAGTAACATTTCCTCACTTTTTTCACCGGCATGCGAGTTGCTGCAAGTTCAATGGCATTGCCTGCCTGCCTGCCTGCCTGAATGCCTTGTCAAAAATCAGTTATTAACTTGTTAAAGATATGATTTTAACTACTACATACACTGGGAATCCCTAAAGTAGCCATCTAATCTAATCTAAATCTTATTTGTGCACTCCATCATCATTCTACACGCACACTGCATATAATTAGTACGTATAGATTTGGTGATGAAAGATATCTAAACCCAATATGATGGGTGGTGGGACCGACTACAAACGTAAGCTGCATATAAGAAATTTGGGTGGTAACTTTCCATAATTTAATAAAAAGAGTTTGATTACAAGATTAATAATACAATGAATTTGAATTCCAAGGTTTCTGTAAAATATGCAAAATAAATTTAATTGGAATAAAATCAAAAGAATTAGCACAGGCTGCAACCATTGAAGGGTCACTTTGATTAAACATCATCATCAACATCATTATAAGCAGAGTATTATTTATCACTACAAAAATGGAAACCAGAGAAATAGTAATACTTTTATTATGTTACCTTCTAATACCTTCATTTCAGTTGGTTCCCTCTCCCTTTGCGGCTCATCATCTCAAATTTGACAGCCAAACTATCTGTACGCTGCGCTGATTAAAGGTGGAAAAAGGATAAAGATCCAGATATAGAGAGAGTCAAGCTTACTTAGTCTAACATCTGATCAGAAAATTGACCAAAGATATCAGGACATGAATCCCATTTTTCCTGTTCCCTAGCCTCCCAATACCCGCCAATATAGCGATAGGTATCACTTCCTTTATCCTTGGTAAACCACTGTGGCTTCCAACCCCTCTCTTGCATCTTACGAGCCTAATAATTCCAAAGGGAACAATTTTCTATCAGCAAAGCATAAAAAACAACAAGTAACTTTCAAGACAAGATGCAAATGTGACTACTATCCCAAAACAACACGATTATGCTACATGGGGGGGGGGGGATGTAATCAGTTTTAAACCATCACAACCTAGTATCATCATATTTCTTCCAAAGTAAAATCCCGGTTCCTTTTCTTGCAACTCCTACATGAGTTCTATTCTTATGTAAAGTCCATGTGATATACTAATAATGCTAATCAAGAGGTTCAAAATGGATCAAGGGCTTGGCATGCCCTTGAAAAATCAATAAAACAACAATTACATACTGCTCTAGATATATCTTCAAGTTGTGATATCAATTCTAAAATTACCTGCCGCTGCCGCTGCTCTAGTCGCAGCTTTTCAGCATTTGCCTTTTCATATTCCCCGTTTTCCAGGCACCTCTGATCAGGTCTTAGCCTTGAATCTGTTGGCGGAAGCTGGTCCTGCAAAAGATTTTGAGTATTAGCATGAAAATTATTTGCATATTTTGACAGATTTTGGAAAGATGACTGCCGAATGTTACGTTAAAAAAACATCTCAACTAATTATTTTGGTACATGAATGATGGATGACCACAAGCTAATTTGAAAGTGAATAGTATGCCTACGTCCACGTGCATTTGATGAGGCATTTATACTTTCAAACATGAAATTGACATTACTAAGTTCATAACAAATTAATTAAGACAAAAATATAAGCACCACTTTGAAGATGGCATGAAGAATTACCTTCAATCCAGGGGTGAGCTCATTCAGTGTGATGGCAAAGCCTGTCAAATTATATCTAGTGGGAAACTTAGGAGGTTTGCTACGCTTCCAAAGCAAATGAGCATCTGACATATCAAACCCCTTTCCTTTGCCAGAGAAGTCTCCATCCACATAATGCATGCTCTCGTCCCACTTCCCAAACAAAGTTGCAACTGTCTTCCCATTACTATCTTGGACTATGCCTTGCACCTGTAAAATAATCAAAAATCATTTCAACCGATATTTCTAAATTTCTTCAACAGAAGCATTATCCTGAATTGTGTGGGCAGAAGCTCGATTACAATGTTACTATATTATTCAAAAATGAAGGGCATCCTCTTATATAGCACTCGGGACATATAACCAATGGCTAAAATCAAATCGAATGGAGGGCTAGGATCAACTATCTAGAATCATCCTCAAAATATATCTAGGATATTAAGAAGCATAATTATCGCATGGGTAAATCTAGAACGCTATTAGAAACCTTAACATGTACAAGATGACTCAAGGGAAAACCAACTACACTAGCCAAACGAGTGCCTTGCGGGAGTCTAGTAAGCAATAACATGACATAGCCTCCTTTAAAATGCACATGTTGTTCGAAGGCCTCGGTCACATTTTTGATCCAATGGGGTTCACTTTCTTTAAAATTTTCAAGTAAGGAAATATAGTTAAAATACACATGAAAAACTAAAATCAAACCACTAACTTCGGACATTCCTAATGGAACAGACAGAGTATTGTATTGTAAAGTTATTTAACAAATATAAATGAATTTGAATATTGTTGAGGAAGTTAAACAGGTACATGTGAAAGTAAAGAGAGAAAGAGATACCTGGTGAGGGTTTCGCTCTATAATAGACTGTTCCTTGAATTTCAGCTTACATGAATAGTTACTGCTTCCCTGTATACGCATTGTGCCATAGTGGTCACAATACAGCTTCCCCAAAATAAGATTATATATCGATGTCGTTACCTGACAGAAGAAAGTTGGTTAGTTAGGCAGAACCAAACAAAGAATGAGAACATTGCATTGCAATAATTTGACTAATACCTTACTCCATTGTAGAACTTCTCCATCATCAAATTCCAGTGTCAAAACACCAACAGGATCAAGCTGAATTGAGCGGCCCCAAAATTTGCTTTTCAAATTGCTATCTCCCCAAAACTTCCAGCCTGTACCCTCACAGTGGCATGCTACGATCATTGGGTGATGACTAACCTATTTGACAAGGACTAAAGTAATTAAATAACATAAAATAAGACATTTTTAAGAAATCAACAAGAGGAATATGTCCCTCCGACTCTCCTCAAAAAAAGAAAGCAGGAAAACAGGATTTGACCATTCCCTTCTCTTTCTATGCCACTCGGGACTCATTATACATTCCTATTTCCTTGATTAATTTTTCGACATCGAATACTTATCTTTTAATTTTTTTTCTGTCCTGGGATTCTACTACAATATGATAACCTCTTGAAGATACCAAAATAATGTCAATTACATCTTGCAGAGTGTGCCAACTAAAATCCACATTAATTCAGCTATAAATTTGTACCTTCTCTGAGAAAAAACGGAGGCCTTTATCAGGAAAGTCAGCCTCATATGTCTCCCCAAGTAATGGATTAAATGGTTTGCAATTTCTTCCTTCAGTAGAAGCATAACCGGACACTGCAAATGCAGCTACATTCAGGATCCTCATAAGGCTATCACCCTGTCGAATTTTCAACAAGGATTAGAAGATAATAGGGTGAATAATTATACAACCTCACGATCAGAATGAACTTATTTACTTTTCAGATCAATAATAAAGTCTACTGCAGAACCAGGTGAAATTTCGTTTACAAACTTAGGGCATTCAAGCAATTATACTATGTGATTATCCACCATATAAACACAGACAAGAACAAATTTTACTTTCCATATGCTCAATCAGATAACAAATAAAATCACCAATCACAAATTAGAATTGCAAAAGAAACTCACAAAAAACAAAGCAGCTAAAAAAAGGAAAATAAACCAGCACCTTAGATAATCAAACAAAGTGTTATCTAAATAATCAGCGAAACCACTTTTAGTGATTAAGAATGAATATACAGTCCTTTGTAAAACTCAATTTTAAAAATGAATGAGATTTAAAGTTTTTTATTATAAGAAATATGGGCAATGGATGTCGCACACAATCTATATTCTTATATAGCATGCAAAAAAGAAGAGGATGATTTCCATATATTCACATGGTGTGCACTCTTACCTTTTATCTTTAGTTTGTGATTATCAAGTCTTTTTATCTGCTGAATTTGAGCAATAAGGTGACGGTACCTTTCGGTTAGAATATATTTGAAGTTAAAATCACGGAGTAGTTTCTTTATCTTAAGATTGGTAATTCTTAAAATCCAGCACCGACCACTACAAATGAAAGGAAAATGGCGCTTCTTACTACATTCATTCATCTCATTCACTACAGATCTCTTTTCTAGGCCTTAATCCACTCCAAGAAGGTACCATGCAAGCTGATATCACCCTGGTATTGGCAATCCTTATTCCAAGCTTAGAATCATCACATGATCCTTCTAAGCTGTGAACTTGCTACTCGACTCTGCACCCCACCCTTTTACAGAATGCATAATTCTTTCCATGGGTCCCTATCAAACAGCATCCAAATAGCTCACTAACACAAATCATCCCATCAAAACCTGTTTGAGCGCATCCCCAAATTCTAGGACTGCAGCTCTGTCAGATCAATCCCTAATTAACTCTAGAAACTACTTTCATCACCATTTGGCATTCAACATGACACCCACATATAGACTGGTTGCTGTCCAGCATCTTAATGCTAAAACCCTGTTTGGAAGCATTCTTTTAAAAATTTGCTTTTTTATATGTATGTGCGCATGTGTATATATAGAGAGAATATGTTTTTCTTACTTACCAAAGAAAATATTACCTTTCTCCTACTTATAAAACAGTATATGATTTTATCGTGCATTTTATTCCTTTAATTTATCTGTAATTAAATAGATCTTTGTAATCATAAACTTTAATTTAGTACTTGGTAGTTTTCAAAATAAAATTTATTATTTTTATAGTATATATTATTGATTTTATAATATAAATATATTTTAGTTATTTAATAATAAAAATCTAGTTCCACCGGTTCAACTATATCTCAACTAATTTTAACTATATCTTTTTAGAAAGTTATTCTTAGCACATTCCGGATAAATTTATTTCGTACAAACTAAGCAATTTGAAGCATCCTACCTGTAATGTACTCCATACCACGAAAAGTGATGTTTACCCTTCCCGATTTCATTTCACATACCGAATCGAACCACGACCTAGGTAACATTAGTCGAAACATCCAAAGAAACTATAAAACTATAAAAGCCGCATACAGGTGTATATGAATGAATAGTAGAGTAGCAGACTACTAGCAGATATGTACTGTATAAATACAACAGCTATCCGAGAAGCACAAAAGGAAAACTTTCAAAGTCCTTGCAATGAACTTACCCTTTTCCCCCATTCATATGCCCGGTCAATAAGATATGAGTATTCCAGATCTTCATAACATTTTTGCAGAGAAGAGAGAGGTTCATTAAAGTACACTGGAAGGCAAACTTTTGTGAGATCTTTCCCAATGTTATCTTTAATCATTGACCAGAGACTTACTCCCTTTTCCTTTTCAACTGGATCAGGCAATTTCTTACGCCGCTTAACAGAAGGAAACTTAGTACCACCATATCTAATCGAAGGGTCAACGCCATCTCCCAAGTCCGAATAAATTTCATCATCTGATGAAAAAGATGATGTCCGGTAGTCGGACCCACTACTTCTGAAAGAACTAGATGAGAGAAAATCCCGAGTGTCATAGAAAGCATTATCATCTTCGTCAGTTTCTTCCTCCACAGTGTCGACTCTTTCATTATCATCTTCAGATTCACTTGCACTTGTTGCTTCTAATAAACAAAGGATTTAAGAAACATGAAGGTAAAAAATAAACAAGAAGGATTATCACGCGTGTACCAAATAAAACAATAATATTATTCATTCCTTTCCCACCCCTTTCATGTTATACAGTAACTATGCTTATATTCTTTTTGATCTTTCATGAGTTAACAAGCTGACAGTTAATCCATCTTAACCAAGCACTGAAAACTGGAGACGAATATAACAACAATTTTTCTAAGTTATGAATATACTGCAAAACTGATGCATAAGGCTAATACAGATTGGACATGCAGCCACAAGATGATATGAACCTATCCCTCAAAGTAAATGCAGTAAATTTTCTGGCTAAACCAAGTAGGAAAATGTAAAGCAATAGCTGCATTCCAAGAAAAAGGAACACAATGGTCAGTTCTAATTCAAAAGAATGGCCAAAATAATCACATTGAAGTAACCAAAAACTTTTGCGAACATAAGAAGTTCATATAGCCAATCAGCTCTGTGAAGAGAATAAACTATTACAGGAACCAAAAGCATGAATGATTGATTAAAGGACATCTTATTTTCTTATCAATATTTGAAAGCTAAGTGTGACAGAACACCTAAAAAATGAAAAGGCATATACTAGATGAAGAAATCCACATTGATGCATAACAAGCCCACTTAACTTGGTTGGACCAATACAAGAGGCTTTGGACGCCTATACCAAGTAGTAGATTATTCTATAATTTTAATTATAGTAGATTACTATTAGGATTTCATTTCCTTATTTTTTTGGTTCTCTTAGTCTCCAAAAATTAGGTTTTATTATCTTGCTATATAAACTCATGTAATCCATCACTCCTCACTACATTGAGATTGATTATTTGATAATTAAAATTTTAAAGCTTTATTGCTTAATTATCTCTTCTTTTTCTCTAAAATTCTTTTAATTTTTTTCCAACTTTAAACCCTAATTCTAAGCCTAACTCATTCTACATTACAAATCACAAAAGAAGCCAATAAACCGAGATAACTATAATCAAAATTACGGTTTATTCTTTAACCAGTAAAACACGTAGAATGAACCACAAACTAATACTAGTTAAAAAAGGGGAAATTGGAATTTTTAAGCACTTTTTGGAACCTTGTTCCTAGACTTCTAAATTGACTTTGGTCAGTAATTTTTTATTTCCTTACATTTGAGGAGCCAACGCTATACATTTTACTTCGCAATTTGCCCATATCCTAGACTGTAACCATTCTCCATCAGACTTAGACTTGTTATGCTGTTGGGTTCATACGAGGACTTTATTAGGTATAGTCTAGTCCTTTAGAAGTAATTAAATTGTCTAACATGCTAGAATCAGGCTGACCTACACCCATAATAGAAGGGCTAACCCCCCATGATTCCTTTGACAAAAGGCAGTGTTGAGTCGAGTTTATCCTATGATAAAAGGGATCAAAGGTATTATAGGGATAGACTTTGCCCACCTTTTAAAAACAGGACAGCTTTCTGTAGCTTTTATATTTCTAGGTATCCTTTATGTTTTGACAAATCAAGCAGGGAGAAATGTTTTGTTCATGTTATACATTTGAACCCCCTTGATAATAAAAAAAAAAACTCGCAAGATCTAATAATCCGAAAGATAAGAGGATTGTGTGTATCTTAGCTCTACTAAAAGCCTTTTTTTAGGTCGTGCAGGTGGAGACATTTCTTTGGCCCCTTCAAAAGGAAATGCAATCTGAAAATAGAAGACGAGACTATGAAACAGTAAGTTCGATTCTAATCATTCTTTTCCTTACTAACTCAACATTTAACATTCTTATTTGGTAATTTTCTTGCTTAAGAACCTAATTACATAAACCTGTTGCCCGCCCAATTTCTCATTGACTATTGTACTCCAATTCATTTTATTTAAAATTTCTAGCAACTAAAAGCAACTATCAAGCAGCCATAAGTACCAAAACAAAACTAATTTCAATCCCCTTTCCTTTCTTAACAAAACCTATAGCTGCTCTTCCACCTTGTTGAACCAGTAAACAGTAACCTCCACACACCAAATACCAAATGTAGCCTACACTATCTTAAGTTTTCTGAAGCTGCCAACCACAAGAATACCCATGGATAACATGCAAAGTGTTAAATGTTACATAACATTAGATTAAGTGGACTATGATACATAACAAAATACGTTCAAAATTTCTAGCCAGTAGAATCATTGACTAAAGAATTTTTAGGCCACATCAGAGCCTTTTTGACATTATTAAATATGATTAGATCAGTAGATCATCATAAAGACGTCCAAGAAAAGCTTACAAAATAAGTCAAACCTATTCATTTGAATATCAATGATTATAGCTTGGATGCAACATCAGAAAATTGATGCTACCAGTGTGCATATATTGTCATTATCTCAACATGCCTACACCATAGATAACTTTTCTCTCTATCAACATGCCTACACCATAGATAACTTTTCTCTCTAGTTTCTATTTTATGCATTAACTTTTAAGTTTAAACCATAAGGCTCACTTTGTACTCCAAAACTCAATTTTCCATCTTATTTAGGCCCACCACAGTTACCTCCTGCTCTTGCTAATTCATGAAGTATGGGAAATAAGAAAGGAATAATGCTTTTGGCCCGTGTCTCGCGTTCTTCATTCCACCCAATAACCATAAAATAAACCACAGTTAAAAGCTAAGCAAAATCTCGGTTCAGTGGTTTATTTGACAAATTATATGGTATATTACACTCGACCTTTTTTAAAATTCCAAATTGATTTGTGATAGCACAAAGGCTGTAAGCAAAGGAAAAAATAATGGCTCAATACATTGTACTGGTTACAGAATCAATTTTAATGCAATTGCAAAACTTACCGCTGTATTTTTCTTGGTTCGATCTAGAGGACTCCCCAACCTCTTTCAATTGTCTTTGGCTCTCGTCAACTACTGTATTCTCCAGATCAACTTTCTCAGTCTATACAGCACAACATAAATTAACAACTATTCAGCGATCAGCACAACTTAGAAACATAATATAGCAAAAGAATACATTACAACTACAATACATGCACATATAATGATTATCAAAGGTTTGCAAGTGTAAGTCAAATGCCAAGGACTTGACTTCTATACAGAACAAATACAGTTATTATCGGTGTCACTTAGACTAGGAATTTCACTCTTAGTTGCTGTGCCATTTTCATTGCCAATGTTGCTAACCACAAACAGCCCAATTGCTCGAATCACCTGCAATTGTTACCATGAAAATGCAATTATTCACTGAAGCCCTACCGACCTTCCCTCCAAGATCACCACCACCAATGCCTTAATCGTATCTACCAAAGACAACTCCACCACAACCTTACTATCACTACCAATGCTTGCAACATTGATGCATTTTATCAGCCTCACCGTCATTGCTTTTGTTGTCGCCACTAAAACGCCATTTTTGTTATATATCTCGCAAATAATTGATATATGAATAGGTTGTTCATCAGTTTTACTATCAAAAAGACACTTCTATATTCTACTAGCACAAATTGAAAAAACCGTATGTCAAAACAATCGGAGAATAAATAAACAATTAAATACAAAATACTAAATTTGTAGTATGTTCTCTTAGTCTTATATATTGGTTCATTCTCTATTTTTAAACTTTAAGATATTAAACCTTTACATTAATTTCAATAGTTTTAATATTGACAAAAGTCAAGAAACTACGATTGCATTGAAGGGTCAGTTTAGAATGAAAATAACAGGCATACTTGATAGACCCAAGGTAAATTCAGTTCATTGACTCAATTCACCAAATAAAATTAAGATAACCAGAAAAGAGGAAAAACAAAGATATATATTTATATAGGTGAATGACCATAAGCCAGTTGGATAGGAAGCCATAACCTTCCACAACCCATGTAATAAGAATACTGAATTACCTCTTAAAGCTATTTGAAATAGTATCAGCATAATAGCTGTGTGAACATTTGTTTTGCTATCCAGACTGGTAGGTCAACTAAATTCCATAAACGCTGGCAAAACGACGGAACCTTGAAATTGACATTCATGACACATGAAGCTCCAAACCAAAAGTGTCCGGATCTGGGGAAGAACCAAATCAAGGACAGAATGCGTCTTGCTTTGTTTCAAGGTTGTGCGTCTTGTTTTGTTTCGCATTGTTCCAATCGAGGAGTTTTGAACTCATTAGAAACATCTCTCACCTTATGGCTTATGTAAAAGAAGAACAAAAGGAAAAACCATAAAAAAAAAATTATACCGTGTCAATAAGAGTCTCCATTCACAATATAAAATTCTGCGAATGGGTGTCTTTTTAAATCTGGGGTATGCAAGCCTTTCTACTATGTGGGTCTTCATCCACACAATTATTTGTACCATCCTCCAAACAATACTGCGGAGGAGATAAAATTTAAGCCACACGATCTGATATTGGACGGCTAAATTAAGGGTCTCAATTTAACTCCACAACACCTTTTTTGGGTTGGGGTAGGCTAAAAATGAATCCCATAGAAAAATTAAAACAGATAAAAATAAGAAATAAATAACAAACAAAATAACAATAAAAGCATAGAAACAGATGGACATAAAAGTAAAATAAAACACCCACACATAGAAACATACATACACGTAGACACACACATATATAGCTGAAATGAAACAAGAGGAAAATGAACAAAAAATTGAGTGGAGGGAAAAGAGAGAAACCAAAAACAAGGATACACTCAAGCTTGAGCATATATTATTTATCCTAACTCAATCAACCTTATGCAGCATCAATATTCCAAATCCATTTATCTTACCAAAAGGCTAAATGACCTGCCTAAAATTTTCGCTCTTATAAAATGATGGTATTGATGGTATAAACAAGGGGAATTTTGTCAAGTAATAAGTGGGGAGGATAGCTTTCTGCAGATATGTATATATAGATCAAGAGAAACACACACAGAACGAAAGGAAAATGTCATAAATCAAGTCTCCAGCCAAGCTTTTTTTTAAATAAAAAAAAAGTAAAAAAATCTTCTTTGCTTTCTTCATATTTTTTCCTTGTTGACTACAACTGATATGTAGGAGTAGGATAATACAAACTGACCAAATTAAAAACTATAAATCATAACAAAGTAGGTCATTTAACTCAAGAGACTACAGGCAAATCATGGGCCTTGTGACCAAGCAGATTCAGGAAGCACAAACTAGGACCCATGTAAAAGCTCAGAGCTCAGAGCTCAAGCTCAGTCAAAGTTGTTTCTAACAAAATGCTCCAGTGAAATTCCACACAACACACAAAAATAAGATAAAAGTAAAACCAAACACAAGGAAATTTCAACCCTCAAGTAGTTTAAAGAGGAGAAG
Organism: Panax japonicus; assembly: GCA_020205505.1. Classification (NCBI taxonomy): domain Eukaryota; kingdom Viridiplantae; phylum Streptophyta; class Magnoliopsida; order Apiales; family Araliaceae; genus Panax; species Panax japonicus. The sequence continues at coordinate 27,095,681 of CM035095.1, forward strand.
GCAATAAGATATGCTTTTACATTTTAAATTTTCTGACCCTTCAAGAACAGAAACTTTTGCCAGACAACGGTGGGAGATGGTTAATAACAATGTCCAACCATGTCTGCGTTTTTCCTATAGGATTCCCCCGGGTTCATCCATTTATATCAATTACTTAAGAAGAACATGCACCTATGATGAACATGTGAAGACAAAAAAGTATGGAAGAACGCCCTCTCCAACAAGGACATAATTTTTTTAGTAAGTCTAATTTCATATAGAGCTCTATTCACTAATGGATGTAGATACATATGATACTAACAAACTCTTTAAAAAAATTCGATATTTCACAATTATTGGATAATAGAGGGTCTATGCACTAAATATTTTAAGAACAAACAGATCAAAAACACCAAACAACATGATAGCCAATGCTCAAAACTTCTCTATGACAAACCGAGAATATATTCAAGTTGATACTGCAACAATCGATGATTGGCAGGGATAATATTTTAACCACATGGTATCCTTAAATCTTTAATGGAACAATAACTTCAGGCTATCATGAGATTCATACTCCGTCCGTCCAATAAAAGATTTCTTAAGTACACTTTGCGCACACAGATGAGAGTATAAATAAGTTTCTATTTTACCCACAATGGATCCATGCAAGTACGCTAAGATTCTTTCTATTTCCTAAATGACGTGGACCATAGTTAAATACTTTTGAGGGTAAAAATTAGACTTTATATAACATTTTACATTTGAATTATGTACTTCACATGATTTTTTTGTTAGACAAAACTCTTACATCATCGTTGTTCTTTTTAATTTTCTACGAAAGGGGATTCCACCTCACAAACAAATAATTCAAGTTTTCCTCCTTAGCAAATGACCGAGAAATACATTAGGGCTTACATAATTATTCTGGAAAATTTTCAAGTCATCAAATTTCTTAGTTAGTTCTGGGAACTACAACTATTTGTATGGATAAGGGGAGGATATTAGTTTTCTATGGATAAGGGGAGAAAATATAAGAATAAGATAGTAACAAGTAAAGAGAGGCCATGTTATCCAAGAACTAAATTGATTTCATCCTAAAATATGTTTTAAAAATTTAGAAAACAGAAAATTTAACTGAACATTCCATGAAAGTTCATTAACTGACACTCATCTCACTTCACTAAATTGCTTAAAGAAAAATAAATTAAATATACACAGGTGTTCTTAAAGCGACAAGACACCCATTCCAAAAATCTATACAAAGAATTGGACAAAACCATTGAAGCTTACAAAACACCCTACAGAGTACAAACCAAAAAGAAAATGTGAAGTGATCACAGTAATCCAACTGCAAACTAAATTATTTCAGGAGATGAATAAGCAGTATGGTGTGTTGTATTCTGTGCAGAAGGTACTGAAGAAGTATTCCGAATCGATTAGCATGATTTTTTTCTAATAGTCATTGCGTGTACCTCTAAATTTCGCAGTGTGTCAATTAGAAGCCAATGCTTCTGCTGAACAAGAATAAGTTGATTCTGCAGTGATGCAAACTCAGTCCTCATTATTTGTTCGCTGTCCTGTATGACTGCCTCACTGACACCCTCTTCCAACAACCGCTGCCGCAACTTTTCAGTTGACACAACAATATTGTCTATAGGTGCCATTAATTCGCTGTTGGAGATTCTAGGGAACATGCCCTTCACAGCCTGCAATGCTTCAAGCCATGCCAGCCTATCTTCTTGAGTATCTGCTCTCAAATGCATCCTCTTAGTTCCCGTAAAAATAGAAAACCTCTTATCATCCGATCTGCTTTCTCGTATTGATGAAACCTATAAAATAACATTCAAAAAAAGAAAAAAAAACTAACTTTAAATATATAATCTTTTAAATGCAAATGTGCAATGAAAGTTTATATATATATATAACTATAATATTTTACCTACAATATCCCAAAAGAATTGAAAAAAAAAGGTATAGTAATTAGATAAAGTTAAAATTGGAAATGCTACAAAATATCAAATCATATTACAACATGTATTAGTTAGCATATGATAACTACAACAAAAAAAACACAGAGCAAATTCACCAACTCTATCATTGTACATTTGAGAAATGAAAATGTAACATATTTGATTCAAAAGATGAATTTTAAAATTTCCTATACCATTGCTAGAAAAATTAAAATAAATGTAATGAAACAGATAAACTGATCTGAAAATCAAACACCATACATAAATATAATCCTGTAAGCAAAAAACAGAACAGTTGCTTCTCCATTTCCCAATGTACATGCGAAAGAAAAAAAAATACACATATATATATATATAGAGTAAAGAGAATTGAATTAGACCTTGAGATGAACTTCACCAACGGGCGTACGCCGGAGCTGAGAATTACTAGCAGAACCATTACTATGATTTTTGGAACGAGAAATTCGCAGCAGCGAATCATCACCTATAACTTTAAATCCTTTTACAGCCTCTTGATTAATCACAATCTTATCAGGCCCATGAATCTTGTAATACGAAACGACGCCGTCGTCCAATACAAACCACCTCGGCCTCCATCCTTTCCCGTAATTCACCCACTTATGCAGAATTCCACATATCCCATTCCCTAATAACAAATCATTAATCTTCACATCCGAATGATTCGACTCCGATATATTATTGATATGGTTGTGCACCTGATTGATCGAATTTTTGATCGGGTCGGATCTGACGGGATTTGACGACGGCGGCATGGCGGTGATGCTCGGGAAGCTGGTTTGACTCCGTATCGTTGAACCGCAACAGAAAGAATGATGCATAATCAGATGACGGTGATCATTGGATTGCGTGCGGTGCTCGGCGGTGGAATTGGCGGAGGTGGGTTTTCATGTGTTTGGAGAGAGAAATTAATAAAAGGGGAAGAGAGATAAATGGAGATGGAGCGGTTTGGCGTTAATACAGGTAGAAGATGGTTGTGTGTTAATTGGATTGGATTGTATATAGATACAGATGTATAGATATAGATAGAGAAAAAGAGGAGAGAGAATTTCGGACTGGCCGGAGAGAAAAAGGAATTCCGGTGGTTAGGAGGCGTGTGATGCAGTTGGAAAAGGTTTCAATATGACAGCGGTTTGATTTCTCTCTCCTCTCTATTTTTTATTTTCTCTCTCTAAATTTAGAGAGACATAGAGAGGGGGTTTGTTTGTATCGCCGCCGGCCCAGTGAAAGAGTGACAGATGAATATGAGAAAGAGATATCCAAACAAATATTCCAGTGTCTCAATTTAATTGATACTACTACTACTATTTTATTGATTAATATATTTTCATATTATTTATTTATATTTTTATACGTAGAATTGATATATTTATTGATGTGTCGAATTTTTATTGATTAATATATAAATTATATGTGTAAATATCAAAAAATAATTTGAAAATATCAATTTCTTTATTTTAACCAAGTAAAGGGTGATGATTTTTCAAAAAAAAAAAGAAAGTAAATGATCTCAATTTAATTGATACTATTTTGTTTTTATTACTCAAGTAAATGGTGATGATGTTTTGAAAAAAAATTAGTAAATGGTAAAGAGATTATGATATTATGTTGAAAATTTTGGTTGTTAATTAAATTATGCTTATCCAAAATTTTGAATTTTCAAAATATAAGATAATCATGGTTGCATAAATTAAACAAAATTGGAATATGGTAGTAACATTTAATGAGTTATCAATTACATAATTATAATTATAATAATAAATAAAAATAATTTATATGTCCAGTGTGAATTACAATTAACGTGAAAGTGTAATCGATGCAATAAAATATTAATAAATGAGTCATATTTTACACTTTTTCTATCACATATAACCACATAGTTCAATATTTAATATCAATATAAATTTATAAAAAATGATATCTTACGATTTTATATTTGTATGATGTATTTTATATGTTGGGTCAAAATTATAATTTTATTTAATTACATTTATTGATATACGTTGTAATTATGATTCAATAAATTATTTTTGCAATATATAACTGTAAATTTATTTTTATATATAATAATATTCGTAATAAATTAAGTCTCAAATAATGGTAGAAATATTTTTTTTAATATAAATATAAAAAAAACTTGCACATGAAAATCGAAAATGAAATTTAAATCCCAATCTTTATTATACATCGTTGTCGGCAAGAGATTGGAGTTATGTTTGTACAAAGTAAGAGATTATTATTTTAATAGAACATGGAATTGAAAAAGTGCTCCTTCCACTACATCATATGTCCTCCTCTAAAGGGATCTGGATAATTTCTCTTTGAGAATCTTGTGAAGATTTTGTTGTGAAGTTGATAACAAAATAAAAAAGAAATTCAATGACTCACAACACCTTTTTTTGTATTAAAATAACGTCATTTTAAGAGGAATTTTTTTTACATGTTGACTTCGTTTATTTGTTAATTCTTGTTAGTTATGTGCGACATGACTTGTGACGCCTCCAAAATAGGTATACATCACCTATTCTGAGTCGTCAAATACATAGTACAAAATACAAATACAATCTTAAATATACAACATGAGCTGTGAGTTTTAATACAAATATTATCTTCTAGACAGTATTCAAACTCAAAATAAGTCCTCAATACATTTATTAACACACTATTTCATAGAATAGTGAGGACTACTAATGCTATCATCTGAACCGTCACTCCGTTTCTCGACTAGTCCCTGCTACGTTCTCATTTCCTGAAAAGAACAATGAAAGCAAAAGGGTGAGCTCAACTGGCTCAGTAAGAAATATTATGACTAAGATAATGCAGAATAAAGTATCATTAGCCTTTAACAGTGTTGAACTGATACAATATAACAAACATCAAGTTTAACTGCAGCGGAATAAACAATCCATTAAAAGAGTCAAGTAGAGAATAAAATCTACTATCTTCTATGATTTAAAAGGTTTTTCATCACTTTTATCGCTGGAACTCAGCTTAATAACTAATCCACATTATTCCCGCACTACGGCCAAGGATATTCATTAGTATCACAACCATAAATTATCCATACACTACGGGCCAAGGATATTCGTGTATTCATCAATGGTCATGATCATGCCAACAACTGTCCATCAATGCACTACGGGCTAATGAGGACTTTTACCACATCATTTGTAATATTACGGTTATGATTATACCGAATAATCCCTGATCATAATCATACTAAGTTCGTCTATGCACTACAGGCCACAGATGACTTTTAACATAATATAAACATGAGGATGATAACAATGATATAAGAATTCAATAAAAACAAGTTCAAGAATTAATTTATCCAGGAACAAATAACGTCCAAATTATCAACATGATACTACTTTGTGGGGTAAAACTCAAGAATGCTCAGAAGAATATTTCCATGATACTGGATGAAGCGCAAATATCAAGAATATTCCACTAATTTTATGGAGTATAAAAGTCAAAACTTTAACCAACTGAGTATAATAAAAAATGGAATAACAAAAGAAATCACCAGGCATGCGATAGACCGCACAAACAGATTATTCCAACAGAATAATAAATAACAGAACCAGGTCATGCATAAACGCACAGACAGGATATTCCAACAGAATAATAAATAATAGAACCAGGTCATGCGTTAAAGCATAGACAGAATATTCCAACTGAATAATAAATAATGGAACCAGGTCATGCGTAAACGCACAGACAAGATGTTCCAACAGAATAATAAATAATGGAATAACAGAAGAATTTCACCATGTATGCGGTACGTCGCATAGACAGGTTATTCCAACATAATGATATAGAATGGAATAACAAAAGAATTTTACCAAGTATAGGGTAGTCCACATATACATGTTATTCCAACATAATAATAAAAAATGGAATAACAGAAGTTCTCTTCATGAATACGAAAAAAATAATACCATTACGAGTACAACAAATAATATCCCTTACCTTATAAAGAAGAGTACTCCGACGGGTAGGACGGAAATATACTTGAAGAAAACTTGCACTACGCTCAAAGCTTTCTTAAACTCCAAAGAAATACGCTCAAGATTATAGAAGAATAATTCTCTGAACTTCTGGTGTGATTTCAATTCTAACTAAGCATTCTATTTATAGGAAAATAAAAAGGATACTATGCAAAAAAAATTATATATATATATATATATTTATATATTTTATTTAAAATATAATAAAATAATTAACTTTATAAAATTATTCTGTTTTATATAAAAAAAAATTCTGTTTTATTACATTAATAATACTAATAAAATAAATTATATATATAATATATATATATATATATATATATATATATATATATATATATATATATAAACTTCCGTGACTTCATAAAAAGACACCTCAATATATTTAACAACATTTATCATTATTATTATAATTCACAATATTAATCGACCAGGTCGTTCTCAGGAAAGAGGGGGCTTTCCAATAAGAAATTCTCTCTATTGGCGCGCAATTAGGTGACCAAACCTCTCATTGGCAGAACTTTTAGACATCGTTAATATTGTAAATAATAATATTAATAACTCTGTCATCTCAATTATTAATTTAATAATATATAAAATATCGACAATAATTAAATCAAATAACGTGAGATACTATGCAACAATTACTAAAGCAATAATTGAACAAAACTGAGTGACTTCTCACGTAAGCATCAATAATCAATACCATATGCTACTATGCAACCACGCTTATTCCTGTACTTTTAACACCGAGTGTTTCAACAGTTAACGGTAAAACTTTCGCCGTTATTTTTATAAAATATTTTTGTCGTTTTCTCAATCCGACAATAATTCTGTTGTGGGGTCCACCAATGATTGTGTCGTCATACGAATATTTCCTGTTAAAACGAATATTTTTCGACCAATCGAATATTATATAACAACTTGCGTACTTTGCAAAATTTATAAATATTACCCACAACTATAACATTATATCAAATTCACACCATAATATTCAAAAAAATAATTCGAGAAATTTAAATCTTTATTCATAAAATTTAGGGTCTCACAATCTCCCCTCCTTATGGAATTTTGCCCTCGAAATTTACGTACGTACCTGGTATGCCGAAGAGATGAGGATACCTTGAATTCATTTCAGATTCTAATTCTTGAGGTATAACCTTTGAGTGTTGAATACGATCCTTCTTATCCAAGATTTTAACACAAATCTTCTCATACGTTAAATCTTCTGCTATCTCGTCTAGTTCTAATTTAATAACGTGGTTCGGGTCATCCACATATTTACGTAACATCGATATGTGAAAAATGTTATGAACACGCGACATACTTGGCGGTAAAGCGAGTTTATAGGCCACAGTTCTTACTTGATCGAGAATTTCAAATGTGCCAATTAAATCGAGGGATGAGATTTCCTCTCTTCATCGATTCTTACTTCTACTTCTTCTTCACATTCATCAGCTCTGAGTATGTAGTTTGCACGACTTTAACTTTATCGATTAAAGTTGATTCTACTCGTATATTTGATATCACTACGTGGGTCCTTAGAGTCTTTAACTCTATCTTCATCATTTGTAATTTATACGAAATGGTTTTTTTTTTGTTAACAACATCGCACTCGTAAACGCATACGATCTTCTACTCAACGCGTCAGCTACCACGTTCTCTCTTCCACAGTGATATTGAATGGTATGATCGTAATCTTCAATAGCTCGAGCCAACGTCTTTGGCGCATTATAGGTTCATTTTGGTTGAAGAAATATTTAAGGGTTGAAGAAATAGGTTTTGTACTGGGGTCAATACAAAATTCGATTTCACGCTCTAGGGTAGGCCAAGAAGTCTTCAGAAATACGTCAAGAAATTTATTAAGGATAGAAATATCATTCAAAACTGTGACTCTCATCCAAGACTTAGATAGTACGTCACATTGATACCTATCAACTTGCCATGTCATTCACGACGTCGCCTACAAAAAGTCTGGCTTCGGTGCATTCCACACAAGGAAGTCACCAGCGAAAGGCTCGAGGCTCTTTATTTATGACTTGATATGACAATGATTGACTTTAGTGGTTTGGTTGCTTGAATTTGCATAACAGGTTGGTTAGTATTATAAAAGCTAACAACCTTATGAAAAGCATGATGAGTAGTTAACCAATCGATTCCTAAAATCACATCAAAGGCAAGTATTTTTCAGAGAGATAAGATCGACAGGTAACGTGAAAGTGTCGATTTGAATCAAACAAGATTTATAAATAGTGGAGGTAACGAAGATTTCTACTAATGAAGTTTCAACCAATAAGTCAAAGTCTAACTTCTTTGAGGTCAAATTTAAATGTTGAGCACAAGCAAGAGAGATAAAATAATGGGTAGAACCGGTATCTAATAAGGTATAGACTTCGTAAGCGTTTATGATTAACTTACCCGTGATAACTTCGTTCGGGATCCTCGACAAACGTTCTTACTTAAACTACCAGCTTTGACTTGTCTGAGACATCCTTTGGCATCACTATCCCAACTGGACTTGACTTCACTACATGACAAAATCGAGCTAGATGACCTTCTCTTCTGCAATTGAAACACGATTTGGATTGTTGCGTACAGTTTGGACGGATGTGTCCCTCCTGTCCGCATTTGAAACATACGACCGGTGGTCGTTCTTCTTCCTTTGAAACGAGTGCTGGTGCTGCTGTCTTTCCATCATTATTCTACCTTCTCTTCTTAAAATTTCCACTTCTATTATCTTGATTATGATTACCACCGAAGTGGTTACCATTCTTGGCATGATAATTTCCCCCACGATGATTATCATTGTTCCAATGGTCGTTGCCACCGGTACGATTATTATCGTGTTGTTGGTCGTTACCTTTTGGTTGAGCTGACTCAACGGTCTCATGTACTTCATTGCTTATCTCAACATTTTCAGATACCATTTTCAAACACTGTCACAAAACAAGGGTTAATTGACATATCACATATTATCCTTATACTCTGACTAACCAATTAAATACCAAATAAACTTAGGTAGGTCATACTAGCGAAGGAATTCCCCGTCTCTCCCCTCCTAGTTCTTGTCTCACATCTCAGCCAGGGATCATATCCCTAAGCTTTGATACCAACTGTGACCCGCATCCAGAATAGGTATACATCACCTATTTTGAGTCGCCAAATACATGGTACAGAATACAAATACAATCTTAAATATACAACATGAGCTGTGAGTTTTAATACAAATATTGTCTTCTAGACAGTATTCAAACTCAAAATAAGTCCTCAATACATTTATTAACACACTATTTCATAGAATAGTGAGGACTACTAATGCTATCATCTGGGCCGTCACTCCGTTCCCCGACTAGTCCCTGCTACGTTCTAATTTCCTGAAGAGAACAATGAAAGCAAAAGGGTGAGCTCAACTAGCCCAGTAAGAAATATTATGACTAAGATAATGCAGAATAAATTATCATTAGCCTTTAACAGTGTTAAACTGATACAATATAACAAACATCAAGTTTAACTGCAGCGAAATAAGCAATCCATTAAAAGAGTCAAGTAGAGAATAAAATCTACTATCTTCTATGATTTAAAAGGTTTTTCATCACCTTTATCGCTGGGACTCAGCTTAATAAATAATCCACATCATCCCCGCACTACGGCCAAGGATATTCATTAGTATCACAACCACAAATTATCCATGCACTACGGGCCAAGGATATTCGTGTATTCATCAATGATCATGATCATGCCAACAACTGTCCATTAATGCACTACGGGCTAATGAGGACTTTTACCACATCATTTGTAACATTACAATCATGATTATACCGAATAATCCCTGGTCATAATCATACCAAGTCCATCTATACACTACAGGCCATAGATGACTTTCAACATAATATAAACATGAGGATTGTAAGACCCCAACTTTTTTTTTATAAATAAAATTGAATTTTCTATATTCATTATTTTGAAATCAAAAGGTGTTAATTGATATAATACTTAGATTATGGGTGAAATGTGGAAATTTTACAAAATAAGCAAATGGTTATAAAATAATCATTATTGTTGGGGAATATTCGTTTGGTCGTGGAATATTCTTTTTATCGGGAATATTCGTACGACGACGCAGTTAATTGTGGGCCTATAACAGAATAACGGTCGGATGAAGAAATTCATAAATTTGAGTTTTTATAAATAACGGCGTAATTATTATCGTTAACACTGTTAGATTACCCGATGGTTAAAAAATAGTAATACGCGTGGTTGCACAGTAGCACACGGTATTGCACAGTATTTTTGAATTATTGATTATTACGTAAGAAGGCACTACTCAATAATTGTTACACTAATTACTGTTCAATATTTTATTTTATTAATTCAATAATTGTTGCGTTGATATTTTATATTATTGTTGTTTCAATAATTTTCATTGCATAGTATTTCCCATTATCAAATCAATAATTCATATTATTTGAATAATATTATTAGATAATATTATTGGCAATGTCTAGAAAGTTCTGTCAAGGAGAGGTTTGGTCACCTAATTGCGCGCCAGTAAGGAGAAATCCTTATCGGAAAGCCCCCTCTTTCCTGGGAACGGCCTGATTGTCATTATTGTGATTCTGTAATATTATTTGTGAATAATTAATTATTGATTTATATGATAAGGAAATATTTATTTTATGTAGATATAAATGAAGGAATTTTAGCATGAAATTATTGTTGAAAGTTTGGCATATTTTTGTGTAATTACAATTTCTGATAAAATATTCATTCAATTATATTATTATAATATATTATAATTATTTAATAATATTATTATAATATATAAGCATGTGGTAATTAGAACGGAAGTAAGCAAATTAATATGAATACTTGTTTTCAAAGGAAAAGTAGGTTGTAACTTTGAAAATGGTTGGTGGAATAATTGGTGGGTGGAAGCTTTCTGCAAGCATTTTATTTTTTTTGTCAAGTTTGGTGGGCCTTGCCCATAAGAATTTGCAGGCAAAGAAAGAAAAAAACAAGAAAAGGAAAGTAGGCAATGCAATTTCTCCTGCAAAGGCTCTGCAACTTGTTTTCAAAAATTAGCCCCAACCTTGGAAAAAAAAGGGAGTTATGCAGAAGTTTGGCAGAGTAGGCTGATTCATCTATTTTTTTTTCTCCGAGGTTTTACTATAAATAGGGGGTAACCCCTCCTTCCTCAACACACCACTTTCAATTCAGAAATTCTTATTCTAAAGTATTGTGAGTTTTCTTGAGTATAAGAATACTTTGAGCGTAGTTTTTCTGCAAGATTTTTTCCAGTCAAATTCAGTTTCTACCAAGGTAAAGGATATTATTTTATTGCAATACTCGTGAGAAATATTATTTTCTTTCATACTCCATATTACGTGAGCAATATTATTTCATCTCGTATTCCTAAATTTGAACTTACTAGGGTAAGTATTGCTTCTATAATTCCTGAAATGATTAAAAATTTCACTTCATCTAATATCATTTCATAGGAATATTGGTCTGAACTTTTAATCAAATTTGGAACTTTTCATGACCGGGTACTTTTCACAGTTACTGTTCACGGGCACTGTTCACGGTTACTGTTCATGGGTACTGTTCATAGTTACTGTTCACGAGTACTGTTCACAGGTACTGTTAATGGGTACTGTTCACAAAAGAATTTTTTTTTCTTCCGTTCAAGTTATCTGTTGTGACCCTTATTCTTGAAATTGAATCCATGTTTTTATCTTCACTATGGTTTATTATGGAGCGTTTTTGAACTTGGTTCATCTAAAGTACGAAATCCTAATCTTTGTTCTTCTATCTCACTGAATTTCTTCTCTAAAATATTTTTCATCGTCCTCAGTCTTTAATGGTGATACTTGATGAATATCTTTGGCCCGTAGTGCAAAGATGAACAGGTGTTGAGATGAACATGACCAACTGGTGATACAAATGAATATCTTTGGTCCGTAGTGCAAAGATGAATAATTGATGCAAGATGTATATTGATTGATGTTACAGGGATATAATATTGATGATGGACTTTTAAATTCATAGATGATAGTAGATTTGATTCTCTACTTAATATTTCTAATGAATTATTATTTTCGCTGCAAATATTGATCTAAAACTGGTTGTCCTTTATATTTTATCTGATTTTTTGAAGGCTAACGATAAATTGTTGTTCTTTATCTTAGTCATAATATTCTTTACTAACTAGTTGAGCTCACCCTTTTCCTTTTTGTTCCATTTTTCTTCTAAGGAGGTGAGAATATAGTAGGAATCAGTCGGGCTAAAGAGTGATGGTCCTAGACAGTTATTTTAGCAGTCCTCACTATTTTTATAAAATAGTGTATCAATAAATATAAAGAGGACTTATTGGGTGTGGATATTGTCTAGAAGACAATATTTGTATTTAAACTCACAGCATGTGTGTTGTCATATTTTGCACGACAATTGTAATAATAAAAGTTGTAGTTGTTTTGTACCATGTATTTGGCGACTCAGAATGGGTGATGTATACCTATTTTGGGGGCGTCACAGTTGGTATCAAAGCTTAGGGATATGGTCTCTGGTAGAGATCGGGGAATAGAACTAGGAGGGGAGAGATGAGTAAATCCTTCTCTAGTGTGTCCTACCTAAGCTTATTTTGTTGGTCGTTCATAATATAGGGATATTATGTGATATGTTAATTTGTTTAATTAACCCTTGTTTTATGACATTTTTAAGAATGGCAGCTGAGAACATTAACAATGGAGTCTATGAGACAGTGGAACAACCATCAATCACCAACCAAGAGAACATGCAACAGAAAGGCAATATTCCTCCTGTAAACAACACTACCGAGCAAACGATGAATGATGGAATGTTTAGGAGCTTTTTGCAGTTCATGCAAAATCAGACGAGGGAGACTCGTGTACAAAATACGGGTGGAAATGATAGCAACGCGCGGTTTGTCACGACCAAGCAGTTCAAGGAGTTGGGACCACCAGATTTATGGGGAAAACCGGATCCAATTAAGGCCGAAACGTGGGTAAAACATATTACCAAGATATTCGATGTCTTGGGATGCACAGAAGAACAAGAGGTTACATTCGCCACCTTTATGTTCCGTGGTGAGGCAGATTACTGGTGGGAATCTGTGAAGCGCACCCAGCAAGCCGCACTCAACATGTCTTGGGAAAGATTTCAGAAACTATTCAACGACAAGTACTTTCCTGAAAGTATTCGTCATATGAAGGAGGTAGAGTTTATTAGACTGGAACAAAACAACATGACGGTGTCCCAGTACGAGGCAAGGTTTGCAGAGTTATCCAGGTTTGTACCTCATTTGGTAGAGAATGAGGAACGAATGACGCGGATGTTTCTGAGAGGTCTAAAACCCGAGATTCGACAATATCTTATCTCTCATAAATTTTCTTTATATTCAGATGTTGTAAATAGGGCTCAATTATTAGAGCGTGATAATGAATATGTTCAACCAAGGGACCACGACCAGGGTCATACCGGTGACTGCAGTCATCGGACCGATGATAACCAGCGAGGAGGGAAAAATACGGACAAAAGTGGTAACCACTCGGGTGATAATCGTGGCCATGATAATAAGAGAGGTGGGTCAAGTGGAAATTTCAAAAAGAAGAGATTCAACAATGATGGGAAGACATCAGCAGTAGCACCAGCAACAAATTCTAGGGGAGGAGAAAGACCGCTAGTTAAATGCTACAGATGCGGAGAGGAGGGACATATAAGTCCAAACTGTTCACAGCCTTCCAAGGTGTGTTTCAATTGCGGTAAAGACGGTCATATAGCCCGATTTTGTCCTGTAGCGAAGTCAAGTCCAACTGGGACGGCGGCACCAAAGGCGACTACGAAAAAAACAAAGCCGGTGGTTCAAGGGAGGGCGTTTGTTGTGACTGGCCAAAATGCAAGAAACCCGAACGAGGCGTTTGTTTTATCTCTCCTGCTTGTGCTCAACGTTTAAACTTGACTCTAGAGAAATTGGACTTTAACTTATCTGTTGAAACTCTATTGGGTGAAACCTTCGTTACATCTATAGTTTATAAATCTTGTTTGATCCAAGTTGGCACCATCACATTACCTATTGATCTTATCTCTTTAAAGATACTTGCCTTTGATGTGATTTTTGGAATTGATTGGTTAACCACTCATCATGCCAAAATTGATTGTTTTCGTAAGGTTGTTAGTTTTCATATTCTTAACCAACCTGTTATACTAATTCAAGCAACTAAACCACTAAAATCAGTCACTGTCACATCAAGCCATAAAGCTTTTCGTTTATTGAAAAATGGATGTCAAACTTTCTTGACCCATATTATGGACTTGAACAAAAACACGTCAGATTTGAATAATATTCCTGTTGTTAATGAATTTCCTGACGTATTTCCTGAAGAACTTCCTGGTCTACCCCCGGAACGTGAAGTTGAATTATTTATTGATCTTGAACCGGGTACAAAGCCTATTTCTAAAACCTAATATCGAATGCCTCCTATTAAACTTCAGGAGTTAAAAGTCCAACTACAGGAATTGTTAGACATCGGTTTCATTCATCCTAGTACATCTCCTTGGGGTGCTCCTATTTTATTTGTAAAGAAGAAAGACGGGAGTATGCGACTTTGTATTGACTACCGAGAATTGAACCATGTTACCATCAAGAATAGGTATCCACTACCTCGCATTGATGACTTGTTTTACCAATTGCAAGGATATCATCAGCTGAAGATTAAAACTGAGGATATTCTGAAGACTGCCTTCAGAATGCGGTACAGGCATTATGACTTCTTAGTCATGTCTTTTGGATTGACTAATGCCCCTGCTTCTTTCATGGCTATGATGAACCATGTATTCAAGGAATATTTGGATCAGTTCGTTGTTGTCTTTATTGATGACATCTTCATCTATTCCAAAAGCCGTGAAGATCTTGAGCACCATTTGACTCTAGTACTTCAAAGACTTTGTGACAACAAGCTATATGCCAAGCTGAAGAAATATGAGTTCTAGCTTGAGGAAGTAGCATTCCTTGGGTACGTGGTGTCAAAACGTGGAGTATCTGTTGACCCGGCGAAGATTGAAGCAATACAAAGTTGGGAGCAACCGAAGTCGGTGACCGAAGTACGTAGCTTTCTGGTCTTAGCTGGTTATTATCGGAGATTCTTGGAAGGATTTTCTCGAATCTCTACTCCGTTAACTCAGCTAACTCAGGAAGATACAAAATTCGTATGGAGCGAGGAATGCGAGAAGAGTTTCCAAGAGCTTAAGAGGAGACTCATTTTGGCACCTGTTCTGACAATACCATCTGGTTCAGATGAATTTGTTATCTACATCGATGCTTCAGGCAAAGGGTTAGGATGTGTTCTCATGCAACATGGGAAAGTCATAGCCTATGCCTCGCGACAACTCAAAGAATATGAGAGAAATTATCCTACTCATGATCTGGAGTTGGCAGCAGTCGTTTTTGCGTTGAAAATCTAAAGACATTACCTGTATGCGGAGAAAGTGGAGATTTATACGGATCATAAAAGCCTCAAATATTTCTTCACCCAAAAAGAACTCAATATGCGGAAACGACGTTGGCTCGAGCTGTTGAAAGATTACGACCATAGCATTCAATATCATCCTGGAAAAGCAAACATTGTAGCTGACGCATTGAGTAAAAAATCATATGCGGGTACGAGTGCAATGTTGTTAACACAAAGGCCCATTCTGTACGACTTACAAAGGATGGAGATAGAGTTAAAGACTCCAGTGACCCACGTGATGATGGCAAACATACGAGTAGAACCAACTTTAATCGATAGAGTTAAAGCTGCTCAAGCAACAGACCTGGAGCTGATGCGTACGAAGAAGAAAGTGCAAGAAGGTGTTATTCCGGAAGCATGAATCGATGAAGAATGAATACTTCGAGTCAACTCCAGACTTTGTGTTCCTAACGACTCTGACTTAAAGCATAGAATCATGATGGAGGCACACAATACACCATTTGCAATCCATACTGAGAGTACCAAAATGTATCACGATCTTCGACATACATTTTGGTGGAGCAATATGAAGAGAGAGATCGCGGTATTTATCTCGAGGTGTTTAACTTGTCAACGTGTAAAGGCAGAGCATCGAGTGCCAAAAGGTCCATTGCAACCACTTGAGATTCCGGAATGGAAGTGGGAACACATTACCATGGATTTCATTACAGGTCTTCCCAAAGTTTCTCAAGGCATAGATGCGATTTGGGTTATTGTTGATAGATTAACTAAGTCTGCTCATTTCTTGCCTATACGTGAGACTTTTTCCCTTGAACGTCTTGCTCGTATGTATGTGAATGAGATTGTGAGATTGCATGGCATGCCAGTATCCATAGTTTTGGATCGTGACCCAAGATTCACTTCACGATTTTGGGTTAGCTTGCAGAAGGCTATGGGCACAGATTTACGATTCAGTTCGGCATACCATCCTCAAACGGATGGACAATCAGAAAGGACTACTCAAACCCTTGAAGATTTATTAAGTAAGACTCTTTGTCCTAGATTTCAAGGAAAGTTGGTATAAGTACTTGCCATTGGTGGAATTCTCCTACAACAACAGTTATCAAACAAGTATAGGTGTGGCTCCATTCGAAGTATTATATGGACGAAAGTGTCGCTCTCCAATATGTTGGGACGAGGTGGGTGAAACAACGTTGTTAGGACTAGAATTAGTACGCATGACTATAAAAAAGATTAAAATGATCCGGCAACGTATAAAGACCACACAAGATCGACAAAAGAGTTATGCTGATCTTCATCGAAAGGATGTGGAATTTAATATTGGAGATCATGTACTGTTACGTATTGCTCCATGGAAGGGAGTTACAAGATTTAGGAATAGAGAAAAGCTCAATCCACGATTTGTTGGTCCATTTGAGATTCTTGACCGAATAGGAAATGTGGCTTATAGACTCGCATTACCTCCAAGCATGTCTCGTGTTCATAATATTTTTCATATATCTATGCTTCGTAAGTATGTGAAAGACCCAAACCACATTATTGCGTTAGAACCAGACGAGATAACCGAAGATTTAACGTACGAGGAAGTACCTGTTAAGATATTGGATAGGAAAGAGCATGTCCTACGAACAAAGGTTATATCACAAGTCAAGGTTTTGTGGAGGAACCATGCTGTTGAGGAAATGACCTGGGAGTTGGAATCGGAAATGAAAGCGAGGTACCCTCACATTTTTTACAATCCAAGTGCGTACGTCAATTTCGAGGATGAAATTTCATAAGGAGGAGAGGTTGTTAGACCCCAACTTTTTTTTTATAAATAAAATTGAATTTCTTATATTCATTATTTTGAAATCAAAAGGTGTTAATTGATATAATACTTTGATTATGGGTGAAATGTGCAAATTTTACAAAATAAGCAAGTGGTTATAAAATAATCATTGTTGTCGGGGAATATTCATTTAGTCGTGAAATATTCTTTTTATCGGGAATATTCGTACGGCGGTGCAGTCAATTATGGGCCCATAACAGAATAACGGTCGGATGAAGAAAACAACAAATTTGAGTTTTTATAAATAACGGCGTGATTGTTATCGTTAAAATTGTTAGATTACCCGGTGGTTAAAAAATAGTAATACGCGTGGTTGCACAGTAGCACACGGTATTGCACAATATTTTTGAATTATTGATTCTTACGTAAGAAGGCACTACTCAATAATTGTTACAGTAATTACTGTTCAATATTTTATTTTATTGATTCAATAATTGCTGCGTTGATATTTTATATTATTATTGTTTCAATAATTGTCATTGCATAGTATTTTCCATTATCAGATCAATAATTCATATTATTTGAATAATATTATTAGATAACATTATTGGCAATGTCTAGAAAGTTCTGTCAATTAGAGGTTTGGTCACCTAATTGCGCGCCAGTAAGGAGAAATCCTTATCGGAAAGCCCCTTCTTTTCTGGGAATGACCTGGTTGTCATTATTATGATTCTGTAATATTATTTGTGAATAATTAATTATTGATTTATATGATAAGGAAATATTTATTTTATGTGGATATAAATGAAGGAATTTTAGCATGAAATTATTGTTGAAAGTTTAGCATATTTTTATGGAATAACAATTTCTGATAAAATATTCGTTTAATTATATTATTATAATATATTATAATTGTTTAATAATATTATTATAATATATAAGCATGTGGTAATTAGAACGGAAGTAAGCAAATTAATATGAATACTTGTTTTCAAAGGAAAAGTAGGTTGTAACTTTGAAAATGGTTGGTGGAATAATTGGTGGGTGGAAGCTTTCTGCAAGCATTTTATTTTTTTTTGTCAAGTTTGGTGGGCCTTGCCCATAAGAATTTGCAGGCAAAGAAAGAAAAATAACAAGAAAAGGAAAGTAGGCATTGCAATTTCTCCTGCAAAGGCTCTGCAACTTGTTTTCAAAAAGTAGCCCCAACCTTGGAAAAAAAAGGGAGTTATGCAGAAGTTTGGCAAAGTAGGTTGATTTATCTATTTTTTTTCTCCGAGGTTTTACTATAAATAGGGGGTAACCCCTCCTTCCTCAACACACCACTTTCAATTCAGAAATTCTTATTCTAAAGTATTGTGAGTTTTCTTGAGTATAAGAATACTTTGAGCGTAGTTTTTCTGCAAGATTTTCTCCAGTCAAATTCAGTTTCTACCAAGGTAAAGGATATTATTTTATTGCAATAATCATGAGAAATATTATTTTCTTTCATACTCCATATTACATGACCAATATTATTTCATCTCGTATTCATAAATTTAAACTTACTATGGTAAGTATTGCTTCTATAATTCCTGAAATGATTAAAAATTTCGCTTCATCTAATATCATTTCATAGGAATATTGGTCTGAACTTTAAATAAAATTTGGAACTTTTTATGACCGGGTTCTTTTCACAGTTACTGTTCACGGGTACTGTTCACAGTTACTGTTCATGAGTACTGTTGATAGTTACTGTTCACGAGTATTGTTCACAAATAAAAAAAAATATTTTTTCCTTCCTTTCAAGTTATCTGTTGTGACCCTTATTCTTGAAATTGAATCCATGTTTTTATCTTCACTATGGTTTATTATGGAGCGTTTTTGAACTTGGTTAATCTAAAGTACGAAATCCTAATCTTTGTTCTTCTATCTCACTGAATTCGTTCTCTAAAATATTTTTCATCATTCTCAGTCTTTAATGGTGATACTTGATAAATATCTTTGGCCCGTAGTGCAAAGATGAATGATTACTTGATGAATATCTTTGGCCCGTAGTGCAAAGATGAACAGGTGTTGAGATGAACATGACCAACTGGTGATACAAATGAATATCTTTAGCCCGTAGTGCAAAGATGAATAATTGATGCAAGATGTATATTGATTGATGTTACAGAGATAAAATATTGATGATGGAATTTTAAATTCATAGATGATAGTATATTTGATTCTCCACTTAACATTTCTAATGAATTGTTATTTTCGCTGTGGATATTGATCTAAAACTGGTTGTACACTATATTTTATCTGATTTGTTGAAGGCTAACGATAAATTGTTGTTCTTTATCTTAGTCATAATATTCTTTAATGGGCTAGTTGAGCTCACCCTTTTCTTTTTTGTTCCATTTTTCTTCTCAGGAGGTGAGAATATATCAGGAACCAGTCGGGATAAAGAGTGATGGTCCTATACAGTTGTTTTAGCAGTCCTCACTATTTTAGTAAAATAGTGTATCAATAAATATAAAGAGGACTTATTTGGGTGTGGATATTGTATAGAAGACAATATTTGTATTTAAACTCACAGCATGTGTGTTGTCGTATTTTGCACGACAATTGTAATAATAAAAGTTATAGTTGTTTTGTACAATGTATTTGGCAACTCAGAATGGGTGATGTATACCTATTTTAGGGGTGTCACAGTTGGAATATTCCACGACCAAACGAATATTCTCCGATAAATATTAATATTTTTTAACCACTTGCTTATTTGAAATATTTGCGCATTTTACCCATAACTAACCACATTAATCATATAAATCCTTACTATTTCAAAATAATAAATAGAGGAAATTTATTTTCATTTATAATAAGTTGGGGTCTTACAACCTCCCCTCCTTATAAAATTTCGTCCTCGAAATTGATGTACGTACCTGATATTTTGAAAAGGTGAGGATACCTCGCTTTCATTTCCGTTTCCAACTCCCAGGTCATTTCCTTAATATCATGGTTCTTCCATAAAACTTTGACTTGTTGTAAGACCCCAAATAATTAATAAATGAAATTTAATTTCCTTTAATTATTATTTTGAATAGTAAGGGTTGATTTGAATAATGTGGATAGTTATGGGTAAAATACGCAAACATTTCAAAATAAGCAAGTGGTTATAAAATATTCATTGTTGTCGGGGAATATTCGTTTGGTCGTGGAATATTCGTACTGTCGGGGAATATTCGTACGACGGCGCAGCCATGTGTGGGCCTCATAACGGAAAGCGATTGGAGGAAGAAAACGACAAATATAAGCTGTTTAAAAATAACGGCGTAGTTGTTACCGTTTACACTGTTGGAATACCCGGTGGTTAAAATACAGTAATACGCGTTGTTGCACAGTGGCACACGGTATTGCACAGTATTTTGAATTATTGATCCTTACGTAAGAAGGCACTACTCAATAATTGCTACAGGAGATACTGTTCATTACTTTATTGATTCAATAATTGCTGCGTTGATATTTATATTTTTATTATTTGTCATTGCACAGTATTTTCCATTATCAGATCAATAATTCGTATTATTTGAATAATATTATCAGATAACATTATTGGCAATGTCTAGAAAGTTCTGTCAAGGAGAGGTTTGGTCATCTAATTGCTCGCCAGTAAGGAGAAATCCTTATTGGAAAGCCCCCTCTATCCTGGGAACAGCCTGGTTGTCAGTACTGTGATTCTGTAATATTATTTTTAATAATTAATTATTGATTATTATGATAAAGAAAATATTTATTTATGTGGATATAGATGGAGAAAAATTTTTAATGTAACAATTGTTGAAAATTAATATTTTATCTTTTTCTGATAAAATAATTCATTTAAATATATTATTTTAATAATATATTAACGGTGATATTTTTATAATGAATGTGGGATATATGAGTATATGAGGAGGTAGAGTATTTTTGTGGCATTAAATGTTTAACACATGTTTTGTGTGTCGGTGGACAGAATTTTTGACCGAAAATTGAGTATAGACTGTAAAATCGTCTGTTTGTGAATTTCGGTCAATTTCTATTTGGAATTTAGAAATATTTTCTTCTGCAAAGTTGTAGAGAATGGAATTTCCCATGGAAAGTCGCGAGATTCGAATTTTCTGACAAAGGAGCTATTTATTGTGAATTATTGAAGTTCCGGAGTTCCGAAATAATTGATTTTTGGAAGTTTTAATTATTATTATCAACAAAAACGTTTTTCAAAGGTTGGTGGGCATCTTTAACATGTGTTTGATGGCTAAAATCAGATTCCTTGGTGGTTGGCTTGAATGTTTTGTAAATATTAATATTATATTAATTTAGTCTCCTTTGGCGTTCTAACATTTTCCTATAAATAGAGGGTTAGGTTAGAATTGAAAATCACACCAGAAACAAAGTTTTCTCTCTTTCTCTCTCTATATTATTGAGCGTATTCTTGTGAGTATACTTTGAGTGTTGCTATACGGTGCGAGTTTCTGTCAGCACTATACCGAAATTCAGTCAGAAGTACGGCTATTTTGAGGTAAGGGATGTTATTTTCTTCTCAAATGATATTTTTTCTTCAATATCATTATGCCGGAATATTGGTGAACTTTTTTATCAAATTTGGAACTTTTTGTGCCGGAGTTACTATTCACGTATACGGTACTATTCACGTATACGGCACTATTCACGAATACGGCACTATTCACAGAAAAATTATTTTTTTTTCTTTTCGTCCAAAATATCTATTGTGGATACTAGCTTTGCTTGTATCCATGTTTTGATCATTCTTGAATTTTACACCACTATGATTATTTTTGAGGTATTTTTGGACATGGATAAAACAAAGTACGAATCCTTAATCCTTAATCCTTGTCATTTTGTTTCACTGGATTCGCTTCTTTAAAAATATTTTTTTATCATCTTCAGTCTTAAAGGAGGTTATTATTGAATATCTTTGGCCTGTAGTGCAAAGATGAATGATTTCTGATGAATATCTTTGGCCCGTAGTGCAAAGATGAACAGGTGTTTAGATGAACATGACCAACAGATGAATATCCTTGGCCTGTAGTGCAAGGATGAATATATGATTCAAGATGTGCATTGATTGATGTTACAGGGATAAAAAAATACTGTTGATGGACTGTTAAATTCATAGACATTAGTAGATTTCATCCTCTACGTAACTCTTCTATGAATTAATATTTTCCGCTGCGAATATTGATTTAAAACATGTTGTCTATTGTATTCTATCAGATTTTTCCCTGTTGAAGACTAACGATAATTTGTTGTATATTATCTTAGTCATAATATTCTTTACTGAGCTAGTTGAGCTCACCCTTTTCCTTTTTGTTCCATTTTTCTTCTCAGGAGACGAGAATATAGCGGGTACGAGTCGGGGTATGAATTGATGGTCCTTGAGAGAGTTGTTTAGAAGTCCTCACCATTTTTGTAAAATAATATATCAATAATTGTATTGAGGACATAGTTGGGTATGTATATTGTCTAGATGACAATGTTTGTATTCAAACTCACAGTTTATGGGTTGTAAAAGTTGTGGTTGTTTCTGTACCATGTATTTGGCGACTCAAAATGGGTTGGATGGAATGGACCTATTTTGGGGGCGTCACAGTTGGTATCAGAGCTTAGGGATATGATCTCTGGCGGAGATCGGGGAATAGAACTAGGAGGGGAGAGACGAGTAATTCCTTCGCTAGTGTGTCCTACCTAAGCTTATTTGTTAGTTGGTCAGTATATAGGGATATTATGTGATATGTGATTTGCTTAATTAACCCTTGTTTTATGGCAGTATTTAAGAATGACAACCGAGAATGTTAACAGTGGAGTTAATGAGACCGTGGAGATGCCTGTACTTACTAACGAGGAGAACGTGCAACAGGCTGGCAATGTTCCTCCTGTGAACAACACCATTGATCAGACGATGAACGACGCAATGTTTAGAAGTTTTTTGCAGTTCATGCAAAATCAGACGAGGGAGACTCGTGTTCAAAATACAGGAGGAAATGATAACAATTCACGGGTTGTCACAGCCAAGCAGTTCAAAGAGTTGGGACCACCAAAATTTAAGGGAAAGCCAGATCCGATCATGGCGGAGACATGGGTCAAACAAATTACCAAGATATTCGATGTCTTGGGATGCACAGAGGAATAGAAGGTTCCATTCGCCACCTTTATGTTCTGTGGTGAGGCAGACTACTGGTGGGAGTCTGTGAACCGTACCCATCCAGCCGCACTCAGCATGTCTTGGGAGACGTTTCAGAAACTATTTAATGATAAATACTTTCCTGAAAGTGTTCGTCATATGAAGGAAGTGGAATTCATCAGATTAGAACAAAATAACATGACGGTGTCTCAGTACGAGGCAAAGTTTGCAGAGTTATCCAGGTTTGCACCTCATTTGGTGGAGAATGAGGAACGTATGACGCGGATGTTTCTGAGAGGTTTGAAACCCGGTATACGACAATATCTCATCTCTCATAAATTTTCTCTCTATTCAGATGTTGTTAACAGGGCTCAATTGTTGGAGCGAGATAACGAGTACGGTCAACCGAGGTACCACTATCAGGATCATACCGGAGATAGCAGTCAACAAAATAACGATAACCAGTGGAGAAAGAAAAAGACGGACAAAAATGGTAACCACTTTGGTGGTAATCA
Source organism: Panax japonicus (assembly GCA_020205505.1). Taxonomy (NCBI): domain Eukaryota; kingdom Viridiplantae; phylum Streptophyta; class Magnoliopsida; order Apiales; family Araliaceae; genus Panax; species Panax japonicus. Next base: position 27,119,577 of record CM035095.1, read on the forward strand.
TGGCCATGAAAATAGAAGAAGCGAGTCAGGAGGAGATTTTAAAAAGAGGAGATTTAACAACGACCATGTGAAGACGACAGTGCCGGCAGCAACTGGTTCTAAGGGAGGAGAAAGACCATCGGTCATATGCTACAAATGCGGGAAAGAGGGACATATCAGTCCAAACTGCCCACAACAGTTCAAGGTATGCTATAATTGTGGAAAGGAAGGACATATCGCTCGAGATTGTATGGTAGCAAAACCTAGTTCAGCGGGGACGGTGACTCAAAAGACTATCCCAGAAAAGCCAAAGTCAATGGTTCCTGGAAAAGCGTTTGTTGTGACTGGTCAACATGCGAGGAACCCAAACGAGGTGATCACGGGTAAGCTATTTATAAATTCTTGCGAAGTTTATACCTTACTTGATACCGGTGTTACCCATTCATTTATCTCTCCTGCTTGCGCTCAACGTTTAAACTTGACTCCGGAGAAATTAGACTTTGACCTATCTGTGGAAACTCCGTTAGGAGAAACTTTTATCACATCCACTGTTTATAAATCTTGTTTCATTCAAGTTGGCACCATCACCTTACCTGTTGACCTGATCTCTTTAAAGATACTTGCTTTTGATGTGATTTTAGGGATTGATTGGTTAACTACTCATCATGCCAAAATTGATTGTTTTCGTAAGGTTGTTAGTTTTTATATTCCTAATCAACCTGTTGTTCGAATTCAGGCAACTAAACCATTAAAATCAATCACTATAATATCTAATCATAAAGCTATTCGTTTATTGAAAAACGGATGTCAAGCTTTCTTAGCCCATGTTATGGATTTGAATAAAGACACGTCAAAATTGAATAATATTCCTGTTGTTATTGACTTTCCTGACGTATTTCCTGAAGAACTTCCCGGTCTACCCCCAGAACGTGAAGTTGAATTCTTTATTGATCTTGAACCTGGTACAAAGCCCATTTCTAAAACCCCATATCGAATGGCTCCTATTGAACTTCAGGAGTTAAAAGTCCAACTACAGGAGTTATTGGACATCGGTTTCATTCGTCCTAGTACATCTCCTTGGGGTGCTCCTGATTTATTCGTAAAGAAGAAAGACGGGAGTATGCGACTTTGTATTGACTATCGGGAATTGAACCATGTCCCAACAATGTTGCTTCACCCTCCTCATCCCAATATATTGGAGAGCTACACTTTCGTCCATACTATGCTTCAAATGGAGCCACACCTATACTTGTCTGATAACTGTTGTTATAGGAGAATTCCACCAATGGTAAATACTTATCCCAACTCCCTTTGAAGTCTAGGACATAGAGTCTTAATAGATTTTTAAGAGTTTGAATAGTCCTCTCTGATTGTCCGTCCGTTTGAGGATGGTATGCCGAACTGAATCGTAAATCCGTGCCCATAGCTTTTTGCAAGCTAACCCAAAATCGTGAAGTGAATCTTGGTTCACGATCCGAAACTACGGATTCTGGCATGCCATGCAATCTCACAATATCATTCACGTACATACTAGCAAGACGTTCAAGGGAATAAGTCTCCCGTATCGTCAAAAAATTAGCAGATTTGGTTAATCTATCAATAATAACCCAAATAGCATTTATGCCTTGAGAAATCGTGGGAAGACCCGTAACGAAATCCATGAAAATGTGTTCCCACTTCCATTTCAGAATCTCAAGTGGTTGCAATGGACCCTTAGGCACTTAATGCTCCGCCTTTACACGTTGACAAGTTAAACACCTCGAGATAAACTTTGCAATCTCTTTCTTCATATTGTTCCACCAAAATGTATGCCAAAGATCACGATACATTTTGGTACTTCTAGGATGGTTTACAAATGGTGTATTGCGTGCTTCCATCATGATCTTGTACTTCAAATCAGAGTCGTTAGGAACACAAAGTCTGGAGTGTACTCGAAGTATTCCTTTTTCATCGATTCTTGCTTCTAGATTAGTACCTTTTTGTACTTTCTTCTTCATACGCATTAGCTCTGGGTCTGTGGCTTGAGCAACTTTAACTTCATCGATTAAAGTTGGTTCTATGCGTATACTTGACATCATTGCACTCGTTCCTGCATATGATCTTCTACTCAACGCGTCAGCTATCACGTTTACTTTTCCAGGATGGTATTGAATGGTGTGGTCATAATCTTTTAACAGCTCGAGCCAACGTCGCTGCCGCATGTTGAGTTCCTTTTGGGTGAAGAAATATTTGAGGCTTTTATAGTCTGAATATATCTCTACTTTCTCTCCATATAGATAGTGCCTCCAGATCTTTAGCGCGAAAACGACTGCTGCCAACTCTAGATCGTGAGTAGGATAATTCCTCTCATACTCTTTAAGTTGTCGCGAGGAATAGGCTATGACTTTCCCATTTTGCATGAGAACACATCCTAACCCTTTGCCTGAAGCATCGATGTAGATAACAAATCCATCTGAACCAGATGGTATTGTCAGAACAGGTGCCGAAATAAGTCTCCTCTTAAGCTCTTAAAAACTCTTCTCGCATTCCTCGCTCTATACAAATTTTTTATCCTTCCGAGTTAGCTGAGTTAAAGAAGTGGTGATTCTAGAAAATCCTTCCACGAATCTCCGATAATAACCAGCTAAGCCTAGAAAGCTACGTACTTCGGTCACTGATTTCGGTTGCTCCCAACTTTGTATTACTCCAATCTTCGCCGGGTCGACAGATACTCCATGTTTTGACACCACGTGCCCAAGGAATGCTACTTTCTCAAGACAGAACTCGCATTTCTTCAACTTGGCATATAACTTGTTTTCAAGAAGCCTTTGGAGTACCAGTTTCAAATGGTGCTCATGATCTTCACGACTTTTGGAATATATGAGGATGTCATCAATAAAGACAACAACGAACTGATCCAAATATTCCTTGAATATCCGGTTCATCATATCCATGAAAGCAGCAAGAGCAATAGTCAATCCAAAAGACATGACTAAGAATTCATAATGCCCGTATCGAGTTCTGAAGGCAGTCTTTGGAATATCCTCAGTTCTAAAATCTAGCTGATGATATCTAGAACGAAGATTGATCTTTGAAAAAAATTGTGCTCCTTGCAACTGGTCAAACAGGTCATCAATACAAGGTAGCGGATACCTATTCTTGATAGTGACATGGTTTAATTATCGATAGTCAATACAAGGTCGCATACTCCCGTCTTTCTTCTTTATACATAAAATAGGAGCACCCCAAGTAGATGTACTAGGACGAATAAAACCGATGTCCAACAACTCCTGTAGTTGAACCTTTAACTCCTGAAGTTCAATAGGAGCCATTCGATATGAGATTTTAGAAATGGGCTTTGTACCAGGTTCAAGGTCAATAAAGAATTCAATTTCACGTTCTGGGGGTAAACCAAGAAGTTCTTCAGGAAATTTACTAACAACAAGAATATTATTCAAATCCGACGTGTCTTTATTCATATCCATAACATGGGATAAGAAAGCTTGACATCTGTTTTTCAAAAAATGAATAGCTTTATGACTTGATATGACAGTGATTGATTTTAGTGGTTTAGTTGCTTGAATTCGTACAATAGGTTGGTTAGGAATATGAAAACTAACAACCTTACGAAAATAATCAATTTTGGCATGATGAGTAGTTAACCAATCAATCCCTAAAATCACATCAAAAGCAAGTATCTTTAAAGGGATAAGGTCAATAGGAAATGTGATTGTGCCAACTTGGATCAAACAAGATTTATAAACAGTGGATGTGATGAAAGTTTCTCCTAACAGAGTCTCCACAGATAAATCAAAGTCTAATTTCTCCGGAGTCAAGTTTAAACATTGAGCACAAGCAGGAGAGATAAATGAATGGGTAGCACCGGTATCTAGTAAGGTATACACTTCACAAGAATTTATGATTAGCTTACCCGTGATCACCTCATTTGGGTTCCTCGTATTTTGAACAGGCACAACAAACGCTCTTCCAGGAACCATTGACTTTGACTTTTCTGGGACAGCCTTTTGAGTCACCATCCCCGCTGGACTTGGTTTCGCTATCGTAAAATCTTGAGCGATATGTCCTTCCTTTCCACAATTATAGCATACCTTGAACTGTTGTAGACAGTTTGGACTTATATGTCCCTCTTTTCCGTATTTATAGCATACGACTGGTGGTCGCTCTCCTCCCTTAGAACCAGTTGCTGCTGGTGCTGACGTCTTCGCATTGTCATTGTTGAATCTCCTCTTTTTATAATCTCCCCCCGACTCGCTTCTTCTATTTTCATGGCCATGATTACCACCAGAGTGGTTGCCATTTTTTTCCGTATTTTTCTTTCTTCGCTGGTTATCGTTGTTCTGCTGATTGCTGTCACCGGTATGATCCTGGTTGTGGTCCCTTGGTTGAACGTACTCGTTATCTCGCTCTAATAATTGAACCCTGTTGACAACATCTGAATAGAGAGAAAATTTATGAGAAATGAGATATTGACGTATGTCGGGTTTCAAACCTCTCAGAAACATCCGCGTCATACGTTCTTCATTCTCCACCAAATGAGGTACAAACCTGGACAACTCTGCAAACTTCGCCTCGTACTAGGACACCGTCAAGTTATTTTGTTCCAATCTAATAAACTTCATTTCCTTCATATGACGAATACTTTCAAGAAAGTACTTGTCATTGAATAGTTTCTGAAACGTCTCCCAAGACATGCTGAGTGCGGCTGGATGGGTATGCTTCACAGATTCCCACCAGTAATCTGCCTCATTACAGAACATAAAGGTGGCGAATGGAACCTTCTGTTCCTCCGTACATCCCAAGACATCTAATATCTTGGTAATTTGTTTGACCCACGTTTCTGCCTTAATCGGATCTGGCTTTCCCCAGAATTCTAGTGGTCCCAACTCTTTGAACTACTTGGCTGTGATAAACCGTGTGTTGTTATCATTTCCACCTGTATTTTGTGCACGAGTCTCCTTCGTCTGATTTTGCATGAACTGTAAAAGCTTCTAAACATTCCGTCGCTCATCGTCTGATCAGTGGTGTTGTTTACAGGAGGAACATTGTCGGCATGTTGCACGTTCTCCTCATTGGTGAGTAAAGGTGTCTCCACGGCTCATTTACTCCACTGTTAACATTCTCAGTCGACATTCTCAAATACTGCCATAAAACAAGGGTTAATTAAAGAAATCAACATATTAGATAATATCCCTATATTCTGACCAACCAACAAATAAACTTAGGTAAGACACACTAGCGAAGGATTTACTCGTCTCTCCCCTCCTAGTTCTATTTCCCGATCTCCGCCAGAGATCATATCCCTAAGCTCTGATACCAACTCTGACGCCCCCAAAATAGGTATACAACACCCATTTTGAGTCGTCAATAACATGATACAGAAATAACTACAACTTTATCCATACAACATAAAAACTGTGAGTTTAAATACAAATATTATCTTCTAGACAATATCAACACTCAAATAAGTTCTCATTATAATTATTGGTATATTATTTTACAAAAATGGTGAGGATTACTAAAACAACTTTCTAAAACCTTCATTCCATACCCCGACTAGTACTCGTTACATTCTCGCCTACTGAGAAGAAAAATGGAACAAAAAGGAAAAGGGTGAGCTAAACTATCCCAGTAAAGAATATTATGACTAAGATAATATAGATCAAATTATCGTTAGTCTTCAACAGGTAAAAATCTGATAAAATACAATAGACAACAAGTTTCAGATCAATATTCGCAGCGAAAATAATAATTCATAGATGAGTTACGTAGAGAATGAAATCTACTATAATCTATGAATATAAAAGTCCATCATCATGATTTTATCCCTGTAACAACAATCAATATTCATCTTGAATCAAATATTCATATTTGCACTACAGACCAAAGATATTCATCAGTTGGTCATGTTCATCTCAACACCTGTTCATCTTTGTACTACGGGCCAAAGATATTCATCAGAAAATTATTAATCTTTACACTACAGACCAAAGATATTTAGTAAAATCATCATTTAGGACTGAGGATGATGAAAAATATTTTAAAGAAAACGAATCCAGTGAAACAAAAGAACAAATATTAAGGATTCGTACTTTAAACAATCCTTGTTCAAAAATACTTCATAAATAATCATAGTGGAGCAAAATTTAAGAATGATCAAAACATGGATACAATCAAAGCAAGTATCCATAATAGATATTTTGGACAAGAACAAAAAATTAAATTTTTTGTGAATAGTGCCGTATTCGTGAATAGTAATCTCGAAACTAAAAGATAAGAATTTCACAAGAAAAATACTATCAATATTCCGCCATAATGATATTGAAAGAAATAATATCATTTTTAAAAAAATAATATCCCTTACCTCGAAAAGACAATACTTCTGACTGAAATACTGGATATAGTGCAGAAGGAAACTTGCACCGTATAGCAACACTCAAAGTATCAAAATACTCACAAGAATACGCTCGATAATATTGAGAGAGAAAGAGAGAGAAAACTTCAGTTTCTGGTATGATTTTTATTTCTAACCTAAGCACCCTATTTATAGGAAAATGCTTAGAACACCAAAGTAGAAAATTTAATAAATTAATAATATTTTTAAAACAATTTTCCTACGCACACCACAAGTCTTCAACATCAGCCACTCACCCCACAATAAATAAGAAAAACATTTTTCTTATTAAAAATAATTAAAACTTTCAAAAATCAATTATTTCAAAACTTCGGAGCTTCAATAATTCATAATAAATAACCCTTTTATCAAAAAAATTCGAACCTCGTGCCTTTTTCATAGGAAATTCCATTCTCTACAACTTTGTAAGTTTAAGTTTTTTCAAATTTCAAACAGAAATTGACCGAAATTCACAAACGGACGATTTTACAAGCTATAATCAAATTTCAGTCAAGAAATGGGGTCCACCAACATGTTTAACATGTTTTTAACATTTATTGAAACAAAAATACTCTTCCTCCTCATATATTCATTGTGACACCCCCAAAATAGGTCCATTCCACCCAACCCATTCTGAGTTGTCAAATACATGGTACAGAAACAACTACAACTTTTACAACCCATAAGTTGTGTGTTTTAATACAAACATTGTCATCTAGGCAATATCCACATGCAAATAAATCCCCATCATAATTATTGATACATTATTTTACAAAAATGGTGAGGACTACTAAACAACTCTCTCTAGAACCATCATTACATCCCCCGACTCGTACTTGTTACATTCTCGTCTCCTGAGAAGAAAAATAGAACAACAGAAAAAGGGTGAGCTCAACTAGCCCAGTAAAGAATATTATGACTAAGATAATGTACAACAAATTATCCTTAGTCTTCAACAGGGAAAAATCTGATAGAATACAATAGACAACAAGTTTTAGATCAACAACTGTAGCGGAAACAATAATTCATTAGAAGAGTTAAGTAGAGAATAAAATCTACTAACATCTATGAGTTTAAAAGTCTATCATCAATATTTTATCCCTGTAACATCAATCAATATATATATCAAATCAAATCAAATATTCATCTTTGCACTACAGGCCAAAGATATTCATCAGTTGGTCATGTTCATCTAAACACCTGTTCATCTTTACACTACGGGCCAAAGATATTCATCAATTGTTCATGTTCATCTCAACACCTGTTCATCTTTGCACTACGGGTCAAAGATATTCATAATAAAATCAACCATCTTTGCACTACAGGCCAAAGATATTCAATAACACCATCATTTAGGACTGAGGATGATGAAGAATATTTTAAAGGAAACGAATCCAGTGAAACAAAATAACAAGAATTAAGGATTCGTACTCTAAACAATCTGATTTCAAAAATACTTCATAAATAATCATACTGAAGTAAAATTCAAGAATGATCAAAACATAGATCCAATCAAAGCTAGTATCCAGAATAGATATTTTGGACAAAAAGAAGAAATTTCATTTTTTTGGTGAATAGTGTCGTATTCGTGAATAGTGCCGTATACGTGAATAGTGCTGTATACGTGAATAGTAACTCCGACACCAAAAGATAGAAATTTCATAAAAAACATCTCCACGTTTCGTGAATAGTACTCGTGAATAGTAACTCGTGAATAGTAACTCATGAACAGTAACTCGTGAATAGTAACCCCGACATGAAAAAGTTCCAAATTTGATAAAAAAATTCAACCAACATTTCAGCATAATGATATTGAAGAAATAATATCATTTGAGAAGAAAATAACATCCCTTACCACGAAAGACAGTACTTCTAGTTGAAACACCGGATATAGGCTATGACTTGAACTTGCACCATATAGCAATACTCAAAGTATACTCAAAATACTCACAAGAATACGCTCGATAATATAGAGAGAGAAAACTTCAGTTTCTGGTGTGATTTTCAATTCTAACCTAAGCACCTATTTATAGGAAATTGCTTAGAACACCAAAGCAGAAAATTTAATATAATAATAATATATATAATCAAAATTCTCTACGCACACAAATCTGGTCCAAGCTTCAGCCACACATGTTAAATGACTTTCAAAAATGAAAAAAACGTTTTTCTAATTAAAAATATTTTAAACTTCCAAAAATCAATTATTTCGGAACTCCGGAACTTCAATAATTCATAATAAATAGCCCTTTTACCAGAAAATTCGAATCTCGCGTGTTTTTATAGGAAATTCAATTCTCTACAACTTTGCAGAAGAAAGTTTTTCCAAATTCCAAACAGAAATTGATCGAAATCCACAAACGGGCGATTTTACAAGCTATAATCAAATTTCAGTCAATAAATAGGGTCCACCGACACATAAAACATGCTTTAAATATTTTTGGTAACAAAAATACTCCTCCTCCACATATACTCATATACCCCACATTCATCGTAAAAATATCATCATTATTATATTATTAAAATATAATAATATATTTAAATGAATTATTTTATCAGAAAAAGATAAAATTTTAATTTTCAACAATTGTTACTATAAAAATTTTCTCCATCTATATCCACATAAAATCAATATTTTCCTCATCATATAAATCAATAATTAATTATTCACAAATAATATTACAGAATCACAATATTGACAACCAGGCAGTTCCCAGGAAAGAGGGGGCTTTCCAATAAAGATTTCTCCTTACTGGCGCGCAATTAGGTGACCAAACCTCTCTTTAGACAGAACTTTCTAGACATTGCCAATAATGTTATCTAATAATATTATTCAGATAATATGAATTATTGCTTCGATAATGAAAAATACTGTGTAGTGACAATTATTGAAACAACAGTAATATAAAATATCAATGCAGCAATTATTGAATCAATAACATAAAATACTGAACAGTAATTACTGTAACAATTATTGAGTAGTGTCTTCTTACGTAAGAATCAATAATTGGTGCAATACCGTGTGCTACTGTGCAACAACGCGTATTACTGTGTTTTAACCACCGAGTATTCCAACAGTATTAACGGTAACAACTACGCCGTTATTTATAAACAACTTATTTTTGTCGTTTTCTTCATCCAATCGCTTTCCGTTATGGGGCCCACAAAAGACTGCGCCGTCGTACGAATATTCCCCGACAGCAAGAATATTCCATGACCAAACGAATATTTCCCGACAACAATGAATATTTTATAACCACTTGCTTATTTAAAATATTTGCGCATTTTACCCATAACTAACCACATTAATCAAATTCACCCTTACTATTTCAAAATAATAAATAGAGGAAATTCCGTTTTTATTTAAAAAAATTCGGGGTCTTACATTCATATATCCCACATTCATTGTAAAAATATCACCATTATTATATTATTAAAATATAATAATATATTTAAATAAATTATTTATCAGAAAAAATAAAATATCAATTTTTCAACAATTGTCACTTTAAAATTTTCTCCATCTATATCCACATAAAATAAATATTTTCTTTATCATATAAATCAATAATTAATTATTTACAAATAATATTACTGATTCACAATATCTACAACCAGGCCGTTCCTAGGAAGTAGGGGACTTTCCAATAAGGATTTCTCCTTACTGGCGTGCAATTAGGTAACCAAAACTCTCATTAAACAGAACTTTCTAGACATTGCCAATAATCATATCTAATAATATTATTTAAATAGTATGAATTATTGATTCGATAAAGGAAAATACTGTGCAGTGACAATTATTGAAATAACAATAATATAAAATATCAACGCAGCAATTATTGAATCAATAAAATAAAATATTGAACAGTAATTACTGTAACAATTATTGAGTAGTGCCTTCTTACGTAAGAATCAATAATTGGTGCAATACCGTGTGCTACTGTGTTTTAACCACCGGGTATTCCAACAGTATTAATGGTAACAACTACGTCGTTATTTATAAACAACTTATACTTCTCGTTTTCTTCATCCAATCGCTTTCTGTTATGGGGCCCACACAAGGTTGCGTCGTCGTACGAATATTTTCCGACAGTAAGAATATTCCACGACCAAACGAATATTCTGCGATAAAAATTAATATTTTATAACCACTTGCTTATTTGAAATATTTGCGCATTTTACCCATAACTAATCACATTAATCAAATCAACCCTTACTATTTCAAAATAATAAATTGAGGAAATTTAATTTCATTTATAATAAGTTGGGGTCTTACACAACCAATGGTCGAATCATTATTTACCCAATGAGGTCATTAATATATATTATTTGTAAGACCCCAATTTTTATGAATAAATAATAATTTTCTCGAAATATATTTTTGAATATTATGGTGTGAATTTGATATAATGTTATAAATGTGGATAATATTTAAAAACTTTGCAAAGTAAGCAAGTGGTTATATAATATTCGATTTGTCGGGGAATATTCGATTTAATAGAGAATATTCGTACGACGGCACAATCATTGGTGGACCCCATAACTAAAGTATTGTCGTAGTTAGAAAAAGACAGTTATATTTTTATAAAAATAACGGCGGAAGTGTTACCGTTAAAACTGTTGAACTACCCGGTAGTAAAAGTACAATAATACGCGTGGTTGCATAATAGCACACGGTATTGGTTATTGATGCTTACGTGAGAAGTCACTCAGTTATACTCAATTATTGCTACAGTAATTGCTGCATCATATCTCTCATATTATTGATTCGATTATTGTCACAGTATCATCTGCATAATATGTTATATTATTAAATCAATAATTGAGACGACAAAGTTATTTATATTATTAATTTGCAATATTTAAAATGTCTAGAATTTCTGTCAATGAGAGGTTTGGTCATCTAATTGCGCGCCAATAAGGAGAAATCCTTATCGGAAAGCCCCCTCTTTCCTGGGAATGACCTGATTGTTAAATATTGTGAGTTATAATATTAATAATGAATAAGTTCGTGATGATTAAAGATAAAATTGATAATTCCATTATGTTGGAATTCTTAGTGTTAGTGGATATCGACATTTATTTCGATATTAATTAATATCTGGAAGTAATACTGATCATTCGGGTAATTAACCGGATAAATGAGCAATTAATTGCTATTAATTCATATGATTATAACTATTTGTTCACACGTGTGTACTATTGATTCACATTCTTGTACTATTAAGAGAGTTGGTGAAAGATTGAAAATACTTGCATGACTAAGTTAAAAATGGAGGTATAGATCACTACTACAAAATACCAAATAGACAACGTTTAAAAGACAACGTTTTTTATAAAAACGTTGTGGTTTTTTTTCCCACAACGTTTTTAAACAAACGTTGTAAATATATATGCAAAAACATTATCTATTTAAAAGGGCATTTTTTTAATTTTAACTAGATAATGTTTTTTTTAAAAACGTTGTCTATCTAAAAAAACACGGAGGAAAAAAAACATGGAAGATAAAATTTGAAATTAAAACAAAGTTCCTATTTCTGTACTTTCTCGCTCTACAATGTTGGTTTTATATAGATGAGTTCCTCTCATCTTTACCCTTCCATTTCTCCTCAAAATCTCGCCATTTTTGAAGCTTCACAACCGTTGAGGAGCTTTAATTCGGTTTGTTTCACGGGTTTCAAGCATGGAATTCGAGGTTTTGGTTTGAGAAATTTGGATAAATCTAGGGCTTTTATGAGCGTCTCTGATAAATCTAGGGTTCACATCACAAAACCCGCCTGACCCATATATCTGAATATTCTGTATCTCAACTCTCAGCTAATCTCCTAGATCTCCTCGTTTTCCAGCGATGAAGAAGGCCAAGTCTCAGGCCATTGCTTCCTCTCTTGACTCCTCCCCCACCAATAAAACGGCCTCCAACACGTTCATTTCAACACCAAAATGAATGACTCCATGATCGAAGATCCCAACCCTAACGACGTCGTTGATCCCACCTCGCCTGTTGGTTCTCGATCCTCCGCCGACGGCGTTATCGCCAATTTGGATAGGAAGAAGGCTACTCCATCTCAGCCTACGAAAAAGCTTGTTATTAAGCTTCTCAAAGGTTTAATTTTTGATCTAAAACTTGTTTCTATCACTTCACTACCTAAAATTTTGGATTTTTATAGATTTGGGTGCAGGCTTGTTATTAATTTCAATGATTCGATCTGCTAATTGCTAGTATTAGTGTTTTTTGTATGTAAATACAGGGGTTAGTGTTACTGGTTAGGTTTTGGAAATTTGAATATGGGCTGAAATTTAGTTCTTAATTGAACACATATTGGTTGGATAGAAATCATAGAATGTACCTTATGTTAACAACTAGGATGGAATTCGAAAATTGCTACATATTTGAGGTCAGGATCTCTGGTTCTGAATGTACCCTATTCTGAATTGCTACATAGAATGTACCCTATTCTGAATCTCTAGTTCTTATTGTTCTGGGTGCAGGAAACAGCTTCAGCTAGAATTCTTAGAGTGACCAATTTAAATCCCCCCCTCTGTATTTTTTGGACTCAGGTCATTATGTTTCTGTCCAAGTCTTATGAAGAGACCACATCCAACAGAAAACTTGCTAAGGATCTGGTTGACAAATGGGTAATTTCATATCTATAACCTACTTTCCTCCTATTTTCTCCTCCCGACCTTGCAGGACTTTGGGCTCATGTACTCAATGAGATCAATCTCAAGGCCCAGTACACACTGGAATTTTGTTAGCATTCACACCATCTGGGTATGCAATTTGGTCAAAATATGACATATTAATATTATGATGTCGAATATATGAAATGTGATTGGATAAGGAGTTTCATTGTCACCTAACTCAACCTTAAGTTCAGGCAATATTACATTAGTTATGAAACTATATCTTGCTATGGTTTCATTTGTATTACAGCAGATTTCATTGGTTCACTTTATATCTTGCTATGGTTTCATGTGTTCAATTTATATTGCAATCTTGTCATTGTTATGCTTTCAGTTTGTGTGGCACCATTGGTTTTAGTTTGCAGCAGTTGGTTTCAGTTTTAATTAAGATATATATAACAAATACCAAGTTAATTACCAACTCTAGTCTTGATTTTAGTGAAACAGGAATGCAATAATATTATACACAACATGGAAATGTAGATCCCAGATCAAATATATATAGAGTTACTCCTATGTCTTGGGAAAATATAAAACGAATAAAATTGTATAATTTTGAATTTGTAAACTTCATTTGAATTTGTCTTGTAATTAATATGTGGAACTTCATTTGTATAGTTTTGACCAAATACATATTGTCTTTTTCCTTCATAATATGTATAATTTTGCCTGACCTCTGCAATATCTTGTTACTTGTGACAGCCCAATGAATTAAACTGCAGGGATGCACTCCAAGGATGATGATCTTGATTTAGCTGAGTTTTCACAATATGTTGATTATACCCTAGTTAGGCTCATCAAAAAGTAGATTTTACTTTAATCAGGCAGTCTAACTGATTAGTTAGTCATGTATTATGCCCAAGTCTCTGGTCATTTGGTGCCATATGTTTCAGTTTTAATTTTTCTATGTATAATGCAGGGAATCAAAATCTGGTCAGTCATCCTCTAGGCAGCATGCCTCGAGGCCTGAGGCCATGCCATTAGATTTTGTGGTGAGCCCTCAATCCAAGATTGATCCTGATGAAATCAGGGCCCGAGCTAAACAAGTTGTTCAAGATCAGCGTCATCTGAAGGTTTTTCCCTCTCCATCCCCTTGAGAAATTTGTTATTTAATAGTAGGAATTACTAGGTGATCTGAATTTAACTTTTATATTGACATGTTAATTTGTTATTGCTTTTGAGAATGTATATTCGAATATTGAATAAAGTCTTTCCTAAAGATATTCGAGTCATAGACTGGTGTCCTGCTCCGACAGATTTCAGTGCAAGGTTTATCCATCTTTACTAAACCTTTATATGCTATAATATTTGATTTGATATCTTGTTGATTTTATTATCCATCCTAAATGATGAAATTGATTTCAATTTTCTTTAATCTGCATTGCATATAATATTTGATTTGATATCTTGTTGATTTTATTATTATATACTTAATGCTAATGTAGTTTCTCTTCCAGCCTGCTTTCACATTATTGGCAAATATTAATGCCTGATGTAAACATGTATTTGTAACCTGCCTTGGTTGCTACCACATATATATGGTTGGTGTCAGCACATGGAGTATAATTTAATGTTAGTGTCTTTGACAAGAATTGTCTATATTACAGCTGCTTCTGATAAGCATACTATTTCTAACCTTCTTGTGGTGCTACTTTTCAAACTAATATTTTGTGAAACATATGCAGACTGCAAATCTTTTTGGAAGGATTTCTGCGGACGCTGAAGTGTGTGATTGACTTGGCTTTGCATCATCTGGCTTCTGCTATTTTTGTCAAACATGTCTATTAATCATCAACATGGGTGTCACATGCAGATCATAAATCATGCATTTTCTAGTAGCTAGTTTACTACCTATGACTAAAGAGTAACTGTCACAATTCCATGTGTGTTACAATCCAGTTTTAGGTTCTCTATATTCTTATATGTCCCCATGTATTATTGAGATGTATTTTGAATGGTTGATATATTTTGGCTTTAAATTTAAACGAGAATTTAGACTTTTTAGTTGTATATCATGGCATTAGCATATTGCAGGTGCATTGGTAATGTAGGTGAACCACAACTTTTTTTTCTTTTTCATTTTAATCTACAACATTTTATAAACGTTGTGTAAATGTGTTTAAACGTTGTCTATTATATTAAACTACAATATTTTTAGCCAGAAAACGTTGTGGAATCATACCTTTTACAACGTTTTCAAGCTTTTACTAATTTATGGAAAACAAATCTACAACGTTTTTTTTTCTTAAAAACGTTGTAAAAGGTGTCTAACTACAACGTTTTAAAAACGTTGTGTAAGGGTGTCAAATAGACAACACCCTTAACCACGACGTTTTTCTGATTGAAACCACAACATTTTTTTCGCGTTGTCTATTTACTGTTTTGTAGTAGTGGATGGAGGTACTATACTGTAATTCGTATTTTCACATGATTATAACTATTGATTCACATTATTTACTATTACGGGAGGTGGTGCAAGTTTGATAATACTTGCAGGACTAAATTAAAAATGAAAGAAAAGTTGAAGGTATTATACTGTAATATTTTGAGCCCCAAAATGTGTAATTATCAAAATTATATTTTTCTATAAATAGAAGCTTATTCTTCCTTCATTTCTCACCAATTCACTAAAGCTTTAGATCAATTATTATAGAGAGAAATTATAGAGAAAAAGAAGAAGAGAGGTCTACTACCTCACTATTCCAATATCCAGTTTCTTCTAAGGTAAGGGGTATTATTTCTTTTGTATTCATGAAGAGGGCTATTGTTATTCTATTCCTTATTATTATGTCGGAATAACCTGTCTATGCGAAGTACCGCATACATGGTGAAATTCTTCTGTTATTCCATTCTTTATTATTCTATTGGAATATCCTGTCTGTGCGTATTACGCATGACCTGGTTCTATTATTTATTATTCTATTGGAATAACCTGTCTGTGCGGTCTATCGCATGCCTAGTGAGTTCTGTTATTATTCCATTCTTTATTATTCTGTTAGAATATTGTCTGTGCGGATTACGCATGACCTGATTCCATTTTTTATTATTCTATTAGAATAACCTGTCTATGTGGATTATCACATGCATGGTGAATGATCCTTCGTATTCATTCCTTATTAAATTATGGAAATGATTTGTCTACGTGGATTACCGCATGGCGGGTGAAAATCCATTTGCAGTTTTATATATTCTATGATACTCATTTGGTTAAAGTTTTAACTTCTATACTCCGTGAAATTAGTAGAATATCCTAGATATTTACGCTTCATCCGGTATCTTTTCATGTAAATATTCTTCTGAGTATTCTTGAATTTTACTCCACAAAGCAATATCATGTTGACAATTTGGACGTAATTGATTTCAAGATAAATTAACTTATAAATCTTTAAAATTTATTCTTGAACTTGTTTTATTGAATTATTATATCATTGTCATCATCCTCATGCTTATATTGTGATGAAAGTCATCTTTGGCTTACGAGCATAGATGGACTTGGTATGATTATGACCAGGGATTATTCGGTATAATCATGACCTGTAATGTTATAAATGATGTGGTAAAAGTCCTTAGTAGCCTATAGTGCATTGATGGACAGTTTTTGGTATGATTATGACTAGGTATTATTCGGTATAGTCACGACCATTGATGATTTAATGAATATCCTTGGCCTGTAGTGCAGGGATGACTCGATGATGTGATTTATTTATTAAGCCGAGTCCCAGCGATAAAAATTGATGAAAATATTTTAAATCATAGAAGATAGTAAATATCATGCTCCACTTGACTCTTCTAATGGATTGCTTATTCCGCTGCAATTAAACTTGATGTTTATTGTATTTTATTAGTTTAACATTTTTGAAGACTAATGATAATTTATTCTGCATTATCTTAGTCATACTATTTCTTACTGGGCTAGTTGAGCTCACCCTTTCTTTCACTGTTTTCTTCAGAAAATGAGAACGTAGCCGGGACTAATCGGAGAACGGAGTGACAGTCCAGATGATAGCATTAGTAGTCCTCACTATTCTGTTAAATAGTGTGACAATAAATGCAATGAAGACTCCATTGAGTGTGGATATTGTCTAGATTACAATATTCTTATTAAAACTCTTAGATTATGTTTTGTCGTATTTTACACGACTGTTGTATAATTAAGTTGTATTTGAATTTTGTACTATGTATTTGGCGACTAAAGATGGGTGATGTATACATATTTTAGGGGCGTCACAGTTGGTATCAAAGTTTAGGGATATGATCCCTGGCTGAGATGTGAGACAAGAACTAGGAGGGGAGAAACGGGAAATTCCTTCGCTAGTATGACCTACCTAAGTTTATTTGGTATTTAATTGGTCGGTCAGAGTATAGGAATAATATGTGATATGTTAATTAACCCTTGTTTTGTGGCAGTATTTGAAAATGACATCCGAAAATGTTGAGATAAACAATGAAGCACATGAGACCGTTGAGTCACCACAGATTAATGCCCAAGATAATGTGCAACAGGAAGACAATAATCCTCATGTAAACAATAACACCGATGAAATGGTGAACGATGGGATGTTCAGAGGTTTTATGTAATTCATGCAACATCAGGCGAAAGCGGCTCCTGTGACGCCCCCAAAATAGGTATACATCACCTATTCTGAGTCGCCAAATATATGGTACAGAATACATATATAATCTTTAATATACAACAAGAAAGCTATGAGTTTTAATACAAATATTGTCTTCTAGACAATATCCACTCTCAGAATAAGTCCTCATTATATTTATTGTCACACTATTTAACAGAATAGTGAGGACTACTAATACTATCATCTTGACCGTCACTCCGTTCTTCGACTAGTCCCGGCTACGTTCTCATTTCCTGAAGAGAACAGTGAAAGAAATGGTGAGCTCAACTAGCCCAGTAAGAAATATTATGACTAATATAAGGCAGAATAAATTATCATTAGTTTTCTATAATGTTAAACTGATAAAATACAATATACATCAAGTTTAACTGCTGCGGAACATGTAATTCATTAAAATAGTTAAGTAGTAAATAAAATCTACTATCTTTTATGATTTAAAAGGTTTTTCATCACTTTTATCGTTGAGACTCAGCTTAATAAATAATTCACATCAACCTCGCACTACGACCAAGAATATTTGTATATTCATCAATGGTCATGATCATGCCAACAACTGTCCATCAATGCACTACGGGCCAATGAGGGCTATTACCACATCATTTGTAACATTACGGTCAAGATTACACCGAATAATCCCTAGTCATAATCATACCAAGTCCATCTATGCACTACAAGCCACAGATGACTTTTAACAAAATATAAATATAAGGATGATGACAATGATATAAGAATTCAATAAAACAAGTTCAAAAATTAATTTATTCAGGAACTAATAACGTCCAAATTGTCAACATGATACTTCTTTGTAAAGTAAAATTTAAGAATGCTCAGTAGAATATTTTCATAAAAGGATACTGGATGAATATATATACATATACACACATCATATATATATATATTCCCTCCCCTATACGTAACTCCCTCCCACCCCCATTTTAAAAATCAGTTTTTCAACACATATGAGCCCCACATGTGGGCCCCACCTTTAAATAATTTCCTATCGATTATTTTAAAAAGTGGATAAATGGGGGTCCATAAAATAAACAAAACTTCATAAAAATCAACTTAATAATTTTAACAACATTTATCACCTTTATTATAATTCAGAATATTAATCGACCAGGTCGTTCCCAGGAAAGAGGGGACTTTTCAATAAGGATTTCTCCCTATTGGCGCGCAATTAGGTGACCAAACCTTTCTTTGGCAGAACTTCTAGACATTGTTAATATTACAAATAATAATATTAATAACTCTATCATTTCAATTATTGATTTAATAATATATAAAATATCGACAATAATTGAATCAAATAACGTGAGATATTATGCAATAATTACAATGGTAATAATTAAATAAAACTGAGCGACTTCTCACGTAAGCATCAATAATCAATATCGTGTGCTATTATGCAACCACACGTATTACTGTACTTTTAACACCATGTGTTTCAACAGTTAACGGTAAAACTTTCGTCGTTATTTTTATAAAATATTTTTGTCGTTTTCTTAATCCGAAAATAATTTCGTTATGAGGTCCACCAATGATTGTGTCGTCGTACGAATATTCCCTGTTAAAACGAATATTTCCCGACCAATCGAATATTATAAACAACTTGTATACTTTATAAAATTTATAAATATTATCCACAACTATAACATTATATCAAATTTATTTTATAATATTCAAAAATAATAATTATAGAAAATTTATTTTTATTCATAAAAGTTGGGGTCTTACAACTTCTGTCCAAAATGCAGATGGAAACACTGACAACTCTCGGACAGTCACCGCTAAGCAGTTCAAGGAGTTGGGATTACCGGAGTTTTTTGGAGAGCCAAAACCACTTAAGGCGGAGACGTGATGTATTTTATATCATGTATTTGGCGACTCAAGATGGATGATGTATACCTATTTTAAGGGCGTCGCATTATTAGTACTTAATAAAATTTTAAAAAATATCATTATTTGTAAACTAAAACTTGATAAAGTTAAGTTATAATATTATTAAAAATAATTAATTTTAATATTAATTTTTTTTACAAAAAAGGGTCATTGGGTCAATAACCGATTTATCAGTAGATCAACTGTATCAATCAGGTTTTGATCAAAATTGGATTTTTGGTTCAAATCAGACCTCGACCTTATTTTTGCATGTGATATTTTTATTTTTAGTTTCTTTTATTAAATTTAAATATACTAAAGAAGGAAAAAGAGAAGAAAAAAGTTTAATTATTAAGGGAAAAAGCCAATAATATTTTTAAAAAAAAAATTTAAGACAAAATTTAAATGAATACACACAACTTTATCACTGTTCTTGGTTATGGGGAGTCGGAAATAAATTTTCTTTAAACATAGAAAGCAGCAGCTTTAATTAATTAGTACTATTAATGAACAAAGAGACAGATAGAATGGAGAGTTGATGCCTCCTGCATGAGCAGGAACACGTGTTGACAGGTCATTGTCGGTGACAGAGTTAAGCAGGGGAAGGACCATACTGTGAAATGAAACTAGATACTACTGGAGTAGTACTTACTACTGTTAACGTGGACCACGCTGCAGAGAATTATCAATCAATTTCTGTCACCTAGTTTGACCCAAAATGTGACAGTCAAACTGTTTGTACAACTCCTGCTTATGGATACACTTAACACATATTACCGAATCAATCCAAGTATTGCGGTGACTCAGATTTAGTTCATAATTCATAAAATTTATTAAATATAAAATAAGATTTAATCGAAATTTATTCAGTTATTGAGTCGAGTCCGATTCTGAATCGAATCCGAATAGTATGAACTTTTCAAACGAATATGATCCGAGTATCAATAAAAAATTATAATTTTGAGAATGTTCGAATAATTTATCGAACTTTAAAATTTGATAATATTTGACTCATTTATATTTTGAGTCGAGCTCGAATCGAACTTTTAGTCGAACGAGTACGAATTAAGTCCGAATTATTTGCTCATTTTATAGCCTTAATCTTAACAGGCAGAGGTTAATACGAAATTAATTATGGTCAATTATATAAGTTGTGAGGTGATTTTTCTCTCGTGTTAGTAATATATTATACCTATTATTAAATTAATTTTATAGTAAACGGATCCATCTTACAATTTTCCCTATATCTTCATTTTCATTAATTTTATTTCCACAAAAATAATTTATATTCAATATAAAATAAAGAGAGGTGCAAAGGCGAATAATAAAATTTTATTTTGATTTAACTTTAGTTGTAATTCAACTTTATTACATATTTTTTAATATTTATAAAAAAATTCTCCAAAAAAAAGAAGAAAAATATATTTACGAATTTGTTTATATTTCAAATTAACGTATTTTTTTTTTAAAATAACTCTTATATGCTATAGTAGCTCCGTCCTTGACTTAAAAAAATAAAATAAAAATCTTAATATTCAACATTCATGTAGAGCAAAGCCGACATACACTACTCAATTGTTTTAAGTATATCCATTTGAGACAAAAGTAAAGTTTTATCCCTCTAATAACAATATGTCATGTAAAGAATTTAATTTAAAAAAAATTAAGAGATTTAAAATTCAATATAATTAATACAATAATTTTACCATGATAAATAGTAAATATAAATATACATATCAATGTAATTAAAATTTTTTAATTTTTTCTTAAATTTCCTACATAACATGGTATTATTGAATTAATTTTACCGACCATCCGTATATAATTTATTCTTTATTTATTTATCGTTGTTCGTTATAAAATAAACCCCTAGAACCCCAAGACAGAGAAAAAAACTAAAATTTTTGTTTTTTTTTCAAGCAATTTTTTTAACTTTTTCCACAAGTAATGTTGTAATTTTTATTTTTTTTACGGAATGGTCTAATTTATATATTTTAATTAGTTCAGTTGGTTAATTATACATATTTTTAAAATTTAGTGATGTAATGCTGAAAATGTTATAAGTGCATTGGAGTAATGTAATGGTATATGTTGCGATTTTTTTTTTTTTTTTTTTTTTTTTTTTTGTTAATGTGGAGTTTCCCAACCGCAGTCGGACTAAGTCTCCCCACCCCGGACCAGGCTTTACGCACAGGCTCGGCCTAAGACATGGCTCCGCCCAGAAATGTGCGATCCGTGGCCACACGGACCAGTTTTTAATTGGCCCTCACACTTGTTGCAGGCGGGAATCGATCCCAGGATGCCCGGGTTTACGGTTCACCCCAGGTCGAAGCTTACCGCTGCGCCAAGTGCTGTGGTTTGTTGCGATTTTTTTACTGCGAATTATGTGAATAAATCTAATTGCTAATATTTTTATAATTAATTTTCCAATCTAATATTTATATATATATATATGGTTATATGTATATTACACTGTTGTGTATTACACAGTCGGACTATAACGACGAGTTTTTTGGGTTATGGTGACGGTTCACCAGTCGTTGTAGTCCATAATATCCGTCGTCATAACCGACTGTGTACATATATTTTTCTCATATATCTATCTAATAAAATATAACTGTTTTTTGAATTTTCCGCTAACCCTAATAAGTAATCTGGATTGTCCAAAGTTTGAGATAAATATCACCGTTTATGTAATGACGGAGGCACAGGATACAACCAGTATATATATATATATATTATATATATATATAGAGTCCGGATCAGGTCCGGACTCCCGGATTTTGTTAAAATCCGGACCTATATATATATATATATATATTAATACACATTGCAATCGTAATTCCATAAAAATGTTTTGCAATATTCCTGGAGTCACAACCACAAGTCTCCTTAACCAAACCAAGTCATGATAGACAAGCCTTGTGAAAGACTCCTTCAAAACAGGAGGAGGGAAGTCGTCAACTCCAAATACATCTTAATCAACATAAAACGAAATTTCATTTTTACGTGTTTCAAAAGTATATTAAAACTTCCAAATTCTAATAAGGCGTCTGCCATGAAACTTCACCATATATAGCTACTTCCAATTCTACACTTCCAAGATTAGAGGTATATATGAAAAAAAAAAATTTAACTGAACAACTTACAACTAATTAACTTCATGCTAACCGGATCCTATTATTCTTAATGCACTCTTAACATCATTAATTAAGTATTTTAGGAGTTCTTGTAAGGCATTGAGTGCACTTGTTAGCTTAGCCATGTCTTGCTCAATAATCTCTATTAATAAAGTCTCAATCTTTTTATAATCTTCTTTGGTACGTATTTTTTGCTCTATTTATCATCACAACCATTTCCCATCACCGTTTTGAACTTGAAAAATTACAAGGCCATGCGAACAGCTAGTATATTTTTCTGGTATTGGACGATGGGAGATGATCAATTTATTAGAAGTGGTGGCTATAACAACTATTTATTATGAATCAATATATATATACTAGTTGTCTCCCATGATTACAACACTTCATGGACGGTGGAATTTATCCTAAACTTTAGACGGCCGAGATAATTTATTAGGGTGAGCAGAAAATTCAAAATCAGTTGTATTTTGTTATATATATATATATATATATATATATATATATATATATATATATATATAAAGGAAAATTCAAATGGATCTTCACAGAAGGTCTTGTAAAATAGTATGACAGATAAGGCCATGCGAACAACTAGTATAGTACAATTGTGCGGATGGTACTTGAGTTCTCGCATGAAAAAATGCGGACAATTACTTCAGCGCAAATGACTTCGGGATGGGGAAAATTACTTCGGGAAGGATTCGGCTATCGGAAATACCTTCTGGAGTTCGGGATTGAATTATTAGATTATAGTCTTGTTCTGTTTTAACTTTTTGCAGAGCCAGAGTACTTCCTTCAGTTAACTTCTTAATTGTTTTAAAAAATGGAATAAACTCCCATATATTCGAGTCGCCTCAGTTGATCGAATCTTGGATGTTGCTGTAAAGGGTACGTAAGCTTAAAAAGGATACTACTATTATTTGAGAATGAAATACATGGTTATAATAAGTGAGTGTATATAGAGAGATATTACTATTACTTAAGAATGACAGGAAGAGGGGATCGATGAAGGAAGTCTTTTACAAAAGAGTCAGAATGGTTGATTAGGCTTCAAAATTTTTAGTTTTGGCAAAGTTTCATATTGCCTATTTTAAGAATCTTTCATGTGTATATTAGTACTTTATAAGTTGAGCTTAGTAACATAGTTGAGAAAAAAGAGATGGGCTCGCGCACATGAGGATGGCTAAGGAATTGGGCTGGGCTAGAAAATCTTAGTGCGTGTGTGCGCGGATTACGTCCGCGTAGGGGGTACTGATCTGATCAATTATGTCTTGCGGGTGCACCCAGGTAGCACACTATTTTGCTAAAATCCCTAATGCATTTTTTATTATTTTCTTAAGCCATAAACCTAGCTCAACGTTCTGAACTGTTCCTTCCATTACAGTACCACATTCTATTTTTCTCTAACGTTCTGCGTAACGTTAATTTCCCCAACGTTCACCACATTCTCTCTAACGTTCTTATTTTCTCCCAATGTTATGTTCATCTTTTCTCCTATAAATACCAATCTGGTTCTTACGAGTTAACACACAGAAACATAAAATCATCCTCTCTATATACTATATACTCTATTACTATTTTCTGGGCAATCCACAAAAATAAGTGCAAAGCCTTCTTCTGTGAGTACACACAATTAAAGAAGAATAGTGAGGACTACACACAATCAAATTCAGACCTCATTACAATTATTATCACCCTATTTCAAAGAATAGTGAGTACTACTAAAACAACCATCTGGACCGCCACTCCGTTCCCTGACTAGTCCCAACTATGTTCTCATTTCCTAAAGAGAACAGTGAAAGAAAATGGTGAGCTCAACTAGCCCAGTAAGAAATATTATGACTAAGATAATACAGAATAAACTATTCTTAGCCTTCAACAGTATAACAACTGATATAATACAATAGACAACAAGCTTTAGATCAACAACTGCAGCGGAATAAGTAATTCATTAAAAGAGTCAAGTAGAGCATGATATCTACTATCTTCTATAATTTAAAAGTTTATCATACATTTTATTGTTGAGACTCAACTTAATAAATAATCCACATCATTGAATTATTCATGCACTACGGGCCAAGGATATCTATTAGTATCACGACCACGAATTATCCATGCACTACGGGCCAAGGATATTCGTATTTTCACCAATGATCATGAACATGCTAAACAACAATTCATCTTTGCACCCTAGGCCGAAGAGAACGCATGGTCATGATCATACCAATAACTGTCGTTGAGACTCAGTTCAATAAATATTCAACATCACTTGTAACATTACAAGTCATGATTATACCGAATAATCCCTGGTCATAATTATACCAATCGATCAACAGTCCATCTATGCACTACGGACAAAAGATGACTTTCATCACAATATAAGCATGATGATGATGACAATGATATAAAAATTCAATCAAACGAGATCAAGGATAAATATTAAAGACTTTAAATTTATCCAAAGTTTAAAAACGTTCAAATGGTCAACATGATACTGCTTTATGGAGTAAAATTCAAGAATAATAATGTATCAAAAATGATTTGGACAGAAAAAAAAATCAATTTTTGTCATGAATAATACCTCGGGTGAACAATACCCGAGTGAATAGTACCCCGTGAATAGTTCTCCGACATGAAAAGGTTAAAACTTATCAAGAATGCTCAGAATAATATTTTCATGAAAAGATAT
This sequence comes from Panax japonicus, assembly GCA_020205505.1. Lineage (NCBI taxonomy): Eukaryota > Viridiplantae > Streptophyta > Magnoliopsida > Apiales > Araliaceae > Panax > Panax japonicus. Next base: position 27,144,978 of record CM035095.1, read on the forward strand.
TGGATGAAGCACAAATATCAAGGATATTCTACTAATTTCATAGAGTATAGAAGCCAAAACTTAACAAAATGAGTGTAGATTTCAAAATCTGAAACAAAATAATATTACTTACATACTACAGAGTATGGAAGAAATTATTATTTCTTACGAGCATTGAACAAAAATAATATCCTTTACAAATATTAAACGAAAATAATATTCCTTTCAAATATTGAACGAAGATAATATTCTTTACGAATATTAAATGAAGATAATATTTCTTGCGAATATTGAACGAAATAAAATTTCTTACGAATACGAAAAATAATATCGTAAGTGAATATGAAATAAATAATACCCCTTATAACTGTTGAACGAAAATAATATTCCTTATGAATATTGAATGAAGATAATATTCCTTACGAATATTAAACGAAGATAATATTTCTTGTGAATATTGAACGAAATAAAATTTCTTACGAATACGAAAAATAATATTGTAAGCGAATATGAAATAAATAAATCCCTTACCTCAAAAAGAGAACAATTCCGACTGGTATAGCGGATATATTTTTGAAAAAAACTTTAACTGTTATTTACACTCAAAGCTTCCTAAAACACGAAAGAAATACGCTCAATATTATAGAATAAGAATTTTCTTATTCTGGTGTGATTTTCTTTTCTAAACTGAGCATCCTATTTATAGGAGAAGGGAAGAATACTATTTAAATTAAAAAATTATACACACAGTAACAATTCGGCAAGTTCACGGGCGTACCGACTGATTTCATAAGTTCTTACTATGCAAATACTATGCACATTATGCATAAAAAATATAATATATTTTATTTTTTTCATAAAAAAATAAAACTTATTATATATATATATATATATATATATATATATATATATATATATATATACACACGATTATAATGGTACTCCATTCCCAGACCAAAAACTTCACACCTGTGACAAACATAATTACCCCCTGACCCCATTTATTTAATATATATATATATATATATATATATATATATGTATGTATAAAATAAAATTGAGATAATTTCTACCGACAGTTTTGAAAAATGGATAAGCGGGGGTCCATATAATAAACCATATTTATAACAAATACTTCATCAAAATCTCCTCAATATTTTTAACAACATTTATTCATCATTATTATAACTCACAATATTAACAACCGGGTCATTCCCAGGAAAGAGGAGACTTTTCGATAAAAATTTCTCCCCATTAATGCGTAATTAGGTGACCAAACCTCTTTCCTCGACAGAACTTTCTAGACATTATTAATTATACAAATAATAATATGAATAATTTGTCATCTCATTTATTGATTTAATAGTATAAAATATTGTGACAATAATTGAATCAAATAACGTGAGACACTATTCAACAATTATTGTAGCAATAATTAAATAAAACTGAGTGACTTCTCACGTAAGCATCAATAATCAATACCGTGTGCTACTATGCAACCACGCGTATTACTGTATTTTTATCACCGGGTATTTCAACAGTTAACGGTAAATTTTCGCCGTTATTTTTATAAAAAGTTATTTCTGTCGTTTTCTAACTCCGATAATAATTTTGTCGTGGGGTCCACCAATGATTGTGTCGTTGTACGAATAATCTCTAATAAAACGAATATTTCCCGATCAATCAAATATTTTATAACAACTTGCTTACTTTACAAAATTTATAAATATTACCCACATCTATAACATTATATCAAATCCACACCTTAATATTAAAAAAAATATTTTGAGAAAATTAAATCTTTATTTATAAAATTTGGGGTCTTACATATTGGGTGTAAATGGGTGTTTAAAAAGAAGCTAAAATCTGATGGGTCTATTGATAAATTAAAGGCAAGTCTTGTGGCTAAAGGGTTTACTCAAAAGGAAGGTTTTGACTATTTTGACACTTACTCACCAGTGATTAAAATGATAACCATAAGAATTTTAATTATTTTGGCATCTATTCATAAATTGATAATCCACCAAATGGATGTTAAAACTGCCTTTTTTGAATTATGGAGAGTTAAATGATGAAATATATATGTGTCAACTGGAAGAATTTATAATTCTAGGAGAAGATCAAAAAGTGTGTAGACTTGTAAAATCTTTGTATGGTTTGAAACAAGCACCAAAACAATGGAATAACAAATTTAATAAAACTCTCTTGTCTAATAGTTTTATGATAAATGAATCTGATAGTTGTGTCTATAGTAGATTCAATAGAAATTGTGGTGTAATTATTTGTTTATATGTGGATGATTTGCTGATTTTTGATACTGATGAGAAAGTTTTGAAAACTACTAAAGATTTTTTATCTTATAGATTTGACATGAAAGATTTAGGAGAAGTGGATTTGATTCTTGACATGAAAATAAGTAAACATGCAAATGGTTTGGTTTTATCATAGTCTCGTTATGTGGAAAATATTCTTAAGAAATTTAATTTCTTTAATAAAGAACCATTAGGAACACCTTATGACTCTAGTGTGCATTTAAAGAAAAATAAATGGAATGATATTGTACAAATTGAATATGCTAGAATCATTGATAGTGTAATGTATTTAATGAACTGTACTCGACCTAATATTGCATATGTCATTAGTTGACTTAGCAGATATACACATAATCCTTCACAAGATCATTGGAATGTATTGACAAGACTAATGAGGTATTTAAGAGAAACAGTTAATGTAGGTGTACATTTTATTGGTCATCCTAATATTTTAGAAGGATATTATGATGTTAATTGGACATCTGATAATGATGAGATAAACTCCACTAGTGGTTATGTTTTTACTTTAGGTGGAGGAGCTGTTTCTTGAAAATCTTCTAAACAAATTTATATTGCTAGATCTACTATGGAATCTGAAGTTATTGCATTAGAATTGGCAGGTACAGAAGCATAGTGGATAAGAAATTTGTTGGCAAACATACCGTTGTGGACTAAACCAATTCCTTATATTTCACTGCATTGTTATTCTCAAGCAGCTATTAACCGAGCAATGAACCACGTTTATAATGGGAAACAAAAACATATTCGCTTAAGACATAATATTGTACGGGGAATGATCAGTAACAATGTTATTTCCATAGAATTTGTGAGGTCTGAAAAGAACCTAGCGGATCCGCTAACAAATAGATTGACTAAAAGGGTTGTATAAGAAGCATCCAGAGGGATGCGACTATTGCCAACATCTTGAGTAAGTAATACGTGATGGAAACCCAACCCATGTGATTGGAGATCCCATTAATTGGGTTCAATGGGTAAAAACAAGTCACAGAATTATTTAATTATATATATCACTGCAATTATTTATGTCTTTCTTTATATGTATGTGGTGCTTACTTACAAATTGTGATAGGATGAATAATTTAGATTCTTAATGAAACTCATAGCCCTAAAGGGTGGTGTATGTCAGTTTACACTTGATGAGTTCACCTATATAAAGGTGGAAGTGTAGGTCGTTTTCTATGAGAGCCTTAGGCAAACTCTATAGAGCCTTTATGAAAATCTGAGATATGGCACATGGCCTAGGATTCACCCAACCGCGGACTTGTGTGGATTCAAAATTTTTGGTATGTGTGTAAGTTTAATTATTTGTATCATAGATAATGGGTTCAAGAATATAGTTTGTAAGACCCCAACTTTTATGAATAAAGATGAATTTTTCTATAAATATCATTTTGAATAATTATGGTGTTGATTTGTTATAATATTAAAGTTGTGGGTAATATTTATAAATTTTATAAAGTAAGCAAGTTGTTATAAAATATTTGATTGGTTGGGGAATATTCGTTTTAACAGGGAATATTCGTACGACATCACAATCATTGATGGACCCCAGAACGTAATTATTGTCGGAATGAGAAAACGACAGAAATATTTTTTTATGAAAATAACGGCGGAAGTTTTACCGTTAACTGTTGGAATAACCGGTGTTAAAAGTACAGTAATACGCGTTGTTACATAGTAGCACACAGTATTGATTATTGATGCTTACGTGAGAAGTCACTCAGTTATACTCAATTATTGTTGCATCATATCTCTCATATTATTGATTCAATTATTGTCACAGTATCATCTGCATAATATTTGATATTATTAAATCAATAATTGAGACGAAAAAGTTATTAATATTATTATTTGTAATATTGACGATATCTAGAAGTTCTGTCAATGAGAGGTTAGATAATCTAATTGCGCGCCAATATGGAAAAATTCTTATTGAAAAGCCCCCTCTTTCCTGGGAACGATCTGGTTATTAAATATTGCGAATTATAATAATGATGATATATGTTGTTAAAAATATTGAGGAAATTTTTATGAAGTATTTGTTGTACATTTTGACGTATTTTATGGACCCTCACCTACTCATTTTTCAAAATAGTATGTTATGAGTGTAATATATATATATATATATATATATATATATATATATATATATATAATGGACAGGTGATCACGGGAATAACTCCCGTGAATATGAATTGAACATATGTTATATTTATATATAATATATATTATATTTTATTTAAAAGTTTTTGTTTTATTAGAATATTTTATTGCATAGTATCATTTCCATTCTCCTATAAAGGATGCTTAGTTAGAATTGAAAATCACATCAGAATCAGAGAATTCTTCTTCTATAATATTGAGCGTATTTCTTTCAAGTTTTAGAAAGCTTTTGAGCGTAGAAAATAGTATAAGTTTTCTTCAAGAATATCCCCGCTATACCAGTTGGAATACTCTTCTTTTCAAGGTTAGGGATGTTATTTTGTTCAATATTCGCTTGAAATGATATTTTCTTTCACTCTGTAGTATTTAAGCAATATTATTTCATTTCAAATTTCGAATTCTATACTCGTTTTGTTAAAGTTTTGGCTTCTAAACTCCATGAAATTAGTAGAATATCCTTGATATTTGCGCTTCATCCAGTATCTCTTCATGAAAATATTATTCTGAGCATTCTTGATAAGTTTAACTTTTTTATGCCGGAGTACTATTCACGGGGTTACTATTCCCGAAGTACTATTCACGGGATACTATTCACTCGAGTACTATTCACCCGTAGTACTATTCATGATAAAAATTGATTCATTTTCGGTCTAAATTATTTTTAGTACAATATTATTCTTGAATTTTACTCCACAAAGCAGTATCATGTTGACAATTTGGACGTTATTGATTTCTGGATAAATTAAATTATAAATCTTTAAAAATTTATCCTTGAACTTGTTTTATTGAATTCTTATATCATTGTCATCATCCTCATGTTTATATTATGTTGAAAGTCATCTGTGGCCTGTAGTGCATAGATGGACTTGGTATGGTTATGACCAGGAATTATTCGGTATAATCATGACCGTAATGTTATAAATGATGTGGTAAAAGTCCTCATTGACCCGTAGTGTATTGATGGATAGTTGTTGGCATGATCATGACTATTGATGAATACACGAATATCCTTGAGCCATAGTGCATGGATAATTTGTGGTCATGATACTAAAGAATATCCTTGGCCGTAGTTCAAGGGTGATTCGATGATATGGATTATGTATTAGCTGAGTCTCAGCGATAAAAGTGATGAAAAACCTTTTAAATCATAAAAGATAGTAGATATCATGCTCTACTTGACTCTTCTAATGGATTGCTTGTTCCGCTGCAGTTAAACTTGATGTTATTATATTTTATCAGTTTAACACTGTTGAAGGCCAACGATAATTTATTCTGCATTATCTTAGTCATAATATTTTTTACTAGACTAGTTGAGATCACCCTTTTGCTTTCATTGTTCTCTTTAGAAAATGAGAATATAGTTGAGACTAGTCGGGGAACGGAGTGACGGTCCAGATGATAGCATTAGTAGTCCTCACTATTCTGTGAAATAATATGATAATAAATGTATTGAGGACTCCAATTGAGTTTGAATACTGTCTAGAAGACAATAATCGTATTAGAACTCTCAGTTTATGTTTTGTCGTATTTTACACGACAGTTGTATTATTAAGTTGTATTTGAATTTTGTACTATATATTTGACGACTCAAAATGGGTGATGTATACCTATTTTGGGGACGTTATAAAAAATTATTTACAAACGACATCGTTTTCAGTTGATCATTTGACCATACCTTGCGTCAGTTTAATATTGCGGATGAGAGACATTTACAAGAAGGGGTATTTTAGCCATTTGTCCCGTCCGCAATATTAAACTGCGAAATATTAAAAATTAAACTGCGGACTAAAGCAATATAGATCGTTAGATATCCGGATGGACGACTGGGATTTATTATAAGGTTACTCTTTTTAACAACGTTAACTATATATATATATACTCCTTTTATTCTCAAAAAAGATGAGTAAGATATAATTTGCACACGTATACGTATTAAGAAAAGTAAAATTAAAGAGAAGAGTTTAAAAGTTATAAATTTATCCTTAGTAACACAGCATTATCTAAATTGATTAATACTTTTAATTATTTATACTAATGGACATCACTAAATGACATATTTACCCTTTATTTTATCTCATTCTTTTGGGGTACAAATTTATTTATACTTTTAGTCATCTTTATAAGAATGGAGGGAGAAAAAATTAACTTTTTTATAGAGAATATGAGGAATCTATATAAACATTAATCTATACTTGTACACTCAAATTTGATATATGGATTAACTTATATCAACCCATATCTATTTATAAAATTTGATACAAAAACTCCGTGGACATAAAAATTAAACATGAATATATTTGAATTTTACTTATTTGTATTTTAACCTTCAATGGTGAATAAAAAAACAAATAGGTGAAATTTAATTATACTCGTGTCCACCTAAAAGAGCTGAGCTAGTTTATAATCACCCATATCCATTTATCCGTCTTCTTACAGTCGACTTAAACTCACTTGTATGCGTCACACCCAAAAAAATTACCATGGAATCCGTACACCACCAAGTTCACATCTTCTAAACTAGAATATTTTCTATCAGGAATATAATGCCATATTATGCCCACATGATCCGAAAAGCATCATATTTATATGAAGAAACAATGATAGGATTATTGTCCTAGATTGTGAATACGTTCTATTCATCCCCAGCAAGACGAACAACTTTGAAAAGAGTAGTAGGACCACCCAGAATTCGTTCAGATAACAGCAAATCAAACTCACTTTTGCAGCCTTTTAGAAATTTCCTGGGACAATGTTGGTTTCATGGAACCCACCTTGGGCTATATAACCACACCTATAAGGCAAAAGTGTCACACTCATATCACATACTTGATCTGCTAAAGTCTTTCCTCTTTTCTTTCTTTTTACTCTGTTCAGATGGTGGCATTTTGTTGTTTCGATTTGTTTTGGTATTTGCATATTTTCTCTTTTCCCTACCTCCCATTAGAAAAAAATGACACATACGCATGCATATATATATATGTATATACATGGGAGTAATCTATAGCACATCTTTGATTAAAAAATTTAAATCAGGACAGTCCTTACTCTTATGGACGGTCAGAAATGTGTTCGTCCAAATAGTATCATATCAAGCACACCAACTATGAATCACTCCCTCCCTCTCTATATATATATATAGAGATACCTTACAATTACAGGACATAGAGAGAGAGAGATACCATACAAGTACAGGACATGACGGTGTTTGGATCTTGGACTGCAGTTGGTGCCCAGGCCCCAAATGGAAAAGGAATCTTGGAGACCTGCATCTTTTCAACCAATCATCAAAAATTAAGGCCACACATGTCATGTTTATATCATCACAATGATAAGCAGTACTGCAGTGGAACACTTTGGGTCATCATGGGGTTGATGGAAAAAAGGGAATAATTAAGTATGTTACCATCCAAACCAAATGGATCCTCTTAGGGTGAAGTTGACACCCTAGTAAGTTCTATAACTTATTGTTGCATTCGGTATAGAAAAAATTGCATCGATAAGTTCTATAACTTTTTATTGCAATGATTAATGCAATATTCAGGGGCGAAACTATTTGAGGGCTGCAGGGGGCCATGGCCCCCCCCAAGATCTGAAGAAGAAAAAAATTATTGCCTAGTGTGAAAGGAGTTGTGGCGATCATGAAATAATTTTTGCCCAAATACTGAGGAAGCTATTAACATTTACACTATTTCTTTGTATTAGAACTCAGTCTTGGTATTAGAACTTAAAGTTGATCCTCAGTCTTGGTATTAGCAATTGTCTTTGTGCTATTAACATTTACACTATTTCTGCACAATCATCTAGATCACCATCAAGATCTGAATGTTATTGCTGCACAACATTTACACTTTTTTTGCTATGTTTTGTTGTCTTTGATAAATCAAATCTATTACTACATTATCTTTGTTTTAGTAAAAATATATTTTGTAATGGTGGAACTTTTCTTTTTAGTTATGAATATATATTATGTTGTTAAAAATTTTTTTGGCCCCCTCCAAGATCAAATCCTGGTTTCGCCCCTGGCAATATTTTCTATACCCAATGTAATGAAAAACTATACGAACTTACTAGGGCGAAGTTCAACTTGATCCTAACAGGATCCAAACCAAATTTCAAATCAATCATTGATCTTACAGCTAAAACCATTACACAGCCCTTTGAGGAAGAAACAAAAAACAATTCCCTTATAGCTGGCAACAATTGGACAAATGTTTCGGAATTGACTGGTAAATCATGTAGAAGTTCATACTTCATTTTATTATCAAAGAAATGGAATATTTGATAAATAAATAAAAAATACCACTTGGATTGGAGCTACATAAAAAACTGTACATATGAAACTTAATCCAATAAATAATTAAAACAAAATGATATAATTGATCAGATCTCATTCAAAGAAAGTAGATTCTGAAATCTGAACAGCGGAATATATTTGACCATGTACCACAACAAGATAAAATAAGATAAGATATCCTCACTAATGCACAAAATGAAGATGTTTGTTCCTCTAAAGAATATGCCAAGGAATCTTGTTCATGCTAGTTTTCTTCTGACAAGTCCTTTGAAGAAGTCAAAACTGTAGCAACATGGTAAACAAAAGTCTTGTTACTTATTGCATGAAGAGCCAGGTAAAGAAAGATTCAGACAAATATATAATTTAAGCTTTGGATTTGAAGGTAAGACTACGTGGGAACAAAATGTCAATTTTATTGAGGAAGTAGGGCATGAATTCTATTCCTCACAGTAGTTTTTAAGAAGAGAAAAATGAATGAATAAATTCAAAGGATTCACTGGAAGTGAAAGATACATCTATACTTATGACAGGAAGAAGGAAGACTTGAACAAACACATATAAATTTAAGACTACATGATGTGTGCATTATACATTATTAATCAAATGCAAGATTGGAAGTAGGCATCATTAGACACCACCAACCCCAATAAAAAAATAAAAAAGAAAAAAAGAAAAATTTATACCATGAAAGAGTAGATAATGAAATTACAAAAGTAAAAATAAAATAAAACAAAGCTAGGTGAAGAAAATAACACAGGTTGACTGTAGAAACTGCCTCATATCGACATCCTTATGAAAAAGAAGATAAAATAAATATCTTCGTTTTTAATCTTCTTTTTTTCCCCTGGTACTCCATATCTTCTTAATTATTGAAAGAGAATTTAATGATGTGAATCATATAGTATTGCCAATACTATGTAGCTTGAAC